>CM031604.1:10567328-10639828 GCA_018398815.1 Conus ventricosus | reverse complement strand
GTGTGTGTATGTGGTGTGTGTGTGTGTGTGTGTGTGTGTGATGTGTGTGTGCGCGCGCGAAGCGCGCGCACAAATGACCGTGTTCAACGTCATATATACGAGTAAACGACGGTGCCGTCAATTTCATATATACGTGCACATGACTGTTTCAGCGTCATATACAAATAACAAGACTGTGTATCAATGTCGTACATTATGCACACATGGCTGTCATACACATGCCGCACATGATTGTGTGTTGACGTCATACACACCGCACATGACTGTAAGCGACGTCATACCGTATGGGCATGTCGCCCTCTAGTGCCAATGAGATACATATTTGCACATAGACCTGAGTGTCAACATCAATTCGTGCACGACAAGACTGTGTGTCAACATCAATTCGTGCACGACAAACTGGGTGTGTCAACATCAATTAGTGCACGACAATACTTGTACAACATCAATTCCGTGCACGACAAGACTGTGTGCCAACATCTCTTCGTCGCACGACAAGACTGTGTGTCAACATCAATTCGTGCACGACAGAACTGTGTGCAACATCAATTCGTGCACAACAAGACTGTGGCCACATCAATTCCGTGCCCGACAAGACTGATGTGGCCAACATCAAATCGTGCACAAGACTTGTGAGCCAACATCAATTCGTGCACGACAGACTGTGTCCCAACATCCAATTCGTGCACGGATGACTTTGTGTCAGCGTCCATATATGTGACTGTGTCTGCGCCTATAAGGTACTGTGTCAGCGTCCTATATACTCTGACTGTGTCAGCTCCTATATATGCACACATGAGTGACTGTGTCAGCGTCCTATATAGCACACATGAAGTGACAGTGTCAGCGACCTATATATGGACTGGTCAGCGTCCTATAATGTGACTGTGTCTGCTCCTATATATGTGACTGTGTCAGCGACCTATATATGCACACATGAGTGACGGGGGGTCAGCGTCCTATATATGCACACATGAGGACTGGCAGCGTCCATATAGGTGACTGTGTCAGCGTCTATAATATGCACACCTGAGTGACTGGTCAGCGTCCTATATATGCACACATGAATGACTGTGTCGGCGTCCTATATATCACACCTGGTGACAGTGTCAGCCGTCCTATATATGTGACCGTGTCAGCGTCCTAGATATGCACACATGATTGACTGTGTCAGCGTCCTCTATATGCACTCATGAGTGACTGTATCAGCGTCCGTATATATGCACACTTGAGTGGGACTGTGCAGCGTCCTATATAAGCACAAATGAGTGACTGTGTCAACGTCCTACATATGCACACAATGAGTGATGTGGTCAGCGTTCCTATATACCCACAAGAGTTACTGTGTCAGCGTCCTAATATGCACACCTGATGACTGTGTAAGCGTCCTAATAATGCCACACAAGAGTGACTGGTCAGCGTCCTATATATGATGCAGACCTGAGTGACTGTCAAGCGCCTATATTTGACACATGTGTGACTGTGTCAGCGACCTATATAATTATTATGGCACACATGAGTGACTGTGTCACTCCTATATATGACACACCTGAGTGACGGTTCATCGTCCTAATATAGCACACCTGATGACTGTGTCAGCGGCCTATAGATGCACACAAGAGTGACTGGTCAGCGGCCTTTATATCACACAGAGTGACTGTGTCCAGCCTCCCTATATATGCACACAAGAGTGACTGTGTCAGCGCCTATCTAGGTGACTGTGGTCAGCGTCCTAAATATGCAACCTGAGTGACTGGTTGTCAGCGTCCTATATATTGCACTCATGAGTGACTGTGCCAGCTTCCTATATATGCACACAAGATGACTGTGTCAGCGCCTATATATGCACACCTGAGTGTGTCAGCGTCCATATATGCACACCTAATGTGTCAGTCGTCCTATAATGCACACCAGAGTGACTGTGTCAGCGGCCTATAATGCAACATGAGTGACTGTGTCAGCGTCCCTATATAGCACACCTGATGAGCTGAGTCAGCGTCATATATATGCACACATGAGTGACTGTGTCAGCGTCCTATATATGCACACATGTGTGACTGTTTCAGCGTCCTAAATGCACACATGAGTGACTGTGTCATCGTCCTATTTATGCACACATGAGTGACCTGTGTCAGCGTCCTATATATGCACACATGAGTGACTGTGTCCGCGTCACATGAATGCAACATAGTGACTGTGGTCAGCGTCACATGGATGCACGCATTTCTGTGTCACACGTATCAAACATAAGTTTCCGCAAATGCGAGTCAAGTCAGGAAACAAACACTTGAAAAAAGGATTACGAGCACTATTAAAGTATTAAGCACTGAAATGACACGGGCACAAGCAGAAGATAGATATTTCAACCTTCCACACACTACACCTATCTGCGCTGAAGAAATCAAGCTTAAGTGACAAACTCGGTTCATTTTTCATTGTCCGCTTTGTTTGTGTCTTGTCTGAAGAAGACCTAAGAGTCGTCAACGCGTCGTGTTTTGTCTTGGGACTCGTTGGTCCATGGTTTTCTTGGCGGTTTGCTAACATTTTATATTAAGATTTGTTTCACACACAGTCCACGTAGTTCACTTTAGACACAACTCTCTCTTTACGACACACACACAACACACACACACTCACACACACGCACGCGCGCGCGCACACACGCACGCACGCACGCACGCACACGCACTACACACGCACGCACACACGCACGCGCGCGGCGCTCACAAAATCACATTCGGCCTCAGAGCGATCATTTGTGCACACCCCACAATTAAACTCACTGCGCGCTGACGTGAAATATGACCGGCCGCAACACGCACACAGAGGAGACTGAGGGGAAAAAACGCCGCAAGATGCACGCGCCCGTCCTCCAAGGACAAGTTGAAATCCCAATTTCCATCCCAACAAAACACACCATGACTCATACCACACTGCATGGCAGGATGACGCACACCACACACACAGACACAACACACGCACCACACACACACACACACACACACACTAAACACACACATACACGCACCGCACACACACACATACACGCACACACAACATACACGCACACACACACTCACACACAACACACACAAGACAGAGACACACAGAGACACACAGAATCTCGGGGGGGGGGGGGGGGGGGGGCGGGGGGCGGGGGGGGGGGGGGGTGGGGCAGGGGGTGGAATATATCTAGAGCTCTCTCTGCTCCTCCTCTCTCCTCGTCTCACACACATCAAAAACACACACACACGCACACACTCACACAAACACGCACACACCGTACGCTCCGGTCCCCTCCTGTTCTCCTCTGGTAGTGGCGTTTAATTCAGCTGCTGCATATTTGCATCCCCAAACAGGCATTGCTTTTCCTTAATGCGCGTTTGACCTCTCGACCGCCCTTCAGACACTGGGCAAGGTGAGCTCCGCGGGGGGTATGAGAGAGAGAGCGAGAGAGAGAGGAGAGAGAGAGAGAGAGGATGGGGGGTCAACGTACGACGTCTCACGCCACCCAACACTGCGCAAACACGCACAGCTGCGACGTAAACTCCAAACATTACTTCGTGCACGTTGCCGCCAATCAATGTGACATTTGTGACGGGGAGGGGATGGGGGGGGGGGGGGGGGGGGTGCAGTGGGGGTTGGTGGGCAGGGGTGATGTGAGGGGGGGGGTGACTGGGATGGGCGGGGTGGGAGTGGAGGGTGGGGAGTTGGAAAGGGTAAGGGGGGGGGGGGGGGGGGGGGTGTTAGTTGGGATGGGGGTGGGGGGGGGCGCGCCCCTTTGCACTGGTGAGTCGGTTCATTTCCCCAACTATTGTATGGCATTACGCGGCAGAAATGCAACTCCATCACGGGTCGGGGCTTGCAGCGGTTTATTCAATAACTGGATTCCATCTTTTAGCTAATTTTGGACCCCCTCTCACCTCTCCCCCTCCCTCCTGCCTTGCCGATAAAAAATAAGGTTCCAAACCTGAGGCGGTGACTACACAGAGAGGTGGTCACCTTGCCGCTCTTCCAGCTGATAACCCCTCCCCTCCCCCCGGGGCTCCTAGCTGCTTCTGGATCTGGCAGTGAAATCTTTCTGAAGACCAAGCCACCGGAAGGGGTGTGCTGTGTGAGTAGTATTGTTTGGATTCCATCTGAGGTGATAATGTTCTTGAGAAATCATCGATACCGTTGCTGCCGGTTCACATCTCGTGTCCGATAACTGCCGTTTTCGGCAGCTATCCTTAATTACTGTCGTTTCTGGGGGAGAGAGAGTCCAATATATTTGATAGGCCCTACCATTCCCACTCACTCCTTCCCCCCCCCCCCCCCCCCTGCCCTAAACCACCCACCCACCGATCTCTTGGTTTATCTGCTGCATCTCTTTAGTGGTGTTTTGGACGTTTGATATGACCTAAAATTTGACGGGTGTGGACACTTACGTTGAAGGTGTATGAACATCCTGGGTTTCGCCACATCCCGTTGCCCAAATGCCTGTCATACGCGTTTTCGTTGTACGGGTCGTTATCAGGCCTCCTGGGGTCATTCCATACCGCAAAGGTCCCAGGCACAATGCTAACTACTGGCCCCGCTGAGTGTGATCCTGTGAGCGAGAGTCTGGCATGGGAGGCCTTCCGAGGATGATCATCTCCCACGTGCTGTTTTCCATTTGAAAAACAAAGAAAGAAAATCCGTCTTGCCTCTTGTTGTGTGCTGGCAGGTAGAGTGGGAGGAGGCTGTTTGTCTCGTTCCTCTGTTTGGTGGTGGGATGCTGTGTGGGGAACACACGCAGGGAACATGCATGGTCTGCAGTTGTGTTGTAAACTCGTTAGTGACCACTCAGCTTCTGCCTGGCACTGTTGTGGGACATAGGCCCCTCCGTGGGATGGCGGTGTGGCGGTGGCAGTGGTTTGAGGACCAGTGGTGTTGTTTCACAGGAACAACATAATTGGAAAGAAAAGCACACACCCTTTTAAAGTTCCAGGTCAGAGTGGAGATGGCCATGCTGGATGCGCTGGAATCTAGTCAAGGAACAACCGTGGACCGGGAAGTACTGTTTACAGACCTTTAAAGGTCCAAAGCCAGTGGGGGTCTCTTATAAAAAAGCATCAGATCCTTTCCCAAGCTGGAGTCCGAGGGATCTATTATGCCATAAGGGACACTGAAAGGTACCTTGAATGTTCGGGAGTCTGAGAATGCCGTGCGGGGACGTCAGACAATCAAACACTCTGTGGATCCCATGAAATGTAGACAGGGGTTGGAGGTGGGGGATGTTTAGAATCAAGGGCCCCTAATCCAAAGACAAGGAATATGGCCATGGTTACAATCGTCATTTACAGTGATTCTAGTTTCCTTGTCAATTTACGACGCGCGTTGTACTGAGCTGTATTGTTCTGGTGGACTGCATTGTACTGTTCTGTACTGTCAAGTGTCATGGTCAACAGCTGCCTCTCAAGGACGATACTCTTTCGCCATAGCACGTGAGTCCATTGTTTCTGTGTTCTCTTTGAGACTTTTTTTCTTTCTTTCTGTTGACCCTATTGAGAGGAGATCTTCACCAGGATTTTGCTAGGACCAACTTTCGTGCTGTTGTGGTTTCTTTTCCGTGTGCAAAATGCATTGTAACACAGGGTCTGGATTTGTGGTATATCCGAAAGACTTTCACTCAGACCATCCTCAAGTCCAGTGGAAAGGGGGAGGTAACCCCTGCCCTGAAATATGGATCCCGTGTCTCAATCACCATGGGCACGTGTCCACTACAATAATACTGAATAAACGATAAATCAAATCAAAGCATATGAATTACAATTCAATAATAACTAAGTAAATTCATTAACAGATACATAAATGAATAATAATGAATACCCAGCAGTTTGCTCCATTCGATTGTTATAGAATGAAAAAACAGCAACAAGAGACAATCCCAGGGAAAAGAAAGAACGAAAACGGTGAAAGGGACGTAGAGAAGAGAGAGAGAGAGAGAGGAGAGATGAGAGAGAGGCCTGAGAGGCGAGAAGAGGAGAGAGAGAACAATCCAAATCAGAAGTAAAATGGACCTGTCTAATGCATCCCAGGAATCCTTATGAACCCAAAAAAAGGACCTTTAAGGACCTATAAAAAGGGCCCTACCAAAAATAAAACCAGGACTACCGGAATTATCTTCCCTGTCTGTGTTTTCACATTTTGCTTCAGACTCTTCTTGTTGGTTGACAAGAGTTCTGTTCACCTTAGAGGGGTCCACTTTTTCTTGTTTATTTTTGGAAGAGAAACTCACTGTTCATTGGCTAGTCCTAAGGCCTCAAGCTGCATTGCTGCTGGGACTTGGAGGCAGAGTGCATCAGCTTAAACAGACAACTGGTTGCCATCCTTTTCAGTGGCTGTCTTTCTCCTCGTGCAGGGTGTGGATTCTTCCCTCACACACACACACACACTCATGCAAGCACCCAGCACACTACAGGCGACACAGACCTGTTTACCCCTCACTTCACCCTTCAGTGGTCCAAGGCGACCCAAGTCATAGTTATTGGAGCTCAACTGTCAGTCGTCACAGCCATACATATCTGATCCACCAACTATCCCTTTGCCCAAGATTTCCCCCTTCCCTTATATGTTGTCCTATCCCTTCCTTCCACCACTGCACTGCCCAGCAACTAAAACTAGATGGGTGTCAGGTTTCACAAACCCGGCAGGCCTTTCACACTTATTAGTCATGATGGTTGCCTTGCTCTGTCGTGTGTGTGTGTGTGTGTCGGGTGCGGCGTTGTGTGTGTGTGTTGTGACCGCTGAGAGGAGAGAGAGAGTGTGTGTGTGTGAGTGTTGTGTGTGTGTGTGCGCGCGCCGTGAGTGTGTGTGTGTGTGTGTTGTGTGTGTTGGCACGCGAGTGAGTGGGTGTGTGTGTGTGTTTGATTGTGTGAGTGTGTGTGTGTAGTGTGTGTGTGTGTGTTGACGCGAGAGTGGGTGTGTGTGTGGGTGTGTGTGAGTTGTGGACGCGTGTGTGTGTGTGTGTGTGTGAGTGTGTGTGTAGCGCGCGCGCGCGCAGCGATGTAGTGTGTGTGTGTGTGTGTGTGAAAGGGATTGTGTGTGTGTGTGTGTGTGTGGGTGTGATGGTGTGTGAGCGAGTGTGGCTGTGTGTATGTATGTGTGTGGGTGTGAAAATGAGCGAGTGTGTTTGTGTGTTGAAAGGGATGTGTGTGTGTGTGTGTGTGTGTGTGTGTGTGTGTGTGTGAGTTGCGGATGAGCGAGTGTAGTTGTGTGTGTGTGCGTGTGTGGTGTGTGTGTGTGCTGTGTGATGAAAAGGAGATGGACACCAGCATGCAGTCTGACAGAGGGGGGCCATAATCAGAAAAGCTTATCCTACTCTGTTTACTTCCTTGCCTGGGCTGTCACTATCGACCTTTTTTTTTTGGGTCCACCCCCCTCCCCTCTCCCCGCCCCTCTCCGTGGTTCGGATTGTATGACGTAGGCAATAATCAACAGACCATTTCCGTGGAAACTTTTCATGATTCTGTTGAGGTCAACAGCGTCTGACACACAACACAAAGGTCTTGAATCAGACGTGCTTGGAAGTGGACGGTGGAATCATGTGTCGGTTTAGGTTGCGAGTTGGCTGTGATTCTCATGACTCTGGGCTCCTGGGTTGTCGACCAGCGTAAAAAAATCCGCACTTGCATCTACTGCTCAATCTTGATGCTGTTTCTCTTTCTTCTGATGTTCACACTTAGTTCTTTTTGCGTGTTGCTTTGCATGGATTCTCCATTTGAGGCGATTGTTTACGGAGCAATGTGGGCAAAACGACAGCGCGCTACATGTTTGTCGCTAGAACTTTCCGACCCATCCTTGTAATCCTTGTTCTCAGCCACGATCTTGAAATGAACATTTTGCCTGGCATTGTGGACGAAAAATGGGCTTAAAAGTTTCAGCAGGTAAAACGTTGTGAACGGATGCAAAAGATGGCGCGGGGGAAGTATCGTCAAATCTCGACGCGAGACTTGCGAGGGAAACTGGCTGCGAGGAAGCATCGTGGCTTGCGCGACCCGGACAGAAATGCCGACCTTTTGATTTCATACCTGAAGTTCTTTTTTTCTCTTCCGGCAACCGAAAATATTTTTGTATCGCCAAATTTAAAGACTTTAATGACCAATTGCATTTTAAAGGGCCCTTGACAAAATATTAAAAGGCCCTCTTGGTCAATGAAAGTACTTTAAAGGCCTGTTCTGGTAAAATTCTAAATATAAGGACTTTAAAGGACTTCAAGGCCCTACGCCCATGGTCTGAATAACAATGAAATAAAAATAACCTACGACACTCGGATGGGAGGGGGAGGGTGAAGAACATGAAGGCGCGCGCCACCTGGCATAAAGAGCAGCAGGCGGTGGGGGCGTGCAGGCGGGTCAGGAGGGGGGGCGGGGTGGGGGGGGGGGAGGGGGGGAAGTGCAGAACGAATCAAGGAACCACAATCTCTGTATCAGCCATTTGCTCCATCTCTCTTTATCTCACGCACCTGCGTACCCGGCAATCCCCCCACCGCCCCCCCCCCCCCCCCCCCCCCCCCCCATCCACTATCCCTGTCTTATTTTTCCTTTCTTCCCTGGTCGTCTGAAGCCGTCTAGATGAAATCGCAGACAGCCAGACAGCTCCTGTGACTATTTGCGGGGGGAGCGGGTGGGTTGGGGGTGGGGGGTCGGAATCACCGGGAGTTGTACCAGGCACGTGGTCCTAAATTCTCCCACAAGCACCGTAACCACCCTTCCCCCCCCCCCCCCCCCCTCTGCATTATGTTAGAGAAAATTAAAACCAAGAAAATCTTCCTGGCGTGCCATTCCCGGAGGAGAGTGAGCGAAAGTATACTAAATCAAAAACAACATACCGCTTTACCTCTTAAAAGGGAGGAACAATTTGTTGTTGATATTGATTGTCGTACCCTGGCTAAAAGGACGCAGGGATACTTCCAAACAGCCGAAAAGTACTTGGAACACTATGGTCTAAATGCATCAGCCTGGGGATGTGATACATTACGGTACGACCGTTTTTGATTACCCCGCCACATGACAGCCACACTCCGACTTGGGGATTTTGGAGACTGATCATGTTATGTAGGAGCTTGTCACAATGAGGTCAAAACCGCATAACTATGCTACCATTCCCAAAAACAAAAAAAAAAGAAAGAAAAGCTTCTACTGTCTAATAGAACAAACAAAACAAAACAAAAAAGTTCGGAAAATAAACAATGATAAATCCGTCCACTTTTATTTTTTATGGAACAGGCAATCAAGAAAAAAAAATATTAGGAACCTTGGTAAAACAAACAAACGCGTAAGTTCGCAAAGTAACAGGCCGACACGCTGGTGTGAGTTGTCCCATATGGCGGAGAGGATGAGACCGCGGACAGTAAAATAACGACCAATTTTTCCTAACGATTTCAAAAACGATGTCCTATTGTTGGTGTCAGGGTATGGAAAGAGGGTGGGGTGGGCGGGGGGGGGGGGGGGGTGGGTGGGGGGGGGGGCGTGAAACCAGTTCAAACGGCTTTCCTGCATCCGAGGACGTTGTATTGTTGAGTTGCTGGGGGTGGGTGGGTGGCGAGGAAAATTATCTTGGACCTCCAGCGGCCTCTGGACCAAAATTCGTCGTTAGTTTCAAAGTGTGGCGTCAGTACAGGCGGAACTGAGCAGGTTTTTTAAAAAAAAAATAAAAAAAAAATCAGAATTGTTAGTAAGTCCGGCCCAAACCATAGAGACAAACCACATAATAAGTCAAAACACGACGCGTTTCGACTCTTAGGTCGTCGTCAGGCAGAATAAACAACATGCTGGACAACGATAACGAAGAACGGCGTTGCTTTAATCTTGCGTGAATATGAGCTGGTATGTGAATGCTCGTTCTCGTTCGTTTTCATAGTCTTGAATGGTGTTTCTCTAGCCTGAAGGAAGACGTAAAGAGGTCGAAATGCGTCGACGATGATGTGATTTTAACAAGGACAATGGCTGAATGATGAAACAAGATGTCAGTCTTCGTCTTCATTTTTCATCGCTGTCTCTTTTCTTCATAGCCATACCAACTTATAATTTGTCGAGCCGCGTGATTCGCCGAGAGCTGGTAAACGTCTTTCTGATTGGTTAGGAAGTGACGTCGGCATATCACCAGTGCAGCGAACTAAGCGAAATAAAGGAAACACCCCTTTGCTGGGTGTAGCAGGAAAACGGAGAAAGAATGGAAAAAAAGAAAAAGAAGTGGAATTCCAGCATAGAAGACACGAAGGGCGCAGTGTGCTTCCTAGATTTCTTTTATGATGGAATTTCACAGTTGTACTATTCCACTACAATCCCCGCCCATCCCGATCGGGTCAGGGGAGCGCGCTTACCTGTGTGCCTTACTTGGTATTTAGTGTCAGTTGCGACCACGTTCACGTGCCAGTCACAGCGTCGATGTGTACGTTACAGTGACATGTATCATGTTATTTTCCTTCATCACGTTGTGTCGAGAAGTGGAGCAAAACGACACGTGAAAAATAGCCCCTCCCCTCCCATCATACAAACAAATAGCGACGCAAAGGCAATTTATCAGATGTTTACATGATGGGAAAGACTGTCATTACATGCACGAGTAGAGAGAGAGAGAGGAGGAGAGATGGAGGGAGAGAGAAATCGCTTATAGAGAGAGAGTGGAGAGAGAGAGAGAGCATTCTTGATATTGCTGTGCTTTGTATCTCAACAGCTTTGGCCTAGGCTGTGTCTCTTGAGCTTTTTTTTTTCTTTTCCTCTTGTTGATCAGACTCCACACACACACACGCACATGCATGCACCCCACAATATACACACGCACGCACGACGCGCGCGCGCGCGCACACCACACACTCATCCACACACAACAACACAACCACACCACCCCCCCCCCCACCCACACAGATATCTCCAGCGTGCTTATGTGATTCTTTGTCTTAAGTATGGGTTATATAGAGTCATTTGCAGCATCTAGGATGCCTTGGTAAATGAAAAATAAAGATTTTTTTATCTGGTGAAATGACGACTGTGAAAAAAGCATATAGCGGAAAAAGGGGTACGTAAATTTAAAAATACATACACGAAAATTCTACCCCAAACCATCAAGAGGCAAACAAGGCAAAAAATAAATCAAACCCAGAGTTAACGCCAGGCCAAAGAGACAATACTGGTCTTCTTCGTTTGTATTAATGAAATCTACAGTCATAAGATATGCAAAAAGTCTGGGGAGAAAAATGAAAACATGAAGAACGGAATTAAGTTACCCCAATGTCCCATAAGATTAGAGAACTCAGGAATATGCCATAATAATGAAATAGCAGAAGCATTTGCAGAGATGCTTTGTCAGTTATTGTAGGTAGAAATGCAGGTTTATCAATGAAAGTAAAGTGTATATAGAATGTGGAAGAGCCAAAGTAAAACAAATCAATTCATGATGATAATGAGTTCACAAGAGATAGCTATGTAAACTCTGTCTAACACTTGAGGACAGTAAAAGAAAGTATTTTTCATGGTGTAAAGCAAAAACATCTGGTGGATTAGATGGAGATCTTATGAAATGTTAAAACACTTACCTTGCAATGTTATTCGATTTATACTTTTATCATACAGATGGTGGAGTAAAGGGGAAATATGCCTTCTGTTTGGTTGCGATCAAATTGTCTGATTCTACCTACATAAGCAGGAAAGCTAAGCCGATAGCAAACAGCTATCGACCTACTCTCCGTTAACATCACACGTTTGCAACTTATGGAGGAAAGTAATTTAACGATTAGTCCATTTCTCTGCGAAAAAACAGTGCATTATACCCCTCAAATCAAAGCAGGCTTGCGGAAAGGACGGATCAACTACAGAATAAAAACAATCTAGTGAATTTACAACACAAATCAAACAAGCAAGTTCGCGAGGCGGAAAGAAACTATCCTTGCAACTTTTTTTTGACGTTAAGAAAGCTTATGAATCAAGTATGCACTACAAAATTATTGCAAAAGCCTAAGGAAACAATATAATGGTAATATGTATAACTACATTAAAAATTTCTTTTCACATCGTTTCATACAAGTAGAGTAGGAAATCACGTACTCGAATTCCAGAGAACTTCAGATGGGTGACCTCATGGTTCAGTTATTTTCTCCTGTTTTATCTTAATATCTCATCGCCCGATATCCCAAAGAGATTGTCAAACGGATTTCATTTTAGTCCCAGTATGCGGACGTATATGCCATGGGGATGAAGGTAACAATGAACGAAATACACCCCTAGAGCATTAAACTATACAAAAAAAGTTTACCAATAGGAATTAGATAATTCAACTAATTTTATGAAAGAAAAATGGTTTATCACTTATCTTTAGAAAAAAAACAAAACTTGGTCCTTTTTAAACTCGGGAATAACAGAAAAAAAAGGCCTATATTCAGCATTAATGAATTGCCCTTACGTTTGTGCGAAGTGTTAAGTGCTAGGTGTTTATCTGTCATCCAAAAACGTACCTGGAACCACCATATATATCATAGTACTTGATAACAGCCCCCCCCCGAAAAGCAATAAATTTTCTCAAAAATTATTAGTAAACAAACGTTGAGGGTCACAAGATTTACTAAGCACTTTTTTGTCTTGCAAACTCACTTGTTCGATCTCGTTATATATGCCCAAGAAGTTTTCTTTAAGGCCCCCAAGCACTATTTATCAAACTCCAACCCCCCCCCCTCAAGCATAGGACTGCAAAGCTGGTTATACTTGGCACTTGGGAGGTACAATACATACTTCCAATCTAGGATCCTTTAAAGAAGCGGTGTCTTCCTCTAGATGACAATAGGAAAATCTTGCGCTAAATGTATAGTAAAGTCTTTAGCTTTTTGATACATTTTGTAAAGAAGAAATTAGATTAGACTCCGCAAAGAATTTGCTATAGTGCCCTAAAAACCCCAATACACTCTTTACAATCAATCAATTCTTATGCCACCGATATATTTCAATTCTAATGAATTAAAACACAACAAAATAGCCACTAAGCCACTGTTTCACAGAGTAGCACCCTGGGTGCATAGTAAACTTGCTTTTGATATTGATGATACCAAATTTAAACAAAAATCATCTCAAATAGCTTGAAAACATTTAGTAACATAAGCATTGAAAACAAGTATACTGGACTATATCAAGATTTACACAGACGGGTCTGTAATAGAAAATGGCAGTGCAGGGATCAGCATTTTTTATTCCTTCCTTTGAAAACATTAAAACGTTAATTATTGGTAGGCGTTATTCCATTTTCACTGCTGAATTAAACAGCCATTTTTATGGCGTTACATCACATTAAAGAGTTACCTTTAAAAGCATGCCAAAATATTATTTTGTGTGGATTCAAAAGCAGTATTATACGTAGCAAAGGTCTAAATACAAGACAAGGGGTTGAGATGACTCCGAAGGTCCAGCACTGAATACTATCAATTAGCAAGCAAAGATATCAGTGTTACTTTTTATTGGATTCCATCTCATGTGGAATTCTCTCTAATGACAGGTAGATCATGCAGCCACAGAGGGCAGCACGCCAATGCTCAGGACAATTAAACTTAAAGGTTAGCATAGAGCTACATGAATTATTGTAATACTTTGACCAAGTTAGCAAAGGAAATTTTGTTGACAAGTTCGAAAGACCTCAGATATACAATATTACATAATTGTGTAAAACACTTGTGATACACTGCATTCGGATATTGTTAATGCGAGTTTAAGTCAAATCAAATCCAGATCATTACGTCTTTGATGTTTAAGATTCGTCTATCGCTCTCAAAACACAATTTTGGTAAAGATATTATTTGTGTTTGTGGGAAGTCAAATTTTACGAATCATCTGCTTCTGCCACTGTCAGTCATCAAGGCGCAAATGCTCAAAAAGGGAGCACTGCGCTAACCTCGAAATCCGATACATTACACAGAAAGTAGTTAATGACCTTGATCTTATTAAGTGGTTTTCAGAAACTTTGCATTCTAGTTTGTTGGTATTGTTCTTTGATAGATGCTTTGCTGGTAATGTTGAGATCATTTTGTGTTTGTAGATCCAATACTTAAGTGTGGCATTGATGTTGCATTTTACTCCAAAAAACACTCAACACTTTAAAGGACATCTCTCACATGCTTTTTTTTTTTGTTGTCTAAATGTCACTTGTGGGTGAAGAGACGTTAAATTTAAAGTACTACTACTACACACACAACACATCTCAGAGCAGCAGTGGTTAATGTTCGGTGTCTTGGCCCTCCGTCACAGTGTCGCCAACTCATACCTTCGAGAGTGTTGGCTGATACGAACACCACCACACCAACCATCCTCTGTCTAACTCTCCAGAGAGGAGCTGTAACACGCACATAAGGCTTCCAGGGGAAGTGAAGGACAGACGCCCTCACTGTTTCTACCCTCTGCCTAATCCCAGTCCCTGGCCAGACGGTTGTCACGAGCATCAACGTCTTCCTGTGGAAGGGAGAGATGACAGGTGTTGTTGGAGGAGGTCAACTTAGATGTTACTGGAGGGAGTGTCAACCTTAGGTGTTACTGGAGGGAGGGTAAACTTTGGTGTTACTGGAGGGAGGTCAACTTAGGTGCTGTTGGGAGGGAGGTTCACTTTGGTGTTACTGGAGGGCGGTAAACTTTGGTGTTATGGAGGGAGGTCGAAACTTAGAGTGTTGTAGGAGGGAGGTTCAACTAGGTTTACTGGTGGGAGGTCAACTTTCGGTTTACTGGAGGGGAGGGTCAACTTAGGTGTTTATGCTACTGGAGGGAGGTAAACTTTGGTGTTATTGGTGGGGAGGTCAACTTAGGTGTTGTTGGGAGGGAGGTCAACTAAGGTGTTACTGGAGGGAGGTCAACTTAAGGTGTTACTGGCGGGAGTACTTAGGTGTTGCTGGAGGGAGGTCCTACTTAAGGTGTTTACTGGAGGAGGTCATCTTTGGTGTTACTGGAGGGAGGTAACTTGGTGTTACTGGAGGTGCGGTCAACTTAGGTGTGTTGGAGCGAGGTCAAACTTGGTGTTATGGAGGGAGGTCAACTTAGGTGTTACTGGGGGAGGTTCAACCTTTGTGTGTTTCTGGAGGGGAGGTCAACTTTGTGTCACTGGAGAGAGGTCAATTAGGTGTTGCTGGAGGGAGGTCAAAACTTAGGTGTTGTTGGAGGGAGGTCAACTTAGGTGTTACTGGAGGGAGGGTCAAACTTTGGTGTTTACTGGAGGGAGGTAACTTAGGTGTGTTGGAGGGAGGTCAACTTAGGTGTTACTGGAAGGGAGGGTCAACTTAGGTGTTACTGGAGGGGGTGTCACTTAGGTGTTGCTGGAGGGAGGTCAAACTTTGGTTAGTTACTAGAGGTAGGTCAACTTAGGTGTTGTTGGAGGGAGTTCAACTTAGGGGTTACTGGAGGGAGGTCTTCTTAGGTGTTACTGGAGGAGAGGTCAACTTAGGTGTTGCTGGAGGGAGGTCACTCTGGTGCTTACTGGAGGGAGGTCAACTTAGGTGTTGGTGGAGGGAGGTCAATTCGGTGTTACTGGAGGGAGGTCAACTTAGTGTTACTGGCGGGAGGTCAACTTAGCGTTTCCGCGGTTGGAGGGAGGTCAACTTAGGGTTACTGGGGGAGGTAAACTTTGGTGTTACTGGAGGGAGGTCAATTTGGTGTTGTTGGAGTGGAGGTCAACTTAGGTGGTTAACTGGAGGGAGTAAACTTTTGGTGTTACTGGAGGGAGTTCAAATTAGGTGTTACTGCGAGGGAGGTCACTTTGGTGTTACTGGTGGAGGTAAACTTTGGTGGTGTTACTGAGGGAGTCAACATTGGTGTTGTTGGAGGGAGTGTCAACTTAGGTGATACTGGAGGGGAGGTTCGTAGAGTTACTGGATTGGTGGAGGTAAACTTTGGTGTTACGGGAGGGAGGTAAAACTTTTGTGTTAAATGGAGGAGGTCAATTAGGTGTTGTTGGAGGGAGGTCAACTTAGGTGTTACTGGAGGGGAGGTCAACTTAGGTGTTAATGGAGGGAGGTCAACTTTGGTGTTACTGGAGGAGTGTCAATCTTTGGTGTTACGGAGGGAGGTAACTTGGTGTTACCGGAGGGAGGTCAAATTAGGGGTTACTGGAGGGAGGTCAAACTTAGGGTGTTGGAGGGGAGGTCAACTTAGGTGTTACTGGAGGGAGGTAACTTTGGTGTTATGGAGGGAGGTCAACTTAGGTGTTGTTGGAGGGAGAGTCAACCTAGGTGTTTACTGGAGGGAGGTCAACTTTGGGGTGTGTTGGAGGGAGGTCAAAACTTAGGTGTTGATGGTGGGAGGTCAACTTGGTGTTACTGGGGTGGTCAACTTTGGTGTATTACTGGTGGATTGAGGTCAACTTAGGTGTTGTTGGAGGGAGGTCAAATTAGGTGTTGTTGGAGGAGGTCCAACTTAGGTGGTTACTGGAGGGGAGGTAAACTGTGGTGTTATAGAGGGAGGTAACTTTGGTGTTACTGGAGGAGAGGTCACTTCTGAGCCATCGTCAAGATTGTGGCACACAGCACCGAGTCCCAATCACTGCGTCCACCAGAACATCTTACGTCTGGAGAAAGTACGGTTCAGATGTCGACAATATGTGTTCTTGTCTTCTTCCCCCGTAACTTCGTGGGAGTTCACTGGGGCGTCAGGGAGAACAATTCACCATGGTCCTGCAGTGCTGCGTGTCAAGGCCTGGGTCTCTGCAAATGTTTCCCCAGTCCATTCTGCAATTTTGTTGGTCAATCGTTCTTTTCCTCTCCTTCTGTCTTCCCCTCCGTGTCCCTCCCTCAAAGCTTCCTGAAGAATTGTTTCAGCATGGCCACTGGATTTTGTTAAATGGCCACACAAGCGTAGTTTTCTTTTCTTAATGACATCTATGGACCTTGATGTGGTCCGATGGTTTGACGCGCTGGTTCACTGTCTATACGATCAGTGTATCTGGTGTTCAATATCTTGCAATAACGTTCACTGTCGATACGATCAGTGTATCTGGTGTTCATATCTTGCAATAACATCTCATTTCCGTGGCCTGGCTTCTTCTTTCTAGATCCGCTGTCAGGGTCCATGTCTCGCATGTCTTCAGGAAGATGGAATATAAATTATTATGTTATGGCCTTCCATACAAGTTTTTATCCGGGCAATACTGATGCTGTGTTTGCTGTCGTTGGAAGGATCTCTGGGTAAAATCCTTCTTTGCTCAGAATGAATCATAGTTAAGCGGTCTGTTGGCCAGTTCATAGCTTCTGTCCATGGATAGTGTTACCTGCGTTGATGGTAGTGGGGCTGGCAATCAACTTGATCTACCGCACTGATGGTAGTGGGGCTGGCAATCAACTTGATCTTCCGCACTGATGGTAGTGGGGCTAGCAATCAACTTGATCTTTTCGGCGCTGACTTCCATGCTGCTCTTGTTGATGTTTCATCCAGTCGTTAAACAAGCTTGGCGAATTCTTGTTCACAACCTACCATGCCATTGACGTGATCTGCCAAGCGAAGGCTCGTGAGCGCTCTTCCTCCAAGCTGACTATGCTCACATCTCACATTACCTTCAAGTGCATCAGATCAGTCATGATACGGTCGAATATGAAAAAAAAAATGTGAAAGGTGGAAGGCAATCCTGGTAAATTTCCCAGTTGACGTATGGAACCACTCTCAATAACAACCAGTAAAAGGACTGCACTAGTCGCTTTAGAGCAAAGCCAAAAGCACACATCAATGTTTTGGTTGCACCAGGCAAGAGAGAGTGCCTGATAGAAATGATCATATGAATGGAGTCTAAACAACTGTCTTTTCAATCTGAAAATATGATTAAAATTGTATTAAACAACACAGTCCTTTCGTTATTAGTTATTGCTGTAACTTAAAGACATTCATTTATCTGATTATTCAACGAATGCAGCAATAATTCAAACATCACTGTTTCCCTGCGTTGTAATGTGGGTGGAAACGCCAGGTAGAATCATGTCAACAGATTGTATGACAAGACGATCTCAGGGCAAGGCTAATTTTCACAGCTCGTAACTAACGCCCTTAGTTGCTGTGTGACACGACACCAGTATCATCGATTTCCTCTTCCAGTAGTGACTGAATCACCAGGGACTATCACATAAACTGGCACATTGCTAACACTGAATGTCTGGGTCAATAATCTAGTATAAGGTGGTTTTGATATATATCGCAACAGTTCCGTTTCAGTTTCATCACGGAGGGGGTCACTGCGTGTGGACTAGTTGATGCTACACCACGTCTGTTAAGATTCACTGCCATACTTAGCAGATGTCTGACCAGCCAATCAGTCCAACGCGCTGGTCAGACCTTAGGTACGTCGCGATAAATCATTTTAGTCACGTGCTTATGTTAGTCTTTATAATTACCTTACATTTGAAGGTTTTTAAGGTTTACTAAATATCAGAGATTTTGTCTTTCGCTGTGAAGAAAAAAAAGTCGCTGAATCCCTTTCATTCTTTTCCAAGACTCCCAAGAGGCAATGAAGGGAGATCGAAGTCCCCTCTCTGGATACAATTAACCCCCTGTCCCCCCCCCCCTCAGAACAAAGGCTGGTCCCAGACACCGAATGATGGCGGCCATCCAGTGACTCAGGCTGCTCCGTTCCCAGGGTCCATCAAAGCCACGGGGAAATCACAGCCTTTCGTGTCCCACCACTAAATCATTCTCATCAAGAGACGAAGGAGAAGAATGGGAGTGGAGAATACTACAAAGGGTAGGGGTGGAAAGGGAGAATAGGCAGAAGTGGGGAGAGGGGAGCAGAGAGGTGGGGAAGGAGGGAGAGGTGGGTGGAGGGAGAGGGGGAAGCGGTCTGCTCAGTACACAGACTGAAGTGGTGGAGAGGAGTGGGCAGGGGGCCATGATCAGCACTGACAGAAGGTTGGCAAGTCTGCAGTAGAGGAGAAGTTGGTTCGGGGTCAAAAATGAAAAACAGCCATGACGTCATTCCCTGACTTCTATTTTGGTGCGTTATCAAGGTTCACCACGAGCACCGTCAACACTGAGTCACCACCACACCAGATGGTACAGGCCATTTTTCTCCCACCAGTCGTTATCAGTCAAGTTACCTGTAGAAGGAAACACAATCATACAGCCCCATCCATCCTGTTCAGCACAAAGCGCTTATCAGCACGCTTCCTGGTGGGGACACAACCTTGTTCCAATGCTGCTTTCTCCACCACACATCACACTACTTGCCTTTTTCCATGCTGCCATCGTCCTCTCTCTACCACCCACACCCCCATCTCCTTTAGCTCCCCCTTTCCCTTCCCAGTTGAATCCCCATTTTCCTGCACAGTATGATCAGACCGTGTAGCCAGCAGTGAGATACGAACAGTGTGTGGTCATTCAGGGTACCAAGGACACCACTGATGACCAGACTGTGTGGGCAGCAGTGAGATAAGGACAGTCTGTGTGGTCATTCAGGGTACCAAGGACACCACTGATGATCAGACTGTGTGGTCAGCAGTGAGATAAGGACAGTGTGTGGTCATTCAGGGTACCAAGGACACCACTGATGACCAGACTGTGTGGGCAGCAGTGAGATAAGGACAGTCTGTGTGGTCATTCAGGGTACCAAGGACACCACTGATGATCAGACTGTGTGGTCAGCAGTGAGATAAGGACAGTGTGTGGTTATTCAGGACTTGACGATCACTCCATACGACCAGGAACTCTGTGGCAGGCAGTGAGGAAATGACTGTCTTGGCCACCCACAGGAAGGGGACAGCCATCCAGCGACTCTCTGTGTACAGCCCACAGGGCCATTCAAAGCCGCTGGGAAATCACACACTTGCTTTCCTGCTGCCCTGTCCCCAGACCACTAAATCAGTCTCATCCTGAGACGATGGAGAACATTACGGGAAGGGAGGGCGAGGGGCTAGAGGGGGAAAGAAGGGGATCGATGGTGACAGGAGGATCGGGTGGGGGTGGGGTGCTGAGAGAAGGGGAAGGGGGTCATGGCTTCCCAGTCCATGGACAAAAGTGGTGTACGGGCATAGGAACATGATCAGATCAGCTCACGAGACGAGCACAAAGTCGATGAAGATAAATGCAATGATCTGTATGTGTTTATTAATGTTTTCAAGATTTTTGTTTTGTTTTTCGACCTATGAGACCTTCGGTCTATGAGGCAGGAGCTGCACTTTTACTTATGTCCCAAGTACAGTCAGCCATCCAGCGACTCTCCCTGTACAGCCCACAGGGCCATTCAAAGCCGCTGGCAAATCACACACTTGCTTTCCGCTGCCCTGTCCCCAGACCACTAAATCGGTCTCATCCTGAGACGATGGAGAAAATGACGGAAAGGGAAGGCGAGGAGCTGGAGGGGGGAGGGAAGAAGGAGGAGGTTGGTGTTGGCTGAGAGGACCGGGTGGGGGTGGTGTGCTGAGAGGACCGGGTGGGGGTGGTGTGCTGAGAGGACCGGGTGGGGGTGGGGTGCTGAGAAAAGGGAAGGGGTTAGTGGCCTCCACAGTCCGTGGACAAAAGTGGTGTACGGGCAAAGGAACATGATCAGACTAGCGCACGAACTGAACAAAATCGATGAAGAAAAGAGCATAATTTCTACGTCTATATTGTTTTCAGTTTTTTTTCTTCTTAATCTCCCAGTCCATGAGGCAAGAAGTGAGTGCGCCTTTTCTGTCCTCAGTGAAGTCGGTAAGCATAATATAAGCATATGCATTTATTTACTATTCAACTTTGAACGAGCAAGCGAGCCAGCGAGAGAGAGAGAGAGAGAGAGAGAGAGAGAGAGAGTGAGAGAGAGAAGAGAGAGAGAGAGAGAGAGAGAGAGAGAGAGAGAGAGAGAGAGAGAGGGAGGGGGAGCATGCGTTCATGTGCTTAAGTATTACATCTGCCACTTGTAAATACCAGCAACTGTATCTGACTTTACCTGGATAAATGTTCCTCTCGGCCCTAGCCCCATTGATTCCAGCACAGGAACGATAACAGTGTGTGTGTGTGTGTGTGTGTGTGTGTGTGTGTGTGTGTGTGTGTGTGTGTGTGTGTGTGCGTGCAGTAGTATGTGCTAGCATGTGCGCGCATGCGTGCACGCATGTGAGCGCGTATGTGTGCGCATACGTGCATGCGAGCACGCTATGTGTGTGTGTGTGTGTGTGTGTGTGTGTGTGTGTGTGTGTGTGTGTGTGTGTGTGTGTGTGTGTGTGTGTGTGAGCTTGCATGTAAGCGTGCGCGTGTGTGTTTAGGATATCTTTCTCTTCCTCATACCAGCAGTGCTTCCTTCAACATGGAACAAAACGACAACGCAACTGGCCCTTGAAATTGCGAGTCGAGTGCAGTATAATAACTTACATAGAAACACAAGAAATGACAAAGTAACAACAACAACATAAAATTTCCCTCACATCGTCCCATCATATGAATGTATCTATTTATTCATTTCAAAATGTTCATTCATTCATTCATTCATTCATTCATTGATCAATTATCAGTTATTTTCGTTGATGGAGCACAGGTTTAGCTGAAGAGGGTATACCGTGATACAATCGAGTACTGAGTGTGACTGCACCGATGACTAAAATGAAGGTCAACCTTCCCAGTTGATCATAAAAGGGAGTCTGAGGACAAGACGCGCCTGGCGTACTCCCGTGCTTGGACACAAGCAACACAGCCACTGTCGAGCTATCGACTCCAACTATAGATTATGACTCCACTCTAACAGCGGGAAAAGGCTAGCTCTATATGCCCCTCTCTACATTATTGATGAATGGATCAGTGAATAGAAACTCCATCTAAGCTAAAACACGATGGTTTCCCTGGAAACCGCTGCGGACACACACACAAACACACAGTCATGTATGGATCTGACGAACAATCTCCTTTCAACAAAAAGCCCCAGCTTGTCACAGTTCCTTCTCGCTCATCTCCTCGCAAAGCAAACGCTTCTCATTTCTCGGAGACCCCACCTCGTCACATAGTATAACTTCAAAAACAAACAAACAAACAGACAAACGGCAGGAAATGGTCAAAGAGGGCACAATGGACAGATGGACGTTCTTCCCATTATGGTTGGAGTAAGGAGAAGACAACCCAACCGCTCCCACACTCCAAGCACACGTCATCAATGAAGGTTTTAACATCGTTTAATGCAGTCAGGCTTAGGTCAGGGTTCAGACTGGGGTTGGGGTTTCAGTTAGGGTTGGGTCTGGTAAGCTTAGGGCAGTATGACCAATCACTTACACAGAAACATGTAAAACAACACGCAAAAAAGGAAGAAAAAAAATAACGACACACAAATACAATTTCCTTCATAATGTTCCATCATATGAATGTATTTAAGCATTAATTTACGTATTTATGTGTGTATGTATGTATGTATTCATTCATTAATTTAGCTTTTTTCAAACTTTGTTTATGTAAATGTTCACTCATACATTCTTTCATTCATTCATTTATCAATTATTTATCTTTTTCGTTGAGGGGGCAGAGTTTTAGCTGAAGGGGGGGGGGGGGGGGGGGGGGGGGGCAGCGTGATACCATCTGAATACCGAGTCTGATTACACTGATTACTGAAACAGCGATCAAGAGGGTGTCGTCAAGGGGATCCTCTATCACCTTATCTGTTTGTATTATTTTATAGAGTTATTAGCATGCAAAATCAGAAACGATGAGGAAATTAAGGGAATAAAAATATCAGAAACAGAGCTCAAGATAAACCAGTTTGCAGACGATACGTTTTTCACTCTACAAGGAGATAAAAAATCTTACGAAAAACTTTTCGAGTCATTATCAGAATTTGAAAAATATTTCGGGGTTTTAAAATTAAATTTTGAAAAAACTTGTAATGTATGGTTAGGACAGAAGAAGGACTCGAAATAGTGTACATAGTCGAAAAACACATGATGTGGAATCCAAGAAAGTTCAAAATTCTTGGAATATGGTTTAAAAATGACCTTTCAAAATTATAGAGCTTAATATATCAGACAAATTTTTGGAAGTGAAAAGGTTGTTCAAAATTTGGTCCAAACGGATGTGCAAAACCATTAGTAAGGTTGCAGTCCCGAAATTCTTATTTTGTCAAAGCTTGTATACTTGTGGGTGTTGCTTCCAAACCCTCCTGATGACATTATAAAACAATTACAAAGCATGTGTTTTTGAGTTTGTCTGGGATGGGAAGCCTGACAAAAATTAAACGAAAATATAAAGTACATGAAATTGAAAATGGGGGCATAGGAATACCAAATATTTATGCTTTTATACAAGCACTGAAATTGTCCTGGATAAGAAAATTAGTAAATAATGATTCAAAGTGGAAGACCATTTTAGTAACTCAAAAGTCCAGAAGTTAACAATATAAAAAATTTTGGATCAAAGAGATTCTTGTATAGTAAATGCAACAAGTTTTGGAAAGACGTATTTAAGTCATATGACAATCTGAGCATTCATGTAGATTTAGATAACAACGAAGAAATTATTTCAGAACCTGTCTTCTATAATGATAAATTCAAAATTAACCATTCCCATTTTTTCTACAAACATGGGCAGAGAAAGGTATATTCTACGTAGGGGATATGATTGACGAAAATGGCAACTTTTTAAGTTATGAAGCCTTTACAACAAAGGTGGGAAGTCCTTTAAATCCTCTACACTATTTGGATGTGTCCGTGCAGTAAAAGAATATGCAAGGAAAAGAAACAAATTTGAAAATAATTACAAGAATGAAAAAATTTTAAGTTATTGAAAATTATAACAAGTGTCAATAAAGGAGTTAAGATCTACTAAAATATTTTTCTCGAAAAGTTAGTGTACTTAAATTAAGTTTTTCGTGAACTGGGAACTCAACTAATACCGCAGTAGTTTGGGGAAATCGTATTAAAAATTGGGGAAAAAAAAAAGAAAAAAAATTTTCAGGGGGTTCCCAAATTTAAAAATTTTTGTCATGAATTTGTATCCTTTTCATATTAAACAGATGGGTGTGGGAAGCATGATGCAGTTTTTGTCAAATTCAAGAGATAGTATCACATATTTGGGGTACTGCATTTTTCACAAGAATTTGGAAAGAAATTTGAAAATAATGAAAAACAAGTGTGAAAAAGCACAGATTGTCATTTAATGTTGAGCTGGTTTTGGTTGGAACAGATGAAAACACAAAAAAAGACCAAACATTTGATCCATTTTATTGTGGGGGAAATTTTTGTTTCCTTGCAGAATTTAAAAAGTGTTAAACCCAATTGTCAGGCTTTACAATTGAACTTAAGCATCGATACAATTGAAAGTATGCACTATGACAGAAATGCTTATCATGCTTTTTTTAAAAAAGGCTACCAAACCCGCTCTTGGGGAAACCTATAACGTCTTTCATTGTTAAGACACCCTTTTAAAAAGTTAAAAAACACACATACAAAAAAAAAAATTAAAATAAAAAAACCCATGCTCCTGTAATGGGTCGAAAAAAAGCCCTGAAATTTGAGCGAGCCAAAAAAACTTTGTGAAATGAATTTGGTTTTGTTTTGTTTTGCTTTGCTTCTGGGTTTTTTTGTTTGTTTGTTTTTTTCCTATCCATGCCCCAGGCACCAACCCTTTCAGGGGTGTGGTGTGGGGGCTATTGGTTCCCTCCCTTGTTCGTTTTTGTTTCTTCTTTTCTTTTCATAGCCTTTGTTTATATATTGTAATTGGTATATACCCTTGCAGTTTTTACTATTTCATTTAATAATAATTGATATAGTGTAATAAGTTTACATCGTAACATGCGAATTATGACTTTTGAATTATGACACTTTTGAATGATCTTGACAGCACTAGTTAAACATTGTATGTAAATGTATTGTTGATATAACATGTGTATTGAATGGAAATATAACCTTCAGTGCAAGGGACAAAAAAAAAAAAAAAGAAAAAAAAAAAAAAAAAAAAAAAAAAGAAAAAAAAAAAAAAAGAAGAAACAGCGATCAAACCCAACGTTGATGATAAATGGGAGTCTGAGGAGAATGCCAGCTTGATGCATGCAGACATAGTCCCGTGCTGGAAACATGTAACACAGCCACAGTCACGCTCTTGACTCAAAACTGTAGATTATGACTCTGCTACAACGACGGGGGAAAACGGCCAGCTCTAAATGGTCCTCTCTAAATTATTGATGAATGGATCAGCGAATGGAAAATCCATCTACAATAAATACGATGGTTTCCCTGGAAACCGTTGCGGACACACAGACACGCCAGCAATCTTCTTTCAGAAAAAAAAGTTCCAGCCTGCCATTTCCTGCTCCCTCAACACCAAGCAAAGCAAACCCTTCTTGTTTTGGAGACCCACTGATTCTGCAGCACAATCTGAACGAAACGATAGGAAATGGCCAAAGAACAACAGGTGCACTGCACAGGTGGACGCTATTCTTTATGGTTGGAAAAAAAAAAAGAGAGATCAAACTCCACTGCCCCAAACTCCAAGCACAACGTATCATGAAGGTTGCCAACATGGTTTTTATGCTATTAGGACTGGGTTAGGGTTCACATTAGAAGGGTTAGGTTTTGGTGAGGACTCGGGTCTGGTTAGAGATTGGGTTACGGTTAAGGGTTAGGGTTTCGGTTAGAGTTCGGGTCTGGTCAGGGTTAGTGTTAAGGTTAAGGGTTAGGGTTTCGGTTAGGTTCGGGTCTGGTCAGGGTTAGTGTTAAGGTTAAGGGTTAGGGTTTTGGTTTGGGTTCGGGTCTGGTCAGGGTATAGTGTTTAAGGGTTTTATAGGGTTAGGGTTTTGGGTTTGGGGTTCGGGTCTGGTCAGGGTTAGTGTTAAGGTTAAGGGTTAGGGTTTTGGTTTGGGTTCGGGTCTGGTCAGGGTTAGTGTTAAGGTTAAGGGTTAGGGTTTGGTTTGGGTTCGGGTCTGGTCAGGGTTAGTGTTAAGGTTAAGGGTTAGGGTTTTGGTTTGGGTTCGGGTCTGGTTAGGTTAGTGTTAAGGTTAAGGGTTTTGGTTAAGAGTTCAGGTCTGGTCAGGGTTAGACTTCGATTCATGCACTCCGGAGCCGGGAAGTCTTCCAGTTTTCTGATCAAAGTTCCCATCTGCGATTGAAGAACAGGCCTCCCAGGAAAGAAGGCAGAGAACAAAGCAACAAACGAACAAAGGACAGGCCTGGGAGCGGAGGAAAAAACTGTCAGAAATGGCGGAGAATGAGGCAACAAAGGGTCCGTGGACCGGGTCTGAGATCGGGCTGAAAAGAGAGATGACAGAACGAGGCCAACATCTGTGATGGGAGGGCTCTGGCATACTGTGCCGTAAGTTGTCCATGAGGGCCCTTCTTTCCTTTACTCCGCCCTCTTTTTTTTTACTTGTACAATTTGGAAAGAAGTAAGACAGGTGCTGGTTAGATATGAAATAAAAGACAATTGAAAGATGGACGGGTCACCAAGTCTTAAGACCTGACCTACGAAGAAAACCGATGAGAAAGAGAAAGAAGAGCAGGATAAAGCTCAAAGAAGAAGAAAAGGAGAAGAAACCAGCCACCGTGACGTAGTGGTAAGTAGAAAAGTTTGAGGGCTGCGAGAGAGACTCAAGACTCAAAAACTTTATTACTCAAGGATAGAGATTTTAGGCAGTGCCTATTCTTCCAACCTGTCCTTGCTATTCTACAACATTCAACTAAACACACTGCACATATTAATAACGGCAGAAACAATGAAGAATATAGCAACATTATAATAATAACAATAACAATAGTAATAAGAATAATAATGATTAAAAAAATTAAAAAAAAAATTCCATTACAAAATTACACAAACATAATCAGAGACGTACGCACGCGCTCACATGCACGCACACGCCCACACATACACGCACGCACGCGTACACCCACACCCACACACCACCCACCCACCCCCACATACATACATACACATTTTCATCAGCTAATATAGAGGCAAGCATAAAAGTAGGGCGTTGAGACTATGATTAAAAGGTTAGATTTATTGTTCAAGTAAATGTTTATGTATTGCTGATTTGAAGGACGGCAGTGATTGACATGTTTTGGCAGACGGAGGAAGAGAGTTACACACAGATGGACCAAAAAATGCAAAACTAGATTTGAACAAATCAATGCGGACACGTGGTAAAATGTAATTATTTGAATCATATCGCGTTGTTGCCATTTGGATAAACGGCAAGATACGTTGGCGCCATGTTTGCATGGACTTTAAACATTAGTACTGCCTTATTATAGGTCAGTTGGCTCTGCAGTGGTAACATCATTAGTTTTGCGAATTTGCCGTGGTTGATAGAAACTTGTCGGGAAGAATCAGCTTAATTCCCCGTCTATGCATAGAGTTGATCTTTTTATGTGATTTTCACCGGCACCACCTCAGACAGTGGACGCATAGTTGATGTGAGAAAGGCAATGGGCTTCAAAAAATAATTTGCGGATGTGTGATTCAACATAATAACTGAGTTTATTGAGTAAAAACAAATTGCGAGCCAACTGTTTGCAAACATGATTTATATGTGATTGCCATTTAAAATTATCACCAATAACCACGCCTAAGACACGGTGTTCGGTAACCTGCTCGATCAAGGTTTCACTCATTTTTAGGCTCAACATAAGATGCTGTCGTTGATGCTTCTGTCTCGATGCTAGGACCATACATTTTGTTTTGTGCGGATTAAGGACCATTCGGTTTTGGTTGCACCATTCTAAGACATCAGTTATACTTTGTTTGAGAGAGAGAGAGAGAGAGAGAGAGAGAGAGAGAGAGAGGGAGAGAGGAGAGAGAGAGAGAGAGAGAGAGAGAGGGGGGTGAGAGATGAGGATGAGGAGGTGGAAAGGGGGAGGAGGTAAGCCACACAGTCATGGTTTATTCATTTAATGGATGCATCTCTGAGAGAGTTGTTCAAATTTCCTGACCAACACTGAAGGTGACAGTATCTCTCGGGTCTGGTTCGCGATGGGATACCTTAACAAAGAACGCATTCCGTTCAGTTCTGTCATGTTGTCTCGGACCAACGATGACCTCATAATATCATCTTCATCATCCTCATCAGAAAAAAAAATCAAGATCTGGCCCCTACTTCGTGCTGACGTCACTTTCTGTCTGCCCTCACGCCATGCTCAGTGACTCCTTCCGTCTTCAATGCCAGCAGTTCAAAAGCTGTATGATCTTGTGGTATCGCTCGCAGGAGAAGCCCACACGTAGACTCCACAAACAAGCAGTATTATTGTCATAGGAAAAGAAGTCGTGGCCTGACTGCAAAGCAGCACCCTGACCGACCCAACGTGACTAATACCAGTGCGTACCTACCAGTGGG
Organism: Conus ventricosus; assembly: GCA_018398815.1. NCBI lineage: Eukaryota > Metazoa > Mollusca > Gastropoda > Neogastropoda > Conidae > Conus > Conus ventricosus. The sequence continues at coordinate 10,611,601 of CM031604.1, read as the reverse complement.
CTCTGAGACCTGATCGTGGATGTCGGTGATGAGGCTGCACAGGATGAGCTGGTGCGGCAATGGTAGGCTGTCTGAGACCACACACAGGGACTGAAGAGAAACATGCCACTGGGTGGTGAGAGGATGGACAGAAACAAGCAACAGGAAAGAGGAAACCACTCTATCAGTTCGAACCCTGCTAATCACGGTGCCAGGTCAGGGGCGAAATGGGTTTTCTATAACACTGCACAAATCGTAAAGTTAAAACACAAGGAGGAACGAGAAGAAGAAAGTGTAAAGAAGAAGAAGAAGAGAAGAGATGAGATGATGAATGATGTGATGATGAATGAATGAGGATTGTGAAGAAAAAGAAGAAGAGAAGAAAGAGAAGAAGAAAAGAAGAAGAAGAAGAAGATGACGGAGATGTTGATGATGATGATAATGATGTGATGATGAGATGATGAGATGAGATGATGATGAGAATGGATGATGATGAGATTGATAGATGAAGAGTGATGTGAAGAGAAGAAGATGAAGAATAGAAAGAGAGAAGAAGAAGAAGAAGAGAGAAGAAAAGAAAGAAGATGACGGAGATGTTGATGATGATGATGATGATGATGATGATGATGATGATGATGATGATGACGATGATTAAGAGGAAGAAGAAGAAGACAAAGAGAAGAAAATTTCTGCTTTACTCTTTATACTCTCCTTGCACCCCCCCCCCCCCCCACACACACACACACGCACACACACAAACATGTCTCTTTTGGGAGACACAGTCGAAGAAAATCCGAACTTTTCATTCTGCGAGAGATGGAACTCCCTCTCGCAGTTCCAGAACGAAGACGGACAAGAACTCCCCATGGCACGGGGTGAATCACAGACAGGGCAAACCAACAGACAAAACTTATTCCCACTCCTGCCCCCTGAAACCACCTTCCTCTTGAGATGACTGAAAGATGGGGGATAGGGAGGAGAATTGCGGGAGGGATGGGGTGGGGCTGGAGGCAGCGAGAGTGAGAAGATGAGGTTCTCCCACCACCACGCAGACAGCAGTGAAGAGTGTGTTGAGTGACAGAGAGTTGTGTTCAGATCCGGAATAACAGGCCACCTTCAGCAGTAGCATTGATCTCAGAAAGCTGCGCCCCCCCCCCCCCCCCCCCCCCATTCTCCACCATCCGACCCCTCCTCTGGCCCCAATCTCAGACTAGGAACGGCCCTTCATCCTTTTTCGCTGATCTGTAAAATGGCGAGGAGGAGAATACAGGTTTGGGTTCTGCAGAGTGGTCACATCTCCTCACACGTAGAACAGCCTGGAATTTCTACCCTGAGAACATGAACAATACTTACAACCAAGAGCACATCACACAGCAAAACACAACACGACTAAACATGACCCACTAGAACGCAACACAACGTGACACAGTGAATTACCAATGGTGGAACACTTCCACACTGAGGTTGTCTGTGAAGAGTGGAGGACATCCATAGTGAACGCGTGGAACTAGCCACAGACATTTCCCTTTTTTCTCTAGGCTGGCGGCAGGAAGGTTGGATGATGTAGAGAGAGAGAGAGTGAATGAGAGAGAGAGAGAGAGAGGAGAGAGAGAGAGAGTGAGAGAGAGAGAGAAAGAGAGATAGAGAGAGAGAGAGAGAGAGAGAGAGGAGAGAGAGAGAGAGAGGAGTTAGTGTAAGAGAGAGACTCCTTGAGGACGAAATGACCATGTGATGGATTGATTAACCACACAGACAGTCCACATGGAGCAGCCTGCTCTCCACCTCACCACCCTCTACATGCTTTCGGCTTTCGCGGGGGATGGTGGCACTTCAGAGAAAAATGAAAACCCGGTAGTTTATTGCTTAGAGTTGGTCGTTCGTTTCTTATTATATAAATCTCTAGTCACAGAAACTTGCTCACGCTTGTTAAGACAGTTATCTTCATGTGAGTGAGGTTTCTTTCTACTGACGAGCAGTAAATGAAAGTGAAGGTGGACACCTGATTTCAGAACCGCCAGGGGACAAGTTCTCTGACAGGGGTTGGAATCCTCTCGACGTCTGTGGTGACAGGTGAGGCAAGATGAACATGGCATAAGAGGGACACCTTTTCACGCCTAATTTTGTATTTAACCACAGGTTTGCAGCAGCACGTTTCCACATTGGTTGGTGTCAATGTAATGACAGATGAAACCATTTTTTGGTAAGGATGTGGATGAATTATTTGTATATGCTTAGTGAAAGGAGAGAGAAAGGGGGAGGAAGAGAGAAAAAGAGAGAGAGGGAGGAAGGGAGGGAGGAAGAAGAAGAAGAAGAAGGAGAGAGAGAGAGAGAGAGAGAGGAGAGAGAGAGAGAGAGAGAGAGAGAGAGAGAGAGAGAGAGAGTGAGAGAGAGAGAGAGAGAGTAGGGGTTGATGGGGGGAAGGACAGAGGTGGTGGAAAATGCCGCGGTGAAGGGATGGGAGTGGGGACAGCACGGAAAGGAAAAACATTCCTGTAGCCGTTCTGAACTTTTTTCACCAACTGAAAAGGAACTGAATAAGACAACTGTCAACAGTCCCCTCTGCCAGACCGGCAAGACTTTCCGCCTCCATCCCCACAGACCGAGATCAAGGAGCCCCCAGCAGTCAGGAAGCCCCCGACCCTTCAAGACACTCTTTACCACAGTGCATGGGAACAATCAAAGACGCGTCCAAGAACGCAGGAAATCGTAAAATAGCGTCCGTCCCCATTCTTCCCTCCTTCCACCCCCGGGCGTGGTGTGGATGGGGATGACGGTTGGATGGGGCTAGCACAGGAGATCAATAGCCTGGCTCAAGAGCAATGGACAGGATCGATGGGTTTGTTCTGTCAATGATTTCGTCTGCAACAACAGAACTGTCTCAGACTTTTCACAAAGTCCTCGTCACCCCGCTCCCCTCCAACCTCTTCATCATATCCTTTAACCAAATGTTAGTTTAATATCTTCATGCGCTGTGAACATTTCTGCCATCAGATGAATTTATGGACCGACGATAATGTCTGTGTTATGGAGAAACACGCTCACTAACAACACTGCACAGTTACGTTATTTGGTACCCCCCCCCTCTCTCTCTCTCTCTCTCTCTCTCTCTTTCTCTGAACTAACTCTCCCCTCCTCCTTCATGAATGATTTTATGTTTTATGGCATAGAATTTGAAAGCGCATTCAGCTTGCTTTCAGCATGACGTTTTTATTGCGCTATAACAATGCATTATAAACGATTATTGGACCATTTTGTGAACAGTCTGAATGCAGCTGCAGCCTGTATGATGAGAGTGATAGTGAAAAGTAAAGCAGAGTGCCAGAACAAAGAATGAAGAAAGGAAAAGGCTGTTACAACAGGTCCACTGATGATAAACAAAAGGCTGTTACAACAGGTCCACTGATGATAAACAAAAGGCTGTTACAACAGGTCCACTGATGATAAACAAAAGGCTGTTACAACAGGTCCACTGATGATAAACAAAAGGCTTTTACAACAGGTCCACTGATGATAAACAAAAGGCGTTACAACAGGTCCACTGATGATAAACAAAAGGCTGTTACAACAGGTCCACTGATGATAAACAAAAGAAGACAATGAAAGAAAAAAAAAGTCTGTTTTTGCATGAAAAGTTTACGAATAAACAAGACGGTTAATTCAGCGAGGATGTGATAAAATAGGTTTAAACAATAGCGAAAGTCTCTAAATGACCCCATGTTTCTTCTGGTCCAGTGTTAGATCGATAAACAGAAAAGGTCTCGTTTTTATAACCTCTCAGCAATAGTATGATCACTTCTTTGAGTCTTCAACACAATGCATAGAACGAGATCAATGTGCTGACAAAAAAACTGATTTTGAGAACGTCTGTGACCCACTTGTAATCGACTGTATCACACAGAGATGAAGTAGTAACAAACTTTAACAATTTAAGGTCAGGAATAGTGCAAGACGTTATGCAATAGATAGCTGGAGACATGTAAAAACATGCACTGGCAAAGTGGATAGCTGGAGACATGTAAAAGCATGCACTGGCAAAGTGATTGTCTACATGTTCTATTTCACAAATCCTCTGAAAGAGGACCATTCCCTACAGAGAGGGTGTTAAGAGTAAAGGCACAAGATGGTCCTCTAAATGTAGGATGTACGGACAGCGCCCCTTTAAATGTGATGGAGTCATTACAGTAAAGTGCACTTCCACTCTCTTTACTAGTGGTAGAGGGAGCAATTTTCCGGTATCAGAGCACTGAATTAACTGTTTGGGATTGCTAAAGGAATGGCTCATATTTTAACTTTTCCCCATGTTTATGCACTTTCGAGGGATTGTATTCCAAATCTGGCAGACAGAAGAGCAGCAGGGATAAGCATGGGACTGGGCAGAATCAATGAACAGACCAACAGTGCATTTCACAGCGATTTAAATCATGTTTTCTTTTTATGAATCTAGAAACAATTAAATGATCGATGATACTACAACCGGGGGGGAAAGTGGGAGAAGTCTTTTGCCAGTAAATATTAAGTATAACTGTCCTATATGTCATCTTCACCTTGCTTATGACTAATTTTAGCATTAATTAGGTCACCAATTACTATGAAATACACGTCATCTCATGTACATGTTGGACATATTTTCCTCAAAGTTTAAACATTCGATCTGCCAGATCTGTTCCATGTGCCTGGGACAACGTAACAAGCAGTTAGATACCATCTTGGTGGAGACCAAATACAGTTTAGTCAATTTGTCAGTGCAACATCATCATCACAACTCAGTCACATGTATGCACTGCAAAAGGAAAACGAAACAGACTGCACTCTTCTCCGAGAGAGAGAGAGAGGGAAGAGAGGAGACAAAGAGAGAGACAGAGAGAGAGAGGAGAGAGAGGAGAGGAGAAGAGAGAGAGGAGAGAGAGAGAGAGAGAGAGAGAGAGAGAGAGATGATGAGAGAGAGGAAAACGAAACAGACTGCACTCTTTCCGACCCCACGAGAGAGAGATGAGAGAGGAGGAGAGAGAGAGAGAGAGAGAGAGAGAGAGAGGAGAGAAGAGAGGAGAGAGAGAGAGAGAGAGAGAGAGAGAGAGAGAGAGAGAGAGGAGAGGGAGTTATCTCAAAATTTTAAATAAAGTAGTGTTGTGCATTATAATAAGTGAACATGTTTGTCCACGAATACACAGACGTTCTCGTCGGTCGATAAGTTCATCTGATGGCAGAAAAGTCCACAAGCCATAAAGATATTACATTGACGTCTGGTTAAAAGGAGAAGCAAGGCAATTGGGGGGGGGGGGGGGGGGGGGGGGGGGAGAGACGAGGAATTTGTGAGAAGTCTGAGACAGTAGTGTTGTTGCAGACGAAATCATTGACAGAACCAAACCATCGATCCTGTCCAAGGTTCTTGAGCCAGGCTATTGATCTGCTGAGCTAACCCCACCCAACCCCACCCAACCCCCCCTCCTCCTTGCTCCATCCATTCCCCGGGAGATGAGGGTGGTGGGTAGGGATGAGGGAAAGAATGGGGACGGACGCTATTTTACGATTCCCTGCGTTCTTGGACGCGTCTTTGATTGTTCCCATGCACTGTGGTAAGAGTGTCTTGAAGGGTCGGGGGCTTCCTGCTGCTGGGGCTCTTGGTCTCGGTCTGTGGGGATGGAGGCGGAAAGTCTTGCGGTGTGGAAGAGGGGACTGTTGACAGTTGTCTTGTTAGTTTCCTTTCAGTTAGTGAGAAGAGTTCAGGAGGTTAGTGAGAGAGTTCAGAACAGCTACAGGAACGTGTTCTCTTTCCCATGTTGTTTCCAGTCCCTCCCCTCTGCTGCTGCATCCTTCACCACCACTCCCCTTTCCTCACCACCCTTCTCCCACCTCTCTGTCTTTCTCCCCGTCTCTCTCCCCCTGCCAGAGAAAATCAGATTTCAGTCTGTCAATGCCATGTAACTATTACAGTGGAAAATGTGTTGCCTTAATGAAACCCGTGGTTAAAGGCCCAGTCCACCTGGCCTCACCCTGTGACCACAGACCTCAAGATGTGCTAAGGATGCCAGCTCTGTCTGGCGCTCTGAAATGGCATCAACGTTCAGCGTCATTCAGCGCCAGTCAACAGAAGTTAACAAAGTTGACTCAAGAAGGTATGGCTGTCTGAACAATGTGTGCAGTTTTCTATGAATGTGTACTTCAATGATGAGAAACTAGCAGCAACCTTTGCCCACAACTACCAATTGTTCATTTTCCTCTGCAGTACCACCACCCCTGCCAAAGGCATGAGAGGGTGGTGAGGTGGAGATCAGTCTTCTCCGTGTGGACTATCTGTGTGGTTAATCAGACTATCATGTTGACATTCGGTTCCCAAAGAGTGTCTGTCTCACTCATCCACCCCCCACCCCATGTGGCCCTCCTGTCCCCCGCGCCTTCTGTCTGCTGGTTCCAGAGAAATGGGAGATTTCTGTGAACAGTTCCTTGCATTCACTCGGGCTGTGTCCCCCCACTCTTTATAGACAGCCTGGGTGTGGAAAAGTGCCACCACTGGCATTTCACTGTGTCGTCTTGTATTGTATTGTGTGTCGTACAGGGTCGTGTTGTGTTTTGCATTGCACCACGCTCTTGTTTGTTGTATTGTTCATTTTTTGGCGCAGAAAACACAGGCTGTTCTCTATGTATGAGGAGATGCGACTACACTACAGAATCCAGGCCCCTGCTGCCCTTGTCGCCATTTACAGATCAGTGGAAACGTAAAAAGGGCCATTCTATTTGGAAAATGAAAGACAGCAGGAGAGAGTGGGGTGGCGGAGGAGGGGCGAAGGAGGGAAGGGGGCGCAACTTTCTAAGATCAATGCTACTGCCAAAGGTGGAATGTGATTCAAAATCTGAACAACTCTCTGTCACTCAACATCACTCTTCCACTGCTGTCTGCATGTTGAAAGAACCTCAACTTTTCGCTCTCCCCTCTCCCTCCCCTCGACCCCCCCCCCCCCCCCCCCCCCCCCACACACACACACTTTCAATCATCTCAAGAGGAAGGTGGTATTGGGGGAAAAGTGGGGAGAGGGGGAGAGGTAAGTTTTCTCTGTTGCTTTGCCCTGTCTGTGATTCACCCAGTACTGTGGGGAGTTCTTGTCCCTCTTTGGTCTGGACGCGAGAGGACGAGGTCTGCGGGCTGGAGAAAAAAGTCTTCGATTTTCTTTGACCGTTTCCCCCCAAAGAGGCACGTGTATGTGTGTGTGCGCGTGGAGAATGGAAAGAGCAAAACAGAAAGTTTCTGCTCTTCTTCTTTTCCTCCTCTCTTCTGCTTCTCTACTCTTCTTCTGTCTTTTGCTTTTCTTTGTTTTCTCTTCACCACTCTTCTTCTGCTCCTGCTCCTCTGCCACCCGCTTCTTCCTCTTTTCCTTGTGCTTCAAACTCTTCTTTTTCTCTTCCTCCTTGTGGTTTTAATCTTCACTGATTTGTGAGTGTTGTTTCAATAACTACCCTTTCACCCAGCCCGATGCTTGTGGTAGGCAGGGTTCTGAACTTGAATGGAGTCTGTCCCGTTCTCTTTTATGTCACTCTTGTTTCTGTTCCATCTTCCCTGCCAACTCAGTGACATGTTTCTCTTCAGTCCGCTGTGTGTAGCCTCAGACTGCCACAGCCATACCCTGGCTCGTCCTGTGGCAGCCTCAGCACCGACATCCCATCAGATCAGGCCGTCATGAATCAACAGAGGAGGTAGTGCACTGCTGCTGAGTCACTTTAGAGTGGTCAGAGTTGCCTGGTTTTTACTAGCAGGGTGCCACTGACTTCACTTCCTTCTGACCACAATATTTGCTTGGTTGTGGAGCCAGAGTTACATCTTTCCAATCATACTGTATGGAGGCGAGACATGGACTATGCACAAAGACACAGAAAACAGAAGCATTCGAAATGTAGTTATTCCGACGTTTGGGCAGAATAAGTTGAAAAGACAAGTTGCCAATAAAGAGGTGCTGAAAAGACTAGGTGTGGAAAGAGAACTAATGTAGCAAATAAGATCCACAAAGCTTGCATATTTTGGACACACACACGATACAATCCACTTCCAAAGAACATCTTGACTGGAACCGTGGAGGGCAAGAGAGCAAGAGGATGTCAGAGAAGACTTTGGACAGATGATATCAAAGAATGGCCAGGGAGGAATCTGACAGACTGCCTACAGTATGACGCCAGATCGGAAAACTTGGAGAGTCATGACACGCCGACCTCTGGACCACAAGGACGGCACCTAGGAAAGGAAAGGAGAAAGGAGTCAGGGCGAGTGAGGTTTCCACTCTGCATAATGCTACCACAGCCATCGAATGGCAATGCCCTTGAACTGGCTGGCACTGAAGAAGGGGAGACTAAAAGTGAGGTCAGCATGAGAGCAGGGGATGTGCAGCCACATAATTTGTATTTGTTTTTTAAATTTTCGATTTGGATGATGATGGAGATGGGGTTATGACGTTCTCTTCTAGTCGGGAGGGACAACATAACAGGGCTGCACTACATGCTTCCATTGATAAGGTATTCCGTGCTCAACCAGGCCCGAGAGATACTATCACCTTCAGAGTTGGTTAAGAACTTTGAGAAGCTCTCTCAGAGACACATCCATTACGTGAATAAACCTGGACCGTGTGGCTTCTTCCCCCCCCCTCCCCTCCCCTTCCTCCCTCCCGTATCTGTCTGTCTGACCGTCTTTTTTCTCCTGCAACCCAACATCGTTCGTGCTTACTACAGCGTCACGTTAACTGGTTTCTTCTCCCTTTCTTCCTCTTTGCAATTTTTCCTCCTCTTCCTTCTCATCAGGTTTATTCTTCTGCGGCCAAACCTAAGACTTTGTTACCCCTCCATATTTCGATTGCCTCTATTTTACATCTAACTCCTACCTGCACTTGTTTCCAAATTGTAAAAGAAAAAGGGGACTTAGAAAAGGGCCACAGACTACAACACTTTTCCAAAGGGTGGCAACTCTTCTGGTCACAGTTGTCCTCGTTCTGTCATCTTTCTGTTCAACCTTCTGTTAGATTGGTCGCTGGGTCGTTTATTGCCTCATTCTCCGCCTTCTTTCTCTTCTGCCCGCTCATTCTGGTCGCTGGGTCGTTTGTTGCCTAGTTTTTTCGCCTTCTCTCTCTTTTGCTCGTTCTCAGACCGGTCTCAGGGTCATTTATTGCCTCCTTCTTCGAATCCTTTCCATGGGCGGCCTGCTTATGCATCATTACTATTCACAGATGGGAACTTCCCGTTTATGCATAATTATTTATTGATGGGAACTTTGATCAGGAAACCGGAAGACGTTCCACCTGTGGAATGCATGATCCAAACTCTAACATTAACCCCACCCCTAACCAGGCCCAACCCTTAACTGAAACCCTAACCCTAATCTGAACCCTACCCTTACCACAACTGCATAATATTAGTCTAGAACTTTAATTCATTAACTGTGCTTGAAGCGTGGGAGCAGTAGAGTGGTCTTCGCCTTCCTCCATGCAGAAAGGAAAGAACGTCCATCTGTCCACTGCAGCTGTTCTCTGATCAGTTCCTGCCGTTTCTTTCAGGCTGTACTGTGGGATGAGGTGGGGTCTCCAAGAAAAGAGAAGTGTTTGCCTTGTTTGCAGTTGTGTGCGCAGAAACTGGCGTGCTGGGGATTTTTTTTTTTATTGAAAGAAGATTGCTCGTCAGATGCACACATGACAGTGTTTGTGTGTGTCTGTGTCCACAGCAGTTTCTAGGGAAACCGTCCTGTTTTAGCGCAGATGGTTTTCCATATAGCGGACTTACCATCCATTCGTCAGTAGTTTAGAGTGGATCAATTAAAGCTGGCCTTTCCCCACTGTTAGAGCAGAATCATAATCTATAGTTTGAGTCAATATCTAGGCAGGGTTTCTTTTTCGTGTGTTACTTGTTTCCAGCACGGAAGTAGGTCTGCATACGTCAGCCTCGCGTTTTCTTTAGACTTCCCCTAATGATCAAGTGATGGGACTGGACTTTAGTTTTTGTCATCAGTATGATCACACTCTGCATTCAGATGGTATCAGTGTATTCCCCACCAACTAAGAATGTGCTCAGTCAACGAAAGTAACAGATAATTGACAAATGAATGCATAATAATTTAAATGGACAATTTAACAATAACATGAACAAGTCCATATGAAGACAATTTTATTTGTGTAACTATGGCTCCTTCTTTTTTTATGTTGTGTCTCGTGTTTCTAAGTAAGTAGTTATACTGCAGTAAACTCACAGTTTCTAGGCAAACTACATTGCCGTTTTGTTCTGAAGTGATGGAAACATCGCTGGTAAACACACACACACACACACGCACGCACGCACGCACGCACGCACGCACGCACGCACGCACGCGCGCGCACGCACGCACGCGCGCGCACGCACGCACGCACGCGTGCGCGTACACATTTTTTTCCGTTCCTGTGCTGGAATCGATGGGCAGAGGCAATATTTATCCAGGCAAAGTATGTACAACAGCTGTTATCTATTCGTATATATGCAAAATGTATGTTCACAGACACACACATTCTCTCTCTCTCTCTCTCTCTCTCTCTCTCTCTCTCTCTCTCTCCCTCTCTCTCTCTCTCTCTCTCTCTGCTTGCTCGCCGCTCAAAAGTTGAATAATGAACAGCATGAATGTGCTTACGTTTATGCCTACTGACTGTACTTGGGACATAAGAAAAAGCGCAGCTCCTGCCTCATACACCGAAGGTCTCATTGGTCAAAAAACAAACTCCTGAAAACGTTAATAAACACGTACAAATCATTGCATTATATCTTCATCGACTTTGTGCTCGTCTCGTGACCTGGTCTGATCATGTTCCTCTGGCTGTACACCACTTTTGTCCATGGACTGAGGAGCCACTACACCCTTCCCCTTCTCTCAGAACCCCACCCCCACCCGATCCTCCCTGTCACCATCGATCCCCTTCTTCCCCCCTCTAGCCCCTCGCCCTCCCCTCCCGTAATGTTCTCCATCGTCTCAGGATGAGACTGATTTAGTGGTCTGGGGACATGGCAGCAGGAAAGCAAGAGTGTGATTTCCCAGCGACTTTGAATGGCCCTGTGGGCTGTACAGGGAGAGTCGCTGGATGGCTGTCCCCTTCCTGTGGGTGGCCAAGACAGTCATTTCCTCACTGCCTGCCACAGAGTTCTAGGTCGTATGTAGTGATCGTCAAGTCCTGAATGACCACACACACTGTCCTTATCTCACTGCTGACCACACAGTCTGGTCATCAGTAGTGTCCTTGGTACCCTGAATGACCACACACTGTCCTTATCTCACTGCTGACCACACAGTCTGGTCATCAGTAGTGTCCTTGGTACCCTGAATGACCACACACTGTCCTTATCTCACTGCTGACCACACAGTCTGGTCATCAGTAGTGTCCTTGGTACCCTGAATGACCACACACTGTCCTAATCTCACTGCTGACCACACAGTCTGGTCATCAGTAGTGTCCTTGGTACCCTGAATGACCACACAGACTGTCCTTACCTCACTGCTGGCCATAGGTCTGATCATACTCTGCTGGAAAATGGGGATTGAACTGGGGAGGACGAAGGGGAGGGAGGTAGAGGAGATGGGTTGGGGTTGGGGGTGGTGGGTGGTAGAGAGAGGACGATGGCAGCATGGAAAAGGCAAGTAGTGTGGTATGTGGTGGAGAAAGCAGCGTTGGAACAAGGTTGTGTCCCCACCAGGAAGCGTGCTGATAAGGGCTTGCGTTGAACAGGATGGATGGGGCTGTATGGTGTGTTCATTTCCACAGGTAACTTGACTGATAACGACTGGCGGGAGAAAAATGGCCTGCATGATCTGTGGTGGTGGTGACTCAGTCTTGAGGGTGCTCTTAGTGAAGCTTGATAACACACCAAAACAGGTGTCACTGAATGACGTCAGGGCCGTTTTTTCATTTGTGACCACTAACCAACCTGTATATGTACTGCAGGCTTGCCAGTCTTCTGTCAGTGCTGATCATGGCCCCTGCCCACTCCTTCCACCACTTCTGTCTGCGTACTGAGCAGACCGCTACCCCATCTCCCTCCACCGAGTTCTACCACCCCTTCCTCCTTAGCGGATGTATAGTGTATATGGACCAGTCCGCACGTAGTGACACCTCCCTGATGAAACTGAAACCACGCTATGTTGACAGGAATAAGACATGACGCTAGGCTAGATGGAGCAGTACAGAAACAGATTTGGGCATACTGTGCGAAAAAGTTCCATCAGAGAATGGATTTGGGGTTGTGTGGCTGGCTGTCCCATGGGGATAGGCAAGAAGACGTTCATTTCATAAATTTAAAGATTGCATGTTGCAAACAGAACAGCCTCGCCAACATGTAACACAAGAGAAAATATAAATGGTTTAACAGATTTTGAAATATGTTTAAAACAGAAAAGTGCACCACAGTGATTACACAAAAAAGAATTGCATAAGATTCACTTCGGAAAAAAACCCCCGATTCAGCACCTTTGGCTTTATTTAATGCAAATAAGATGTGGGTTAATCCTGAGACCACCATGTAAACATCCTGTTCACAACGAAAAGTATCTTTAAAAAAAATTCTGCATGAACCTTTTGAAGACATAAGAACATGGTGTTCGCTCTTTACATTAGACTTGATAAAAGACAAGATCTCTGTGGCATCACATCATTGGAAGATGCAGTAACCCTGCAGTCTGCTGCTAAATGTATCTGAGATGCATGGAGTGTTTGAAAAGAAAGGTTTAGTTCTTTTGGATGGTAAGATAGAGCTCTTTTCTTGTACCGTTTTTAGACGGCTGACCTGCTTTAAAAAAATATGTTTATTTTCCCACAGATTCAAATTTGCATGCTCTACATGTTCCATTTAGTACTGATCTGAATTGTCACGCACGCGCATATGATTAATCATACATATTATTTTTTTTTTCATTTTCCGTTCTAAATTCGTTACACATCTGTATTCGATTTGGTATTGATCATAATACCGCCCCCCCCCCCCCCCCCCCCCACTCTCCCGTCACAACAATGCCAATTGAAATACAAATTAGAAGTGTCAAAGAGTCATCTGTGTGTGTGTGTGTGTGTGTGTGTGTGGGTGTGGTGCGTGGTGGTGCGTGCGTGCGTGCGTGCGTGCGGCGTATGTGTCGTGGTGTGCGTGTGTGTGTGTGTGTGTGTGTGTGTGTGTGTGTGTGTGTGTGTGTGTGTGTTCCCGTCTTTCTTCGTTCCCCCTGTTTTTGCTTGCAAACTTTGTTTCTAAATTGACTTCAATGTCTGTGTCAGAGACACACACCGTTATTTTCAGCGACCCCAAGAACCACCACTCATCCTGAAGAGCAAACATGCCTAAAGGCCTCCCCTTCCCCAACGCCATCCCTTCTCACCCTACCCGCACTCCATGACAGCATAGAGGACGTGTCAGAGAATGAAGGGGGGAGAGAGAGCGTGAGAGAGAGAGAGAGAGAGAGAGAGAGAGAGAAGAGAGAGAGAGAGAGACAGAGAGAGAGAGAGGAAGACAGGAGAGAGAGAGACAGACAGGAGGAGAGGGGGAGACAGAGATAGAGAGACAGAGAGAGAGAGAGGAGGAGAGAGAGAGAGAGAGAGAGAGGAGAGAGAGAGAGAGAGAGAGAGAAGAGAGAGAGAGAGAGAGAGATGATGGGGTGAGGGAAGATGAAAGGGACAAAGACAGAGAAACGAGAATACGGAATGATGGAATGAAACATTTGAGCTGTCCTTCTGGATGATACCGACCATTTGGCAAAGACAACGATGAGGAAACCCCAGTGCAGTCCTTCCCTCAGCAAGCCACGGACAGCTTTCTCATTTGTCGCCCTACACACATCCAGGTCAGGAAGCACTAGCTCTCATGTCATTCAACCAGCTAGCACAGTTCACACAGTCAGTCAAAGATGAATCCCTTACCTCATCTCATGGCGACTGGAATGACAGAACATCAATTGCCTGGCTCAATAAGCCTGGGCAGGACCAAGATGGTTCAATCCATGTCTTTTCCACCACTATTAGTAGTACTTTTTTGCCACCCTCCTTCCTCCCTCCCCCCTCCCCTCTTCCCTCCACCTTCTCTTTTCTCCCGCCCCTTTTGGGTAGACGGACATTTTCAACTAGCCCAAGTCCTGAAAAAATGTTCTCTTCACAGTTGGATAAGATAATTTCTGTGCTGTTTTCGGCAACTTGCACAAATTGTCTTTTCGAGTGTGCTACTTCACAATGAATGTTATGTCCAACTTACTTAATTAGAAACCAATGTTGAATGAATACTTCCCTTCTCTTTCGCCCCTTCTCTCTTGTTTGCTTCTCTGTTCTAAGCTTATGTTTCTACGGTAACCTTACATGCCTGTGTCTAATATGTTGATGCGTCATGCCCTCACGTACACATCATTTTCAGCAATCAATATTGTGAGCCGTCCCTTCTTCCAAAGCAAATACTAAGCTTTTCCGTCAACCCTGAACAGCTCTCTGATGCAATCTTCCTCTGCTTCATTGGATTCCCGCTCTCTCCCTTTCACACAGGCTTCAACAACAGGGGACGTGGCACAGAATCAAATAGGAGTAGGAACTGTATTACAGAAATGAGAAAGAGAAGAAACGAATGGATGAACGAATGTTTTACTGAACATCTGCCACAGGCCAAGATTCAGAACAGGGGGACAGGGTAGAGGGGGCTTACAGAAAAGGCGTTACATGAAGCCTTCCCATTACCTTCTCTTATATCATAACCAGTTGTAAGCAAGCATTTCTCCTCTTCAATAAATGGAAAAGGTATTTCCATAACTGTGTTATACTCTAACACTGCTCGACTTAAAACAAGTACTAGAAAGAAAAAAATTATAGACTTTTCGTGGAATTTTTTTACGTCCATCTGAGAACGTACTACACTTCAGCAGGAAATGATGTTCATTTTCCACTGGCTCTGGGGAAAAAAACGGGCAATGTTTTAAACTGAATTTAGTATGCGACAATGCCTCCCTGGAAGAGAAAGTTTTAGCATCATAGTAAGAAAGGATGCTCATTTTCAAGTCCTCTTGGAAAGCGGACAATGTTTTAAGAGATAAATACATTTGAACTGTATCCGTGAATCTAGTTTGCAACAATGCCATACTGAAAGAGAAAATCTGAGCATTCACAAACATTCATTTTCTTCTCGAAGATAACTTTCAATTATGTGCAACAACAATACCTATCTTTTTTTTTTTTTTTTCTTTCTTTTTTTTTTTTTTACATACCCAATGTTCTTGAATGAACATGTGTATTAGTCTTCGCTTGAAACTATATATGAATCTTTCACATGACTTACATGTTGTTGCAACTGCACCACATTAAAGTCCGTTTCACATAAAATGTCTCAGCTTTGGAACCCCAGCATTTTTCACATGCCGTCCATTCTCAGTAAAATGAAAAATCCCAGACATTGCAGTCTGCTTGGATCCATCACCAATAATCCGTACCACAGCCGAAATGTATTTCCATGAGATTTTTCACATAGAGGAAACCTCTGTGGATCCCCCCCCCCCCCCCCCCCCCCCCCCAACCTTTTGGTTTTGTGTCTTCAAGGGCACACCTCAAACCTTTTACATGCAAGTAAATGGACTTCTTCAATGCTCTCTCATCTATTTATACCGCAAATGTGAGATGCATTCAAGATAGGGTGAACGTCAACATCTGTAAGACCTGAGAGATGCATACAAGATAGGCTGAACGTTAACGTCTGCAAGATGAGAAGGAGAGAGAGAGAGAGAGGAGAGAGAGAGAGAGAGAGAGGAGAGAAGAGAGAGAAGAGAGAGACGAGAGAGAGAGAGAGAGAGAGAGAGAGAGAAGTCTCCCCTCCCCTTCACTCCATTTCTTTTGGCCTCTTATTCTTCGCATTCCCTCTTCAACACACACACGCTTTTCAGTTTCAAGGAAAAACCGTACGAAAAATCGAAGTCTGGTCCTCTTGCCACCAACAAAGGAACCCCTCTGGCTCCTCCTGCAGAACAAAGGCTGACATCAAGAACTGCCCACAGCACAGGAAAGGGGCGGGCATCAAGTGGCTGGTGCAGCACAGCTCACAGGGTCCATCCAGATCATTCCCCCTCCACGCCCCTCATGCCCACCTTCTAACTGAGGTGATGCATAGATGGCGGATGGAGCAGAAGATAAAGCTGAGGTGTGAATAATGGGGAAATGGAAGGGGGAGAGATGGACGGAGGAGCGAGAGAAATGGGGGAGTGGTAAGAGATGGGAGAAGGGTAGGAAAGATGGGGGATAGGCGAGACAGATAAAGGGGCATGAAAGATGATGCTAGGATTAGGAGAGATGGGGGGAGGGTGGGAGATGGGGGAGAGGTGGGAGAGATTAAGGAAGGGTGGGGAAGCTAGGGAAATGGAGGGAGAGATGGGAGAAGGGCAGGAGAGGCAAGGAAAGCAGAGGAGAGATGGGGCAAGGAAGCGAGAGATGGGCTCAGACAGAACCTTGTGGGCCTAGGAGGGGAGGGGGGGGGGGGGGTGTCAGCAATGAATGAATGATGATGACGTCATGGTTAGCCCCCTCCCTGTCTTCTATATCAGAATTACCTGGAGACAGTTTCTCCACTTGTTCTAAATCTCTGATGAGAAAGACCAGCAGTCTCATTTTCGTTATCTGCATATTGACAACAAGCGCATCTGTGGTGTCTCTGAATTTCTGTCTGTCTGTCTCTTAGTAATGTTGACATAAAGCTGCTGCAGATTATAATGAGTGGACTCTTGCCTAAATGGACAATAGCTTGACTTGGAACCAAAGGATCTCATACATGCAAGTTCAGTGCAGTACTACCACTTACATGGAAACACCAGAAACAGAATGCAAAATGAAAATGAAATGATAACAAACATATGAACATCTCTTCATACTATTCCATCACCGGAACTTATAAGTGTATTGATCTCTTAAACTGTTTCTTTAAATATTCATATGTTCATTCATTCATTAATCAATTATCTGTTACTTTCTTTGATTATGTTCAGTCTTAGTTGAAGTACCGCAATACTAAGAATACTGGGTGTCACTACGCTGCCTGCTAAAATGAAAGTCTATGCCAACAGTAAGTAATTAATGGGAGTCTTAGGAAAAGACGTAGTCACGTACTGGAAACAAATAACACAGAGACAATGCCAATCCATCGACTCAAACCACAGATTATGACTGTTGCAACAGCGAAAGCAGGCCAGCTCTAAATGCTGCTCTCTAAATCATTGATGAATGGATCAGTAAGTCTGTAAATGGAAACTCCCTCTACGCTAAAACAAGACGTTTTTTTTCTGGAAACCGCTGTCGTTTAGGATAATACTGAGCATTTGGCAAACACAGTGATGAGCAACTCCCAGTGCAATCCTTCCCTCAGCAAGCAAAGCACAGCTTTCTCATTCTGTAACCTACGCAGATCCAGGTCAGGAATCACTATCTATCATGTCATTCATCCAGCACAGTTCACAGAGTCAACCAAAGATGAATCCCCTGCCTCAAGTCACAGCGGCTACACAGAGGTGGGAATGGCAGAACATCAATAACCTCATTCAACAAGCCTGGGAAACATCAGTGATGGTTCGGTCAATGATGTCTTTTCCACCACTATTAGTATTACTTTTTTCCCACCTTTCTTTCTTCACCCCAACTCCCCTCCCCCTTCTCCAATCTGTTTAGGGTAGATGGAAAGTTCCACTGGCGCAACTGGGTACGAAAAATTTCTGTGCTATATTACGCAACTTGAACCTATTGTGTGTGATTCCAAGTGTACTGGTTCAGAATAAATATTCTGTCCAAGTTACTGAATCAACCTAGATGAAGCAAAGTCGAATGAAAACTTCCTTCTCTTTGCTCATTCTCTCTGTACTTATCTCTGTCAACAAACTTCTGTGTTACTGAATCTCTTTTTCGCTTCTCTATTCTAAGCTTATGTTTCCATAGTTACCTTCCATGTCCGTATCTAATATGTGGATGCGTTATGCCCAGACGCACACCATCACTTTCAGCAATCAATATCATGAACCGTCCCTTCTTCCAAAGCAAATACTAGGCTTTTTCATCAGCCCTGAACACCTCCCTGATGCAATCTTCCTCTGCTTTATTGGATTCTCGGTCCCCGCCTTTAACACACGTTTCAAAAAGAGCCAATGGGATGATGCAGAGAATCAAACAGATGGAGTACGAACTGTATTCCAGAAATGACAGAGAGACAAAGGGAACGAATGAACGAACATGTTGTATTGAACATCTGCCACAGGCAAAGAGGTAAAACTGGCAATGGGGTCAAGGACAAGCATATGATTTACACATTGTTGCAACCACAACACATCAAAGCCCGTTTCACCTAACATGTCTCAACTTTCGCAGCCCAGCACTATTCCCTTTTCCATGCAGTCTAAGCAACATGAAAAACGCCAGACACGGCAGTCTGACTGGATCCATCAGCAATAATCCGTAAGAGCGTAATGTATTTCCGTTAGATTTTTAACGCACAGAAACCTCCTACGATTCCCACAAACCTTTTGGTTTAGTGTCTTCAGTGGCACACTTCAAACCTTTTACAATGAAGTAAATGAACCTCTTCCATGTCCTCTCATCGATTTATACCCCAAGTCTGACAGTGTGAGCGTCAACATCTGCAAGACTCGAGAGATGCAAACAAGATAGGCTGAACGTTAACATCTACAAGATGAGAGAGAGAGAGAAGGAGGGAGAGAGAGAGAGAGAGAGAGAGAGAGAGAAGAGAGAGAGAGAGAGAGAGAGGAGAGAGAGAGAGAGAGAGAGAGAGAGAGACAGACAGATAGACAGACAGACAGACAGACAGATAATGACAGACAGAGATCCCCCCCCCCCCCCCCACACACACACACACACACATCTCCCTCAAGACATTTCTTCGTCTTTTATCTGCGCCACATACCCACTTTTCGGTCTCAAGGAGAAACTGCCAGAAAAATCGAAGTCTGGTCTTCGTGCCACCAACAAAGGAACCCCTCTGGCTACTCCTGAGAACAAAGGCTGACATCAAGAACTGCCCACAGCACAGGAAAGGGGCGGGCATCAAGTGGCTGGTGCAGCACAGCTCACAGGGTCCATCCAGACCATGACCACACGACTGGGAAATCACACACTAACCCTCCTTCAACGTTCACACTCTTCATATCCCCCTTCTTCCTGAGATGATCCACAGATGGGGGAAGGAGCAGAAGATGAAGATGAGGAATGGATTATGAGGAAATGGGAGGGGTAGAGAGGGATGAAGAGGCGAGAGAAATGAGGAGGAAGTGAGAGATGGGGGGAAGGGTGGAAGAGATGGGGGAGGGATGGTCGGGAGGGCTGGAGGGGCAAGAAAGATGATGCTAGGAGCAGGAGAGGTGGAGGAAGCGTGGAGAGGTAGAGGAAAGGTGGAAGAGATGGGAGAAGGGCAGGGAAGATGGGAGCAAGGAAGTGAAGGATAGGATGATACAGAGAGGCTGGGTGGAGGCATTGTATTAAGTGAATCGTAATGACATCGTGGTTAGCCCTTCCCGTGTCTTCTGTAACAGAATTAAGAGGAGAAAATTTCTCCCCTCGTTCAAAATCACCTGACAGATAAGATACTCAATACAATTTTCATCATCTGTAAAGTGACTAAAAGCATAACTCTCCCCCCCCCTCTCTCTCTCTCTCTCTCTGTTAATGTTAAGCTGCTGCTGCTAAAATTGAGTGGAGTCTTGCCTAATGGAGAACAGCTTGACTTGGAACCAACGGGTTTCGTACTTGATCAATAAAGCACATCAATTTCTTGGAGTCGACCTCTATTGGCCATCTAGCTAAAGTCTTTTAAATGAGATCATAAAATACATTTTCACATGCAGCACACGCTTTGAGCCCATGAAATGCCTCACCAAGATAAAAAGCTTTGACTGGCTAAATACGAAAAAATCTGTTCATTAGCGAATTAACACATAAACAACTTTTAAAAAATCCACACACACACACACAATCTAACTTTCTGATCCAGTGCTGCAGTTGCACGCCTGCCATTGACAGAACAGGGTTTTGCAGAGATATGCATTGTTTTGAAAACATCGTAACAGACAAACACGCACACAGACACATACACCACATGGAATATTTATTAGTATCATGCAATAACAAACAAAAAATCCAAACTAACACACAAGAAAAACTTCAAGATAAAACAATGTCATGCAAGAGAAAAATTATTCATCAATTTTCAAATGCAGGCTCCCTCACCGCTACCCCCTCCCAACCCCCTAGGAAGAAAAAAAAAAGCGCAAAGAGATCCACGGTGAAAGTGCTGAAACCACAGCAGGCATGGAAAGGCTGGAGTCGGGAGGGAGGGAGGAGAGGGGACAGGAAGGATGGCAGTCCAGAGGTGCTGGGGATGGCGGAGGGTCTAAGGACAGCTGACGGACTGGTTCCCCACACAGACAGTGGGCACACCACAGAGGAGCTGTCAACACACACAGCAGGCTGGACCAGCCGACCTCTTCTCCTCACCGCCTCATTTTGGTGTGGATATTAGCTGGGAGACAAGGGCGGTGAAGATGTGGGTAAAAGAAAGTAGGCAGCTGGTCGTTTTTTGTGTGTGGTCAATAGTTTCTTGCCGCTAACATACTCACCAATCAAAATCCAAGTTGACGATGGCCGTTAACATACCCACCAATCAAATCCAAGTTGACGATGGCCGTTAACATACCCACCAATCAAAATCCAAGTTGACGATGAATGCCAGACTCACGGGAAGAAAGGAGTCCTGTTTTGGCAGAAGCTCTTCTTGATTTTTCTGTCCTGAATTTAAGTTTCTATAGTTTCCTTCTGTGTATATATATACTAAAACATGCATCATAGCTTTTCACAATGAATGCCACCAACCACCCCTTTCTCCAAAGCAAATACTGCCCGTGTTTTTCACTGAACTCTCTGATACAACATCCCTCCTTTTTGTTGGATCCCCGCCCTCCTCTTCACCCACACTCTCTGGAGAGCAGGAAGGGACAGAAAGAAGGAAGTGAAAGACAGAGAGAGAGAGAGCGAGAGAGAGATGGAGGAAGAGGAGGAGGAGGAGGGGAGAGAGAGAGAGAGGAGAGAGACACAGAGAGAGGAGAGAGAGAAGAGAGAGAGAGAGAGAGAGAGAGAGAGAGAGAGAAAGAGGAGAGGAGGAGGAGGAGGAGGAGGAGAGAGAGAGAGAGAGAGAGAGAGAGAAGAGAGAGAGAGAGAGAGAGGGGGGGGGGGGACAGACTGATAGACAAACAGAGTAAGGGACAATTAATGCAAGGAGGAGGCTGGGTCTGAGAAGAGAGAGGGGGTGGCTAGGTTGGTAAATAGATTTGCGTTGTCTCTATCATTCTCAGCAACTGGCAAAGACACTGATGAGGAAAACGTTTACAAAACGTCCTTCTCAGTACAAACAGTGCTTTCGACTCTATCCCTGCACACTGGTATAAACAGATCCCTGACAGTCAGGAAGCAGAATCCATCAGGATACTCTTTCACACAGTCCACAGGGTTAATCCAAGACACGTCGAACAGCCACAGATGCGGAAAATCTGATCCTTCCTTATCCTTTCACCTGGCCACCCTCTGCACTCATCTCATGGCTGATAGCAAAGATGAAGGAGGACAGGGTGTGCAGGTAGGGAAGGAAGACAGGGGCGGGGTGGAAGTGGGTGGGTGGGGGAGATAGAAGCTCAGCTCAAGAACGTTGGACAAGGTAGATGAATAGTTTCGGTCAGCGATTTTGTCTGGGTCAGTGCTATTATTAGTGTTTCCTCCTTCACCCAAATGCTTCTGCCTCCCCCCTTCCTCCTCTCTGTCCTCCCCTCCCCCCCCCACCTCTCCTGCTGAGGGCAAGATTTTTTCTGGTCACTCCATCGCCTGTTCGCATGTCGGCAGGAAAAAAGTTTCATAAGCATTCTCTCTCTCTTTCCTCACTCCACTCTCTCTCTCTCACTTCCTACCATCTCTCTCTCTTCACTTCACACATCATTCTCTCTCTCTCTCTCTCTTAACACACACATTCTCTCTCTCTCTCTTCTCTCCTCACCATTCTCTCTCTCTCTCTCTACTTCATCATTCTCTCTCTCTCTCTTACACACACATTCTCTCTCTCTCTCTCTCTCTCTTCTTCTCTTCTTCTGTCTCTCTCTCTCTCTCTCTCAAGACATATAAGCTATGGCTGGCTAAGTATGTCATAAAGTCCGTACACAAAGCAGGCCAACATACTTTTTGTTATTGTATATGGTTGCATACTCGCCACTGACAGAACATACTAGTTTCTGAGCTCATGAGGAACGTACGTCATAAAAAGAACAACGTAACAGAAACACTCATACACAATAAAATAACAACAACAACAACAATAATAATAATAATAACAATAAAATAATAATAATAATAATGATAACGTTCGTCCTTCGATTTCGAAGATGACCATGACTTCCAATCTCAGATGGAAGATCGCTGAGTGTGGGTCCGCAGGTGGCTGGTGAGCCGATCTGGGCCCGGAAGGAACGCCCACATGTGGATTGCGCTGTGGGTTTGAAGTCATGACTTCCGCTTGACTTGGATTATAGTGAGGGAGAGTTGCGCGTCGTCAGCCTCATTCTCTCGCCCCAGTCTATCCGTGTCCAGTGGCAAGACGAAGTCGAGACGGCTGGGACATGATTGGGGTGCAGTGTGATGACTGTGACGGGCCTTTTGTGTCTTGACACGCCATGTGCGCTCCACAACGCGTTGCTGGAAATCGCCTTTCTGCCCGTTGAACCACAGTGGTTTCTTCCGCGCAGTCCGCCGAATTCAGCTTCGTATACAAGGTAGACACACCCTAGAGCTGAGGGTCGGTGACCCGTCAACTTACCAGCTATGCTTGTGGTAATGCTCGCAAGATAGTGGAGACTCTGTGTGTGTGTGTGTGTGTGTGTGTGGAGTGATTCGAGCCGTGGACAGTCAAGGACTAACACGTTCAAAATTTGTTCTGTGCGCTTTGTACACCTTTTCGTCGTTGTTGATCGTGTCGCAGGTTTCACTATGCCAAATTATTTTCTGCCCACCAGGACCCCAATGAAAGCATACATTACGGACCATGTCGTCGACAGACACGTGGTTATGGTCCCAGGCCGAGTGGGACTCTTACTTCACAGAGCCACGTTGGTTACTAAGGAGAACCTTAGAGACCACGTGGTTCTGTGGGACTCCCGCTCGCAGTAGGGCCCATACCTATGATAGGGCCGCTGTCGACCACCGCCATCAGTAAGTATACACGTACTGTTAATGGTGATGTGTGAAAGTGACAGAATAAAAACTAAGTGAAGATGACACATTGATCAGCAATGCATTGATGAATAATGCTTGATCAGTGTTAGTGTGTAGCATAAATTTCTGTAGCCCGCCCAATGATTTCTGAACCGCAGTATGTTTTACAAGATGTTCGAGGCACAAGAGTATTATCTAACAAAGAACCGCAGTAGTTTTACAAGATGTTCGAGGCACAAAGTATTATCTAACAATTGCAGAGAATTTTAACGCACAGGCCTGTTTTATGGCCTTACATACAACATGGAAACAGCAAACAAAGAAAAAAAAAAGACAGAAAATGCTCGTTTTCAACACATTTCTGTTTTGATGTTTTGTTCACCCATCCGCGTCGAGTGGTATGTATTTACATTAGATCTTTTTTTTTCTTTTCTTAAGTTCAGGAAGTATAAACAGGTAAACACTGTGCCCAGTAGTGTGGGAAATGGATTCAGAAAGGGAACACATTCTTCAATTTTGTATCACCAGTTCGCTTCCTTGAAAATGATTCTCTACATTCGATGTCATGTGTTCTTGGAATTTTTTTCCATTATTTGATCGAGTTCAGCGATCGCAAACATTTTATGCGTTCTGATTCTGCAAAAAAGTCTTTTACATCATATTTAGAAAATGTACCGGGATTTTGATGTACAAATGACAAACCTTGCATTTTATCCTATGATATCTCCCATGATCAGTAAGAATTTAATTCTGGATGGAAATCAATATCAGAATGTTTGCAAAAACAAGAATTTACTTCTTCCAGTGAATGTGTCTGACTGTCCGTTTCCTGGCTCAAATTATTATTCAATCTGAAATAATACACAGGTTGGAAGAAGTGTGCGACGTTCTTGAAATAATTTTATTTGAGACATTTTTTTTCAACATCGTTGGACAGGAGAAATGTCGTCAAAGAGTAGAATGGTAATAAGTAGAATGGTAAGTCAATATTTACACATTTTCACAGTCCATGGGTTTCTTAAGGTTTCAGGTTATGTTGGGGCTGAAATTCTTCAGTATCCACAGCCCATCTATTTAGTTTGATTTTAATGAACAGAACAGAAAATTGTCAGCTGCTGGTAGATAGAGACAGCAAGAAAACACTTAACTCACTTCTTGTCAGAAACAGCATGCATGGGCAGTGGGCAAGTCCTTTGGACTTGCACGGGAAGCTGGACGTTCCCGCCCCCACAGTCTCCACTCCACACACACACACACACACACACACACACACACACACACACACACACACACACACACACACACACACATTGAATGAAAGATTCATTTTTCATTGTGCCATACAAAACACTACAGAATCGAGCAATCTGACGTACTCCAAAAACCCACAAGACAAAACAATCCAACGCAAGAGGACACCACGATCAAATCCAAATACTGGGGCAAAATGCACCGAACGAAAACATGGAACATGAAGACAGCCATGGACAAAGCACTGAAACCAGAGGGAGAGGTGGGGGAGACACGGGGTGTGTGTGTGTGTGTGTGGGGGGGGGGGGGGGGGGGCGTTGGAGGAAAGGGGAAGCGGGTAGGGGAGGAGGGAAGGGGGGTGGAGTATGGAGGCCGGGCAGAGAGGAGGTGGCAGAGGGTCAAAGGGCGAGCTGATGGACTGGTTCCCAACACAGACAGTGGGCACACCACAGAGAAGACAGAGCGTGCTGGGCCAACCGACCTCTTCTCCTCACCACCCTCATCTTGGTTTGGATGTTGGCTGGCGACACAATACAAGGGCGGTGGAGCGGCAGGGAACAATGTGAGCAACTGGCGGAGTTTGTTTGTTTGTTTCTTTGCTTTGAGATCATTTGTTTCTAACCATATTTACTGAACAAATCTTAAATCAATGTTAGCGAACCGCCCAGAGAAACGTGGACAAACGAGTCACAAGACAAAACACTACGCGTTTCGACCTCTTAGGTCTTATTCAGGTAAGACACAAACGAATAGAACAACGAAAATTCACTTAGCTTTGATCGCTTCAAAGTTCAGCGCAAGGAATAAGGCGTTGAATGAGAACAAGGCTGTTTTTTTTTTTTTTTTTTTTTTTTTTTTTTTAACTGATCAAATCCAAACCCAAAATGAATTGAATACGAGGAGAAAGGGCTCTTGTTTCATAAAATCTCTTCTTAATTTCTCTCTTATAAAACTATGTTTCTACAGTTTCATTGTGTGTTTGAACGTATGCACCATCATTTTTTTTCTCCATAAACAACACAACGACCCGTCACGTCTGCTTGAGAAAATACCGCACACAAGATTCTTCATTGATCTTAAGAATTCTCCCTCCACGCTACTGAATTCTTGGTCTCTTCTTCAACCCCCTGAAAAGTGCAGAAAGGGACATGAAAAGAAGAAAAGAATGGATGTGTGTGTGCGCGCGTGTGCGGGCGCTAGTGTGTGTGTGTGTGTGTGTGTGTGTGTGTGTGTGTGTGTGTGTGTGTGTGTGTGTGTGTGTGTGGAGAGAGAGAGAGAGAGAGAGAGAGAGAAAAGGAGACATACAGTGAGAGAGAGAGAGAGACATACAGTGAGAGAGAGAGAGGACAGACAGACAGGCAGACAGACAGAGACATAGACATATACACAGAGACAGACAGACAGACAGACAGACAGAGAAACAGACAGACAGAGACGGGTACAGAGAGAAATGGGGGTGAGTGGAGGGGAAAACGATGGAGACGGAGGCATGGAATATGGAAAGATGAAAAAAAAACGTGACGATTCAGCAGAGGCATGGAGAGGGGAACCGCAAGCTGCCCTTCCCTCAGCCCGCCCAGCTAGCTTTCTCACTCCTCGCCCACACAGACGGACGTCGCGTCAGGAAGCACTACCTATCACGTCATTCATCCAGTACAGTTCACAGAGTCAATCAAAGAGGCGTGGAAGCGCCACAGAAATGGGAAAATAAGACGGCCCCCATCCATCATGCCCACACCCATCCACTCCCCTGCCTCATCTTACGGAGGGTGGACGGCGATGACGGGAGGGAGGCGGGGGGGGGGGTGGGGGGGGGGGGTGAGAGAACATCAATAGCCTGGCTCAACAACCTGGACAAGATCAATGACGGTTCAATCAATGATGTCTTTTCCACCACTATTAGTGTTACAGTTCTCCGTCCGCTTCATCTCCCTCCTTCCCCCTGTTCTCCCTTCTCCCCTCTCCTTTAGGCTCATGGAACTCTTTCAACCACTTCTATACCTTAGAAATTTTCGATAATATTTTTTTTTCTTTTTTTTTTTCTCACTTGCACTTGATGTTGATTCCATATAAAGGGGTTCAGACTGAAAAAAAAGGTTCTTTACTACCTACTGCTTGAGGCAAAACTTCCCCGTTTCTCTGGCTCATCCTCTCTGCATTTATCTCCATTTACACATTTCTGTTTCACTGAATGTCTTTGTAGCTTCTCAGTTCTGAGCTTATGTTTCTACAGTTAGCTTCCATATCCATAGATAATAAGTGGGCGCATTGTGCACACACAGACACACGCACTGTCATTTTCAATAATCAATATTATGAACGTCGCTTCTTCCCCCTAAGCTTTTTCACAGCAGCCTCGAGGAGCTCTCTGACACAATCTTCTTTGGCTTTATTGGATTCCCGCTCTCCTCCTTTCACACACGCTCCAAAAAGAGCCAAAAGGGACGTGGCACAGAACGAAGTAAAAGGAGGGGAAACTGCATTATGGAAATGAGAGAGAGAGAGAACACACACGGTTGAGCGAAAATATTTCACTGAACATTGGCCATAGGCCACAATTCAAAACAGGCAATGGAAAACAGGGATAGCATGGTGGGGTGGGGATTGGAGGTGGATCGGAGCTGTGTTCATTCTTAATACATATATCATCATATACATCACATGTACAGATGCACACAATCTTATCTTATTTTAGTGGTCAGTTGTGCGTTAGCCTTTCTACTTTCCTTTGCATGAAAAAATATGTATTTTTGGAGGAGTTTTATTCATAGATTTGAGTAAGTGAAACAGTTCAATAAGAAATGATATTCATCTGTAAATTCATCTTGCATAAACAGACAGTGTTTTAGAATGCAATTTTAATCGTATCTGGGAATTTCTTAATTTGACGAAGGTATACATGATCTAGCTGGAGACAATGCCATGCTGGAAGACAATGTCTCACCGTCATGGAAGCATATTTCCCTTTAGGAGATAACTTTACATGATTTGTAACAATACCTGTCTTCGTCTCATATAGCACCAGACCAGACTTAAGTACACATACATATTAGTCTTAGCTTGAAACTATTCTTGTGCCATTTCACGTCGCTTACGCCTTGTTGCAACCATACCATATTAAAGCCTGTCTCACACAGAAAATACCACTTCGTAAGCCCAACACTGTTTTCCAATTTCTGTATAGTCCAAGCAACATCATGTTTACTAGGCAGGCTAGCGTATTTTGATCCATTTGTAATAATCTAATAAAGCATTGTAAGACTTTTCTAACAAAGGAAATGTCCCCAAGAACCGTTTCGTTTGATGTTTTCAGTGGCATACCCAATACCTCTTTCACGCAGGTGAATGGACCTCTTCATTGTTCTTTCATCAATTCATACCTAATGCTTCAGGCAGATACAAGATACTGTAGGTTGAACCTTTACATGATTTTTTTAAAGAAAAAGACTGAACATGAAATTTCCGTATACTTGTGACAAGCCTTGACAAAGACTCAAAATAAGAGAGAGAGAGAGAGAGAGAGAGAGAGAGAGAGAGAGAGAGAGAGAGAGAGAGAGAGAAAGAGAGAAAGAGAGAGAGAGGGAGACAGACAGACAGACAGACAGACAGAGTGAGCATTCCCTTTTATCTCTGATCATGCCCCTCCCAACCCCTCATTCTACATTTCTCTCTTCTGTACACCCTGCTTTTTTGTCTCAAAGATTGTCTCCCTCTACAAGAACAAGGGAAGCAAAGCCGACTGTGGGAACTACAGAGGCATCTCGCTACTCTCCATTGCTGGAAAGATCTTTGCCAGAGCCATCCTCAACAGACTCATCATTGTTTCCGAGCAGAACCTCCCCGAGGCGCAGTGCGGCTTCAGACCCGGCAGAAGCACTGTCGACATGATTTTTGCTGTCAGACAGCTTCAGGAGAAGTGTATCGAACAAAACATGCCCCTATACTCTGTTTTCATTGACCTGACCAAGGCCTTTGACACGGTCAACAGGGAAGCTCTTTGTACAGTCCTCGAGCGCATTGGATGCCCGCCAAAGTTTGTGAAAATGATCAAGCTCTTCCATGATGGCATGACCGGCCAGGTCGTCTCCAGCGGAAACGTGACGGAAGCCTTCGAGATCAGCAATGGCGTGAAGCAGGGCTGTGTCTTAGCTCCGGTCCTCTTCAACGTCTTCTTCACTTGCATGCTGTCCCACGCTGTCCAAGACCTGGAGAAGGGAGTCTACTTCCGCTATCGTCTGGACGGCTCCCTCTTTGACCTTCGTCGCCTCACTGCCAAGACAAAGAGCATCAAAGATCTCCTTCAAGAAGTCCTCTTTGCCGATGACTGCGCACTGGTGGCCCATGCAGAATCCGATCTGCAAACGATGCTTGACCGCTTCTCCGATGCTTCAAAGCTCTTCGGCCTGACAATCAGCCTCGGCAAGACTGAGGTGCTTCACCAACCCGCACCAAACACCAACCCCTCGGCACCCACCATCGTCATTGACGACTCCCAGCTTGCGGACGTTGAACATTTCAGATATCTAGGAAGTACCATCTCCTGTGATGGCTCCCTGGACAGGGAAGTTGATGCCCGAATCAGCAAAGCAAGCCAGGCGCTGGGAAGACTCCGCAACAGAGTGCTTAGTCAGCACAACATTCGGCTGACTACAAAACTGAGAGTTTACAACGCAGTGGTCTTGCCCTCTCTCCTCTATGGTGCGAACCTTGGACACTGTACCGCAGACACGTCAAGAAGCTGGAGAACTTCCACATGCGAGCTCTTCGCTCCATGCTCGGAATCCATTGGCAGGACCGTGTTTCCAACCTCGAGGTCCTGGACCGTGCTCACACTACAAGTATCGAGTCCATGCTCATCAAGGCCCAGCTTCGATGGGTGGGCATGTCATCCGTATGGAAGAGCACCGTATGCCAAGGCGACTGCTGTATGGAGAGCTTCTGCATGGCAAGAGAAACCAAGGACGCCCAAAGAAACGGTACAAGGACTCGGTCAAATCAAACCTCCAGTGGTGCGAACTCAAACCAAAAGAACTAGAGGAGTGCGCCAGTGACCGACCTCTGTGGCGGGCCACAATTCACAAAGCCGCTACCAACTTCGAAAGTACTCGACGCCAAAACTGACTGCCGCCAGGGATCAACGCCACAGAGCAGCAGCAGCAGTGATCACGACAACGGACTTCCAGTGCCGCCACTGTTCCAGACTCTGCGCCTCCAGATTGGGGCTGCAGAGCCACCTCCGCGTACATCGATGAGCTGCAGAAACGCTAACGTCATCTTCGGATCCGAAGGACTACCATCACACCCTGCTTTTTTTGTCTCAAAGAGAAACCTTACGAAAAATCGAAGTCTTCTCTTCTTGCCAACAACAAAGGAACCCCTCTGGCTCCTCCTGAGAACAAAGGCTGACATCAAGAACTGCCCACAGCACAGGAAAGGGCGGGCATCAAGTGGCTGGTGCAGCACAGCTCACAGGGTCCATCCAGACCATGACCACACGACTGGGAAATCACACACTGACCTTCCTTCCCCCTCCACACCCGCCATGCCCACCTTCTTCCTGAGATGATCCACAAAGGAGAAAGTGGCGGAAGACACAGGGAAGGGGCGGAGGAAATGCAGGAAAGGGTCGGAGAGACGGGGGGAAGGGATAGGACAGGTGGGAGAAAGGGGCGGGAGAACTGAGGGAAGAGGCGAGAGAGATTAGTGAAGGGCAGGAGAGATGGAATTTTTAAAAGGGCGGGACATACTTATGGGAACAAAGGTGGGAGTGATGACAACTGGTTAGTGTGCAGATTGGTTGACACAACATGGGTAGGAATCAGGGTGGGGTGTGTGGGGACAGGAGAGGGAAGGATACTGCAATGAAAAAATGGTGATGAGATGATTATTAGCCCCCCCCCCCCCCCCCCCCCCCTCCCCCCAGTCTTCTGCAGTGCAATTAATTTGAGACAGCTGCTCCCCCTGTTCAAAATCACCTGAAAAGAAAGATGCTCTGTCTGACTGTAATTACCTTTAACGTGACAACAAGCGCATCTGCATTTGCTTCCTGCAATCCTGACAGACACCAGTTCTGGCATTTATTCACCAAAGGAAAAGAAAAAACTTTGGAGAGAGTACAAAAAAGTAGTATTTACAAATCGACTTTCTGAAACACCCCCCCCCCCTCTCTCTCTCTCTCTTCATACACACACAACCACACACACCACACACACACACACACACACACACACACACACGATCAGCTTGGAGCTGCTGCAGATTGAGTGGAGTTATGCCCAGCTGTAAAATAGCTTGTCTTCAAAACCAATGGGTTTCACGCTTTAACCATACCTGGCATCAGTTTCTGGAAGTCCACCTGTAGAGGCTTCAGACTGTGGGATGAGATCATAAACTATCTTCTGACATGGAGCACGTGCTGTAAACCCACATCAGCAAAGTCCCATTGGAAAGCTTGTACGTTAGCAGAACAAATATAAAAACAAGTTATCAAAAGGAGAATCTAGATTTCTGGCTTTGTTTGCTCGCCGCAGACACTGCGAACTGAGTTTACAGCTAATTATACTGTTATGCAGAGAGTAATGTCACACACACACACACACACACACACACACACACACACACACACACACACACACACACACACACACACACGTACACACACACACTAAATGAAAGATTCATTCATATCATAAAAAAATAAAACACAATACAGTCTAACAGCCAAACATGGAATGAAAACCCCACAAAAAAGAAGAAAGCAACACAAGAAGACACACTACACCACAAAATCCAAATCCACTGGGGCTAAAGCAAAGAATGTAAAACTAAAAGGGAATTATGAAGACAGCCATAAACACAGCCATGATCTTATCTCTGAAACCAGACAGAATGAGTGGGAGAGGGGGGGGGGGGAGGGGAGGAAATGTGGACAGCGTTGATAGAAGAGAAAGGGATAGAAGAGGTGGAGGCAGAAGAGGGGAGGGTGTCCAGAGAGGGGTCTGGGGTTGTCTGAGGGTCAAAGGACAGCCTGACGGACTGGTTCCCCACACAGACAGTGGGCACACCACAGAGGAACTGTCAACAGACACAGCAGGCTGGACCAGCCGACCTCTCCTCCTTCATCTTGGCGTGGATGTTAAGTCGGGGGAGACACGACGGTAAGGCTGGGGGCAGCGAAGTAGGCTACTGGCCGTTTGTTTGTTGGCCATCTGCCGTTACAATACCTTTTGATCAAAATCCACAGCCAAAAGGAATGAGGCAGGGGGAGAAAGGACTCTAGTGTAACAGAATCTCTCCTAAGTTGCTTTTTCTCTTCAAAACTTAATTTTCTTTTTAAGCTTCTTTGTGTTATTAACACAATTCACGCTCCCACGTTTTTAATGATTTACACAAGGAAAGTTCCGTCTCCCACAGCAAATACTGTCCATAAGCTATTTTTTTGCTTTTTTTTCTCATTGATTCTGAAGAGCTTTCTGAAACAAATCACCTTCGGCTCTCCTCTCCACCCACACTGTGAAAAGAGCAGGGCTGGGATTCATGCCTAGCTGTTAGTGACTCTAAGCCTGACAACCTTTCGCCAGCAGACAGTGACCCAATGTGAACACACAGACAGTAACCCTGTAGGCACACAGACAGTGACCCTATGCGCGTCCAGACAGTCAATCTACTGGCGCACAGACAGTGATCAAATAGGCGCACAGACAGTGACCAAACAGGCGCACAGACAGTGATCAAATAGGCGCACACACAGTGACCATACAGGCGCACAGACAGTGACCATACAGGCGCACAGACAGTGACCATACAGGCGCACAGACAGTGAGACGTCTGTAGAGACTGAAGAGACAGTGACCCTATGTGCGCATTCACTATGTGGTCATGGTAGCTTGTCAGGCTCGATGCCTATCAGTTCAACGTGATTCCAGCCCTGGAGAGGACATGGACCAGAGAGAGAGAGAGAGAGAGAGAGAGAGAGAGAGAGAGAGAGAGAGAGAAAAGAGAGAGAGAGAGAGAGAGAGAGAGAGAGAGAGAGAGAGACAGAGAGAGAGAGAGAGAGAGAGAGAGAGAGAGAGAGAGAGAGAGAGAAAGAGTGGCAGGGAGTAAACACAGAAGGCAGTGAAGGAGTCGGGGAGGGAAAGGGAGCGAGAATCATTAGCGTAGTCTCGCGGATACTCTCTATCACTGGCAAAGACACTGACCAGGAAAATCGAAATATGTCTTCCCCAGAACAAGCATGGATTTCTGACTCCATCCCGACGCTCTGGCATAAAAAAAAATTGGACGCAGACTCCATCATGATACCCATCCCACACAGTTCAGCGGGTTAATCAAAGACATGTCAAGAAGCCACAGAAATGAGAAAATAAGACCCTCCCTTACCCATCCACCCCCCTCCTTACGCTCATCTCCTGGGAAGTAGCAAAGATGGAGGAAAGAGGTGGGGGTAGGGAGAGGGGCGAGACATCAATAGCTGGGTTCAAGAACCCTGGACAGGTCGATGGACGGTTCGGCCAATGATTTTGCCCGGATCAGAACTAATATTTCCCTTTTCCCTCCACAACCCCTCCCACCTCACACCCATCACCACCACCACTTTCTCCTCTCTAAGATGAGGGAATAGCAATTCTTCTGACCGCTCTATCGCCATAAAGCATTTCAGCGGAAAAAGAATTTCAGAAACATTTTTTTTGCATGTTATTTGTTAGCTAAACTGCACGAACTGTGCCCACTACGTTAACGTTTCAGAAACAGTACTTGAATTTCTTACTGGCAACTTGCACTTTCTCAATCTGATTTGCCAAACCATGTCAGTAGCATAGCTCCCGTGCCACTCATTCTACCTCCCCAATTCACCACCACACTAAGCCTCGTTCTGTCACAGTCCCAACACCAGCACTTCACAGAGAGCTACGAATACCAGGTCGTCACTAGGCAACCAGCGAGAGAAGACACGTGCTGAGGAGTCATCCAAGTTCTGGTCAGCGGTACCCGTTCCATCCCACACAGGCCGTTCTCTGCCTACCAGTCCCACCCCTTCCCAAAGGCAACACACCACCTAGTGCCCCACCCCGTCCCCGTCCCCGCCCCTCCTCACTGATGCCAGTAAGTGTTCGTCAAACAGCCAGCCGGGGTGTCTGCTTCCGGGGGGAGACAGCCGCCACAACAGCCACCGACAGTCACTTTAAACTTGCCTACATCAAAGACTGTGACACGAAGCCACCAGAGGCATGAAGCTAAAGGGGAAATCAATTTGGTCGGAGACCACTTGACGGAAGTGTACTGTCTAACCAGCTGTCAAGTCCCTCAAGACACAGACGCCTGTAGGGCTGATGTGAACATTTTGAGACAGATTCTCATAGACGCATCCATTAAGTGGATGAAACTCGACTGTGCGTGTGAGTCCATGGAAAACTTTACGTCCCGCTTCGAAAAGGTTTTCTTCCCCCCCCCCCCCCCCATCTCTCTCTCCAAATGCCTGATTCAAAGGTTTGCTGCCCATCTCTCTCTCTCCCCTCCCTCCCTCCCCCCCTCTCTCTCACATACAATGCCTGATTCAAAGGTTTCCTTCCCACTCTCTCTCCCAATACCTGTTTCAAAGGTTTCCTGCCCACCTGCCTCTCCCCCCTCTCCTCTCCTCTCTCTCTCTCTCTCTCACATACAATGCCTGTTTCAAAGGTTTCCTGCCCACCTGCCTCTCTCTCTCTCCCCCCCTCTCTCTCTCTCACATACAATGCCTGTTTCAAAGGTTTCCTGCCCACCTGCCTCTCCCCCCCCTCTCTCTCACATACAATGCCTGTTTCAAAGGTTTCATTCCCAATCTCTCTTCCAATGCCTGTTTCAAAGGTTTCCTGCCCACCTGCCGCTCTCTCTCTCTCTCCCCTCTTCTCTCTCTCTCTTCCCTCTCTCTCTCTCTCACATACAATGCCTGTTTCACAGGTTTCATTCCCACTCTCTCTCCCAATGCCTGTTTCAAAGTCATTCCCACTCTCTCTTCCAACGCCTGTGTCATAGGTTTCATTCCACTCTCTCTTCCAACGCCTGTGTCAAAGGTTTCATTCCCACTCTCTCCCCCAATGCCTGTTTCACAGGTTTCATTCCCACTCTCTCCCCAATGCCTGTTTCATAGGTTTCATTCCCACTCTCTCTCCCATTGTCTGATTCAAAGGTTTCTTTCACACACTGTCTCTCTCCAAATAGTTCAAAGGTTTCCTTCCAATCTTATCTTTCTCAACGTTTGTCTCAACAGTTTCTTTCACTCTCTCCCAAAGCCTGTTTCCTTCCTACCAGTCTCTCCCCAATCTCTGTTTTAAACTTTTCCTTCCCATTCAGTCTCTCCCACTGTCTGTTGCTAAAGTGTCCTTCCCACTCTGTCTCTCCCAATATTTCAAATGCTTCCTTTCTGCTCTATCTCTTCCAGTGTCTGTTGAAAGGTTTCCATCCTACTCTATCTGTCTATATTTCAAAGGCTTCCATCCTACTCTATCTCGAAAGGCCTCGAGCAGGCAATACAAATATATCTGCCTTCAAAAGCGTTGCATGGTTCCCTTATGCAGCTAGTTAAGAGTTATCAATCTGTAACATAATTTTTTTTTTTTTTTTTAAATTTCATTTCCCAGTTCTCTCCATCTTCAAACTCCCCTCCCTCTCCCCTCCCCTCCCCTCAAGTCCAAATCTTTGCAGACAGTTCAGTTGTTGGCCTGCGCTTGTTTTTCCCCACTATAGATTGTTCGTCTGTGTATTTTGTCTGACTTTATTCAAGTTTAAAAGGCTGTGCCAGTCTTGAATAAAAGTTACTCTGTGTTAGGTTTCCTTATGGGAGCAAAACTACCCCACTTGTTTACTGTTTATCGTTTACTGTTCCCTACCTCATTCATTTCCATTTTATATTTCAAAGGTTTCCATCCTACTCTATCTCTGTCTATATTTCAAAGGTTTCCATCCTACTCTATCTCTGTCTATATTTCAAAGGCTTCCATCCTACTCTATCTCTGTCTATATTTCAAAGGCTTCCATCCTACTCTATCTCTGTCTATATTTCAAAGGCTTCCATCCTACTCTATCTCTGTCTATATTTCAAAGGTTTCCATCCTACTATACCTCTGTCTATATTTCAAAGGTTTCCATCCTACTCTATCTCTGTCTATATTTCAAAGGCTTCCATCCTACTCTATCTCTGTCTATATTTCAAAGGTTTCCATCCTACTCTATCTCTGTCTATATTTCAAAGGTTTCCATCCTACTCTATCTCTGTCTATATTTCAAAGGCTTCCATCCTACTCTATCTCTGTCTATATTTCAAAGGCTTCCATCCTACTCTATCTCTGTCTATATTTCAAAGGCTTCCATCCTACTCTATCCCTGTCTATATTTCAAAGGCTTCCATCCTACTCTATCCCTGTCTATATTTCAAAGGCTTCGCTCCTACTCTCCATGTCAGCTTCAAAGACTTACTTCCCATTCTCTCCAGTGTCTGTTTCAGAGACCCCCTGCCTACTCTCTTTCTCTCTCCCCGTGTCTGTTTCAAAGGGTTCCCACCTATTCCATCTCCTCTTATGTCTGTTTCAAAGGGTTCCCACCTATTCCATCTCTCCTTACGTCTGCTTCAAGGTGTTCCCACCCATTCCATCTCCCCTTACGTCTGTTTCAAGGTGTTCCCACCCATTCCATCTCTCCCTACGTCTGTTTCAAGGTGTTCCCACCCATTCCATCTCTCTCTACGTCTGTTTCAAGGTGTTCCCACCCATTCCATCTCTCCCTACGTCTGCTTCAAGGTGTTCCCACCCATTCCATCTCCCCTTACGTCTGTTTCAAGGTGTTCCCACCCATTCCATCTCCCCCTACGTCTGTTTCAAGGTGTTCCCACCCATTCCATCTCTCCCTACGTCTGTTTCAAGGTGTTCCCACCCATTCCATCTCTCCCTACGTCTGCTTCAAGGTGTTCCCACCCATTCCATCTCTCCCTACGTCTGCTTCAAAGGTGTTCCCACCATTCCATCTCTCCTACGTCTGCTTCAAGGTGTTCCCACCCATTCCATCTCTCCTTACGTCTGCTTCAAGGTGTTCCCACCCATTCCATCTCCCCTTACGTCTGTTTCAAGGTGTTCCCACCCATTCCATCTCCACCTACGTCTGTTTCAAGGTGTTCCCACCCATTCCATCTCTCCCTACGTCTGTTTCAAGGTGTTCCCACCCATTCCATCTCTCTTTATGGGACCCTTGAAACAGACAAAAGGAGAGACAGAATAGGTAAGAAACCTTTGAAACTGGTACTGCCACGTTCACAGTAAAATGTTACGCTGACATTAACATTCATAGACACGACATTAACTCTTCAGAGGATGAATCAAAAAGATTAAAATTTAATATCAAGTCAGCTAAAAATGCACAAACAGCGAACCTTTAGGAGACCTGAATACTGTCGGCAAAACAGATACACAAAGATCAGTACTTTCAGCATGATATGAAACGCGTTCAAAATTATTTTCAGAAAGACATGAGCCTTGTCAGCTGTTTACCTTAACCACTATGTAATCAGACAGACAAACCCATGTGAAACAGATCATGAAGCATTCAACATTGCCAATTCTCATTCATTCATCTTTTGCAATCATCTGTCCCAGTCACTGCCGCTGATGAGTACAATCTAGTCACCACGCTAATCTGCGTATCCCCCCCCCCCCCCCCCGAAAAAAACAGTGGCAGTTTTAATAGAGACGATTATGCTGTGTATGAATGTGAAATAAATAAAAGTGATTTACTGAGTAAACATGTGAACAGTTTTTCAGTGTAGAATTCTAATGACTGACGTTTCACAGAGAGAGAGAGAGAGAGAGGAGAGAGAGAGAGAGAGAGAGAGAGAGAGAGAGAGAGAGAGACAGACAGACAGAGACAAAGAGAGAGAGAGAGAGGGGGGGGGGCAGTGTCAGAAAAAAGGCAAGTGTGTGTGTGTGTGTGTGTGTGTGTGTGTGTGTGTGCGCGCGCGAGCACGCACGTGCGCGTGCAAGTGTGTGAGCTTCTGTGTTCTTGTCACTGCGTGTATTCGTAGCTGTAAGTGCAAACGTGCACACTGCATACGTGCATCGAAGTCTGAGCGTCCAAGTGTGTGAGTCATCAGTATGCATGCACCGTCAGACCGTCATTTGCAATCATGCACAGACAACGGCCCTCGTCTCAGGGCAAATTGTGGCGGCCGGGCTTTCCCCCCATCGACCCCATCAAGGGAGAGCACTCGGAGGATGAGGCGGCCCCCTGTTGCCTTCCCGCTGCACGCCCGCCCTTTCCCTGTTCTCACCCTCCACAAAGGGATGAACACAAGAGGACAGCAGCTACACAGGAGAAAAAAGAGCTATAAGCAAAAGAAGGAAGGGAACAATGACGGGGAAGGAGGAAGAGAGGGAGGGGAGGAGAGCAAAGAGAGAGGAGAGAGGGGGAGAGGGAGAGGAGGACAGGAAGGGAGGGAAGGGGGGAGGGGAGAGAGAGAGAGAGAGAGAGAGAGAGAGGAGAGAGAGGGGAGAGAGGAGAGAGAAGAGAGAGAGAGAGAAACGACAGACAGACGGACAGACAGAGACAAAGAGAGAAACAGAGAGAGAGAGAGAGAGAGAGAGAGAGAGAGAGAGAGAGAGAGAGAGAGGACAGACAGACAGACAGACAGACAGACAGACAGACGGACGGACGGACGGACGGACAGACAGGAAAGAGAAAAAGACCGAACCTGAAGCCGTGTAAAAGGGCAACCAAACGGTCCGGCCAGCTCAGCTTTACTTACCAGTGGAAGATGGAGGACCTGTCAGAGAACCTGAATCACCAGCTGAGCTCTCTGTCTCCCCATCGTCTCCCCCTACCCCCCCCCCCCCCCCCCCGCCCTCTTCTCTCCCTACCTTACCTCCTCCCCCACCCCCAATCCACGATCAGCAAGTCTGGGCAGAACGCCCGCTGTGATCAAACTGGTGGAGGGAAAAAGTCCTTTGTCTTCTAAAAAGCCTGGGATGCAAACAGACTCGGGAGCACCACCTCCCCCTTACTTCTCTAGCTTCCCTTTCCCCCCCCACCCCACCCCCCACCCCACCCACCCCTATTCTTTAGTTTCCATGGAAACGACAACCATAAGGCGAGGTTGAGGTCACGTTCCAGGCGGCGATCAAGTCGTTCCAGTTTGCTGGGTAACGAACGCAATCGACCACAATTGACAACCACCAACGTGATGCGCTTGTGCGGACTGCTGGTGCAGTCCGACCGTTCTCCTATTATTATAGGTGAGAGCGTCTCTCAACTCAAAGGCCTCAGTCCAGGCTCAGGTCCTCCACAGCCCGAGGCTAACAGGACGTTAGTCAACCCCAGATTGGAACTCAGAAGCTCAGGTGTTCAGTTATTTTCAACATTGATGTTTTCATTTCAACGGGATTAATTAAAAACAAAAAACAACAACAACAAAAACGATTTCTCTACGCTAATGATGAAACAGTTCGACAACTGGAGAGCCTTCAAGATGTGTTGGCAATGATGCGTGTTCTTTTTGAGTTGTTAAAAATCGGTTGTGATGCGGCTTCTGCGGTAATTTCTCTTCTTCTTCTTCTTCTCTCTCTCTCTCTCTCTCTCTCTCTCTCTCTCTCTCTCTCTCTCTCTCTCTCATGAGGTTTTTTCTGAATAGCTAGAGGGATTCGCAGTT
This sequence comes from Conus ventricosus, assembly GCA_018398815.1. Lineage (NCBI taxonomy): Eukaryota > Metazoa > Mollusca > Gastropoda > Neogastropoda > Conidae > Conus > Conus ventricosus. Next base: position 10,572,481 of record CM031604.1, on the reverse strand, counting down.
TCATTATTTCAAAGATGTCCCAAGCGAAGTGGGAAAGACATAACGCCTTGTGTGTGTGTATTTATGTCTGTGCGCGTGCGTGACTGTGTGTTTGAACAATCGTGTGTGTGTGTGTGTGTGTGTGTGTGTGTGTGTGTGTGTGTGTGTGTGTGTGGTGTGTGTGTGTGTGTGTGTGTGTGTGTGTGTGTGTGCGTGCGTGCGTGCATGCGTGCTTGAGCAATCGCGCGCGCGTGTGTGTATGTGTGTGTGTGTGAGTATGTCTGTGTGTGTGCGTGCGTGTGTGCGTGCGTGTGTGCGCGCGCGCGTGTGTAAGTGATGAACTGGAGGCGCACGCACACGCACGTGCGTGTTATGTGTATTTGTCCGGGTTGGATGGTTGGGGAAGAGGTTGAAAAGTTTTGGCTGGGTGTTGGTTGGGGGTGCGATGGATAGGCCGGGCACGAGCTCATTTTTATGCGTATTTCACAATTAATGCAGCTTTCCTGCCAAGAACGGATCCAAGCGCTCCCAGATCTAGAAATGACATGGGCTAGTACGTACATCTAATTTTCTATTCCCTCTTTCTTTGTTGTCGTCTTTCGCCATGTCCTCCATCACTGTCCGCAATACTTCTTCCTTCCTTCTCCTTTTTTTGTTGTTCTTCTTCATCCGTTGTCTTTTTCTTTTTAAGTGTGTGTCTTCTATCCCCGTCGAGTTGTTATTTACTATAAACAGCAAACAAGCAGGGTAACTTTGCTCCCATAAGGAAACCTAACACAGAGAACTTTTATTCAAGACTGGTCACAGCCTTTTAAACTTGAATAAAGTCAGACGAATACAAAGACGAACAATTAATAGTGGGGGAAAAACAAGCGCAGGCCAACAACCCCTCCGTCATCACAGTAAGACTTGGCAAAGATTTGAACTTAACGAGGCGGGAGAGGGGTTGAAGATGAAGAAAATGGGAACATAAAATTAAGAAAATATATTATAAATATGAAAACTCTTCACTAGCTGCATGAGGGAACCATCGTAATCCCTCTCGAAGGCAGATCTACTCGTACTGCCTGCTCCTAGGCCTTTCGTCCGCTGGATCGGACTCATCAGGGAGACACGGCTGGTTGTGTCTGTGCTCCTGGCGTCAAAAGAGACACTAGTCTGGGTCTGGTTCGAATCAGTGTTTTCTTTCCTATGGTTAACACGTGGTATTATCAGCCGGTTCCACTGACATCAATCACAGTACAATCATCAGAACACACAGTCATAATTCTGCACTACACTGAGAACAGTCTCTGTTTGCTTCTGACTGGTTTTCTTGGCCTTTTCTTCATTACTTCATTCAGTAACCGATCGACTCAACCACAATTCTTTCATCACTTAACTCCATCCATTCATTCTCCCCAACTTCTACTGGAGTAGGTAAGAAAGACGGCTAATGACAGCAATGGGTGCTGGGTTGGAGAGAAGATTAATGGCAGAGGACACCTGCAGAGTAGAGAAGGCAAATGGCACCAGCAGCAATCAGTGTTGGGGGCAGAGGGGAAGGCTAACATCACAGTCTGAGCGGGGGTAGAGAAGAAGGCAAAATGACAGCAATTTGTGCGGGAGCAAAAGAAAACGCTAATTTCGACAACCTGTGTCGGGTAGGAGAAGGAGGCAAATGGCAGCAGTCTCTGCTGGGGTAGGAGACTAATATCGGCAATCTGCATGGAGTGGAACAGATGGCAAAACGGCAGCGATCTGTCCAGAAAAGAGGCTAATGACAGCATGCCTGAGTAACAAAGCAGGCTAATGACAGTAAACTGTGCAGGGTGGAAAAGAAGGCTAATGACAGTAACTGTGCAGGGCGGAAAAGAAGGCTAATGTCAGAGACTTGTGCTGTATAGAAAAGAAGGCTAATGTCAGTAAACTGTGCAGGGTGGAAAAGAAGGCTAATGACAGTAAAACTGTGCAGGGTGGAAAAGAAGGCTAACGACAGCAATCTGTGCAGGGTGGAAAAGAAACCTAATGACAGTAAACTCTGCAGGGTGGAAAAGAAGGCTAACGACAGCAATCTGTGCAGGGTGGAAAAGAAGGCTAATGACAGTAAACTGTGCAGGGTGGAAAAGAAGGCTAACGACAGCAATCTGTGCAGGGTGAAAAGAAGGCTAATGACAGTAACTGTGCGGGTGGAAAAGAAGGCTAACGACAGCAATCTGTGCAGGGTGGAAAAGAAGGCTATGACAGTAAACTGTGCAGGGTGGAAAAGAAGGCTAATGACAGTAAACTGTGCAGGGTGGAAAAGAAGGCTAATGACAGCAATCTGTGCTGTATAGAAAAGAAGGCTTATGACAGCAATATGTGCTGTATAGAAAAGAAAGCTAATGACAGCAATCTGTGCTGTATAAAAAAGAAGGCTATGACAGCAATCTGTGCTGTATAGAAAAGAAAGCTAATGACAGCAATCTGTGCTGTATAGAAAAGAAGAGTAATGACAGCAATCTGTGCTGCATAGAAAAGAAGAGTAATGACAGCAATCTGTGCTGTATAGAAAAGAAGGCTAATGACAGCAATCTGTGCTGTATAGAAAAGAAGGCTAATGACAGCAATCTGTGCTGTATAGAAAAGAGACTAATGACAGCAATCTGTGCTGTTTAGAAAAGAAGGCTAATGACAGCAATCTGTGTTGGGTAAAAATAAAAGAAGGCAATGACATCAATCTGTGCTGGGCAAAAAATAAAAAGAAGGCCAATGACATCGATCTGTGTTGGGTAAAAATAAAAAGAAGGCAATGACATCAATCTGTGCTGGGCAAAAAATAAAAAGAAGGCTAATGACATCGATCTGTGTTGGGTAAAAATAAAAAGAAGGCCAATGACATATTTCTGTGCTGGTAAAAATAAAAAGAAGGCCAATGACATCGATCTGTGCTGGGCAAAAAAAAAAGAGGCCAATGACATCAATCTGTGCTGGATCAAAAAATAAAAGAAGGCTAATGACATCGATCTGTGTTGGGTAAAAATAAAAAGAAGGCCAATGACATCAATCTGTGCTGGACAAAAAATAAAAAGAGGCTAATGACATCGATCTGTGCTGGTAAAAAATAAGAAGGCCAATGACATAATCTGTGCTGGGCAAAAATTAAAGAAGGCTAATGACATCGATCTGTGCTGGGCAAAAATAAAAAGAAGGCAATGACATCAATCTGTGCTGGGTAGAAAAGAAGGCAATGACATCAATCTGTGCTTGGCAAAAATAAAAAAGAAGGCTAATGACATCAATCTGTGCTGGGGAAAAATAAAAAGAAGGCCAATGACATCAATCTGTGCTGGGCAAAATATAAAAAGAAAGCTAATGACATCAACCTGTGCGGGAAAAAATATTAAAAAAGAAGGCTAATGACATCAATCTGTGCTGGGCAAAAAATAAAAGAAAAGGCCAATGCATCAATCTGTGCTGGATAAAAATAAAAAGAAGGCTAATGAGAGCAATCTGTGCAGGGTAAAAATAAAAAGAAGGCTAATGAGAGCAATCAGTGCTGGGAGAGAAAAGATTGAACTGCGGCAATCTGTTGCCGTCAGGACGGGTTAATTATTAAGACAGCCCGTTAAGTGATTGATAGGGCTTTCATGGTCTGTGTGTCAACTGACAGCTGATCTTACAGATAGGGGGTGAAAGCGACGGTGATAGAAATAGAGGCAAAGGACAAAATGGAAAAGGATGTGTGTTTGGGTGGAGGGGGGGGGGGAAGAGGAGAGGAGAGGAGAGAAGGAGAAGGAGAGAGAGAGGAGAGAGAGAGAGAGAGAGAGAGGGAGGGGGAGGGAGAGAGAGAGACAGACAGAGAGAGAGAGAGAGCGAGAGAGAGAGAGAGAGAGGAGAGAGAGAGGAGAAGAGAGAGAGAGAGAGAGAGAGACAGACAGACAGACAGAGACAGAGAGAGAGACGGGGGGGGGGGGGGGGGAGACAGAGAGGGAGAGAGATGGGGAGAGAGGCGGGGTGAAAAGTGGTAAGAGAGAGAGACGGGGAGAGTGGGGGTATTAGAGAGAGAGAGATGGGGAGAGAGGGGGAGGTAGAGAGAGAGAGAGAAGAGAGGGCAGGGAGAGAGAGAGAGAGAGAGAGAGAGAGAGAGAGAGAGAGAGAGAGAGAGAGAGAGAGCCGGAGTGGTTTCATAATAAGGTCTCTCCTGTATGTCTAAATGGGTAGGGGGCAGGGTGAGCGGAGCGTGACAATGGCGTTCATCTGGGAAACAATCATACAGAAAGCGACACTAACGATGACAAAGCGACGATATGCATCAGGTAAAAATATGGTGTAGCATATCGTGCTGATACATGAATAATTTGCAGCTCACCGAAAGCATTAGGGTGGAGGAAGGGTGGGGAGAGAGAGAGAGAGAGAGAGAGAGAGAGAGAGAGAGAGAGGAGGAGAGAGAGAGAGAGAGAGAGAGAGAGAGAGAGAGAGAGAGAGAGGAGAGAGAGAGAGAAGAGAGAGAGAGAGAGAGAGAGGAGAGAGAGAGAGAAGCGGAAGTTTATTCAGTATAGCCCTTCTGAAGGGGTACAATCATGGACAATACACGTTTGCATAAACAATGAATAGGTAGACAATTACATCAATGGATGACAGTTTAGCATTAATCCATCCTGTCTGGGTAATCTAAGAATCCTTTAACTGAGTAGTACAGTACGTCTATTAAATGCTTATACAAATTTATGCAAACATTCTTCAATATAATTTCGTTCGATTGCATGAGCAATACAACTTTAAACAGGCATGGGCTTTTTAGATATTAGGGGAATAAAATGATTTCGTAAATCTTGGAAGACAGGGCAGCACAGCAAAAATGTTCACAGAGAGAGAGAGAGAGAGAGAGAGAGGAGAGAGAGAGAGAGAGAGAGAGAGAGAGAGAGAGAGAGAGAGAGAGTTGATAAAGGCAGACAGCAAGAAAACCATGATAGCTGCCCACCCCTATCCGCTGCAATCTTCCCTTCCATCCAGAAGGGTATACATACCACAAAAGTCAGAAGAGGGGTGGGGAGTAGGGTGGGGTGGTGTGTGGGGGGGGGGGGGGAGTGGTACAACAGACGCAAGAAGACGAAACTGGAAGACAGCGGAAGTGGGGACGTGACGACATGATGTTACGGAGGCGGAGTCTGTCGGAGGCTTGAAGCTTCCCCAAACTCCAAGAATAAACACTG
>CM031604.1:10554828-10562328 GCA_018398815.1 Conus ventricosus | reverse complement strand
TGCCTGTCTACCAAGTTCGGAGAATGCTATTCAGAGACACGTTGCTTGCAAATTAGATTGCCCTGCTAACGCACACAGACGGTTCCAGTCAGATTCTTTACGAATTTCGCGCTTTCACGCAGAGACCTTAGTCTGAACATCAGCTTTAAGAAGACAGAAATCGTGGATTAGCGCTGTCCTAAGGATTTCTACTGGCGCCTGCTTTCTTGAAGGAGTAGACGAGATCCACTTTATCCCGCAAAAGCAACATAAAGTCTTGCAGAAAGGTGAAGGAATTACGTCAGGCCGACTGTCGTATCATGAAGAACGTGTACCGGGCTTGTGTGCAACATGTACTTTCATACTGCAGCAGGTCATGGGCGACGTAGTAGAGACATGAACACTGGCTAAAAGCGTTCCATGTCCACTGTTTCAGAATACAGGGCATCCTATGAAAAACCACTGAGCAAAACAAAGTTGTTTTGTACCGGCGAAAATGCCGAGCCTGTACATACAGCTCAAAAGGGCATCGCATTCGATGGCCTGGCCTTGACTTTATCTCCATGGTCACTCCCTCCATACAACAGATCTTTATCTCCATGGCCACTCCCTCCTTACAACAGATCTTTATTTCCATGGCCACTCCCTCCTTACAACAGATCTATATTCTATGGTCACTCCCTCCTTACAACAGATCTTTGTCTCCATAGTCACTCTCTCCATACAACAGATCTTTATCCCCAAACGGATACTCCCTCCAACAAAGAGAACTGTTATCTCCATAATCACTCTCTCCATACAACAGATCTTTATCTCCATGGTCACTCCTCCATACAACCGATCTTTACCTCCATGGTCACTCCCTCCATACAACAGATCTTTACCTCCATGCTCACTATCTACACACAAGAGCAGATCTTTGATGTCTGTAGAACGGAAGAAATGACACACAAACCAAAATTCTGAAGTGGAGACTGAGGAGAAGTAAAATAACTTCTGTGGCAGTGACAGAGTGGACGGGGAGATTGGAGGTTTAAAAGATACAGGTGTCCGTATCGGAAACAGATCTGTACCAAACAGTAAGGTGTCCTGGACGACTTTCACGATATCCTTGGTTGATGTCTGTGTCTGGGGTAAGAAGAGCAGAGCCTCTAGGGCTTTCTCCGACGCTCTGAGGGTGCACGGTGGCCTTTTGCCTGATGGCTTTACCCTGACTCCTTCATCACTGTGTCCTAGCTCTTCCCTCAACTTTAAAGAATGCCCACCGGGTCGTGCTTCAGTTTATATTCTGACAGAGACCATAGCGTGAACACACACACACACACACACACACACACACACACACACACGTATGCACGCTCGTACATATTATCTTTTCCCTGGTCTGCACTCCTGGTCGATATTCTCCCAGGCAGCTAATCAATAAGGAGTTTGCAGGAGAGGCTCTTACCCCTGACCCAAGGGCCCCAAAAAGCTGGCTCTGACTGGTTCATTTGCAGTCAGGGTGAACTGCATCAGCCGTTAACGAGCGCCCAATCAGTAATTCTGTGTGAGAGCCAAACACAGCGTAATGGCTCTTCCATTATCTTAACAGGATGCTACGTTCTTTCTGGGACTGATTTTTGCCCAGTCCGCACGGCACTGTTCTGAGAGGAGTGTCGGTCTTCAGGGAGATGGAACATACTGTTCTGCTTTTATCAGAGTAGTGCTTCTTGGTTGGAACAAACGTCAGCTTGTATTAAGACTAGCGGTTTAGTCAGTTGGAACAAACTGTTCACTTTTATTAAGACTAGCGGTTTTAGTCAGTTGGAACAAACTGTTCAGCTTTTATTAAGACTAGCGGTTTTAGTCAGTTGGAACAAACTGTTCAGCTTTATTAAGACTAGCGTTTTAGTCAGTTGGAATAAACTGTTCAGTTTCTGGAAAGAACAGTAGTCCTTAGTCAGTTGGAACAAATTGAGTTTTTATTCAGAGTACTTGGCCTTGTTCAGTTGGAACAAAGGTTAAGCTTCCATAAAAGAGTAGCGATCCTTAGTCGGCTGGAAGAATTTGTCAAGTTTCTAGTAAGAATGGTTGTCCTTAATCTGTTGGAACAAACCGTTAAGTGTTATTAACAGCAGTGGTCCTAGCCTGTTGGAACAAACCCTAAGATTTTATTAACAGCAGTGGTCCGTAGCCTGTTGGAACAAACCGATAAGCTTTTGTTAACGGTCGAGGTCTTAAGTCAGCTGGAACAAACTGTTATGCTTCTATTAAGAGTAGTGGTCCTCAGTTGGAACAAATTGTTCAGCTTTTACTAACAGTGGTGGTGCTCAGTTGGAAGAGTCTGTTAAACTTCTGTTCAGAGAAGTGGTCCTCACTCACTGTGCTCATTGGAAGAGTCGTTAAACTTCTGGTTCAGAGAAGTGGTCCTCACTCACTGTGCTCAGTTGAAGAGTCTGTAAACTTCTGTTCAGAGAAGTGGTCCTCACTCATGCTCAGTTGGAAGAGTCTGTTAAACTTCTGTTCAGAGAAGTGTTCCTCACTCACTGTGCTCAGTTGGAAGAGTCTGTTAAACTTCTGTTCAGAGAAGGTCCTCACTCACTGTGCTCATTGGAAGAGTCTGTTAAACTTCTGTTCAGAGAAGTGGTCCTCACTCACTTGAACAAACGTTAGGTTCCCTAAGATAGCAGTCCTCAGTCAGCAAGAACAAACTGCTAAGCCTTTATATGAGTAGGAACAAACTGTTAAGCCTTTATATGAGTAGGAACAAACTGTTAAGCCTTTATATGAGTAGGACCAAACTGCTAAGCCTTTAATGAGTAGGAACAAACTGTTACGCCTTTATATGAGTAGGACCAAACTGTTAAGCCTTTATATGAGTAGGAACAAACTTTATCCTTTATATGAGTAGGACCAAACTGTTAAGGCCTATTTATAGTAGGAACAAACTGTTAAGCCTTTATAGAGAAGGAACAAACTGTTAAGCCTATTTATAGTAGGAACAAACTGTTAAGCCTTTATATAGTAGGAACAAACTGTTTAGCCTTTATATGAGTTGGAACAAACTGTTAAGCTTTTTGAGTAGAACAAACTGTTAAGCCTTTATATGAGTAGGACCAAACTGCTAAGCCTTTAATGATAGAACAACTGTTACGCCTTTATATGAGTAGGACCAAACTGTTAGCCTTTATATGAGTAGGAACAAACTGTTATGCCTTTATATGAGTAGGACCAAACTGTTAAGCCTATTTATGAGTAGGAACAAACTGTTAAGCCTTTATATGAGAAGGAACAAACTGTTAAGCCTATTATGAGTAGGAACAACTGTTAAGCCTATTTATGAGTAGGAACAAACTGTTAAGCTGGTAAGCTTTTATATGAGTACATCTTTAGTCACCTGGAACAAACAATCAAGCTTTCATCATGGGTTATGGTCCTCGCCCAATTGGAACAAGCTTAAACTTTTTAATTAAGAGCAGTGATCGGTATTAAGAGTAGATTGTTCAGCTGGAACGAACTGTTAAGCTGTTACTAACAGAAGTGGTCTTCAGACAATTGGAACAAACTGTTAAGCTTTTGTAAAGAGTAATAGTCCTTACTCAGCTGGATCAAACTGTTAACGCCTTTGATCCACACCAAGGGGGAAGAGGATAAGTATTTCACCTTGCCTTCGCACCATTTGCCTTTGTCGCACTCCCATCTGCAGGTTACCTATCACCTCCGGGCACCTGTCACCACGCGTTCCAAGAGAACTGTTCAGCTGGCTGGGCTGCCCTCTGCGGTTACCAATGGTTTACTACGTTTGCCGGTTTGCATTGTCCACTGTTCAGCGAGGTCGGCTCACCGCCTGCCCACATGCAGCGTTCGCCAGGCTGCATATCGCCATATGCGCTTCACAACTGACAGCTTGACACTATTTTGCTTTGAAGTGTGATGAAGAAACAGCCAGCCTCTGAATTGGAGGCAAACAGAAACCTGGCAGATCAACAGGAAATAGTGAATGCCTTCAATCTGCGCAATGGAACGTAACAAGCAAAAGGCAAAAGTCACTAAGCCTCTTTCCCCTGTGGGTCTGTGTTTACTCCTAACACGATAGGTCTCTTATTCAATCTCACGAGGGTCTGTAACGGATCCACCGTCAGACGGCAGTGACAGCCTGGTGTCATTCAAGAAGGCATTTCGGTCACATTGATGAGCCATGGAGCAGCAGTTCAGAGAACTTTTTTCAGCAATGCTGTGCCAAAATAATGATAAGCCTTGGAGTTTTCCTGTATCAGAGTGCTGTCCAATACACACTCACACAGATGTATTTATATGTATGTTTTCGTCCATCACTGATATTCAGGTCCACTTCAAAACTGATTTGCCAGACAAAAGCATCCAAGTATTTTCTTTGTTCGTTCGTTCTTTATCTGCTTTTACACCAACTCACTTTTCTGTCATTCGCCATCTTTGAATGAAAAGGCAAAAAATTATTTTGGAGTCATGTAAACAGGACTGATTTGATATGTTTGGAAAGTCACCCGACCGACCAACATTATCCCCAACCTTACGGTGTTCCTGTTCCAAAGTGGGTCGTATTGACGGAGGAATGTGACCCACAGTCCTTACGCCACAACAGGCGATTTCCCCCCTCAATCAATCCGACTTAGTGTTTAGCTAGTGGGCTCGCCACCCTTCTCCAGCTACTGTCGGCACTAGGCAGCAGTATTGACACAGTCGCGTCAGCCCTGGTTATCCAATAGCTCTCGGATGACGAGTTCTTTGTCCTGGTACAGCCCGAGTGGAGAGTTAGCCGGGTGTGACTGTGGACCCTGTTTGGACAGGGACAGAGAAGGCGCTGGTCAATGGACTGGCCTCGCCTGCTGCTATTGATCCACCCCGACAACCCACAGTTACGGGGCCCACACAAATGAAGTCACGTCCATTACAAACATGACTGCTTGAATAGCGCCGGTTTAGGGAAGCTTGTTGGCTCGTGCGCATAATGATTTGGACAATATTTGATTTGCTTTATCCGTTAGTCAAACTGCACAGAAGTGTGGCTTCAAAGTGTAAGCATGGTACAAAAGGGCAGCAGCTAATAAAGAAACAAAGCCTACTACGATCCGAATCGTGGACCGTTTGTTTCAGTTTCAGCTTCATCCAGGACGCGTCTCTGCATGCGGACCGTCCATACACTCTACACCACATCTGCTAAGCCACAGCGGCCTCTGTGATAAATAAATACATGAACAAAGAGAGACAAGATTTAGGAAGAGTATCTTATCAACAAAACTTAGCAGAGGACTGACCTGTGTATTAACCCACCGCGCTGGTTAGACCTGGGGTACCTCGTTGACATTGACTGCGCGTGCCAGCGTGTGTGTGCTCGCGCTTGCACACATTGCATGTGAGCTTGTGAGAGCGCGCGGGCACTTACGTTGTATGTAAGGGTACGGGTTTCTGTCTGGTTATGCATGCGTATGTGTTGTTCTTCAGTTTAACGTCCTTCCACTAAAAGTGATTCAGACAAACATGCATTATGCATGCGTATGTGTATAGCCACACCTGCAAGGGATTTGACGGAGAACATCACACTGTTGTTATATCTTTCTATTTCATTTTCATTCGAAGTGAACACTGATGATTTAACAAGTTAGGGGGCTGAAAGAATTTGTGGTCTATGCACACAAGCTGACAACAGATCTGAGGCTTTCATTATTGATTACAAAACATTGTCATCCTATCCTACATAACCACACGTCACCTCTGCACATTGTGGCCAGGCAAACATGCACGCTAGCATATATCCATACATGCCCCAAACCGCACATTAAGGGGGAGGCCCAATATGAATCTGCTCCATTTCTCAGAGTTCTTCGCAGTACTGGTTTTGGGATTATCCCCTATGTTTGGTCAGTGATGATTTTTGCTCTTCCTTCAGACTGGAGCTTTACCACTTCTTCTCTTGGTATCCAGTTCTGTGAGATAAACCACGCTGCAGAAATGAATATCGAGCGAGGAAGTGGCCGCACATTCGAACCAAAAAGAAGAGCAAAAACCATCTAATTCAAGCTACAACAAGAGGAATTGCCTGCCCATTGGTGCACAGCGAACCAGCTATTCCGGCTGTTCATGAGGCCCTCTCTCTCTCCAAGGTGACTCAAAGAAGGACCGGACAATGACTGAATCATAGGACAACACTACAGCATTGTTATGAGACTATTTTCTTGCTGGGATGGAGGAGGATTAAGCCTCCCACCAGCTTTTTTTGGTGATAAAGCTATCTGGTTAGGAATCTATGGTGGGAGGATTCTGCCGCTCATTCCATTCACTGCAAAGAAGGCTCGGCTGTCTCCTCGGCCTCCACCCCCTCCTCCACCTTTCTCCTCGCGCTAAATATCAAGTTTCCCTTTTCTCCGCATTCTGGTAACAAGCAGGGACAATCTCTGCCTTTTCGCAACATTCGAGGTCGTTGGTGGAAGTAGGGTGAGAAGGCAGGAAGGGGGGAAGGGAAGGATGGGGGAAGCACCCAACCTTTCAAAATGTAAAGGAGTAATCCCGATACGTCCCCCTGAAGAGAGAGAGAAGAAGAGAGAGAGGAGAGAGAGAGAGAGAGAGAAGAGAGAGAGAGAGAGAAGAGAGAGAGAGAGAGAGAGAGAGAGAGAGAGAGAGAGAGAGAGAGAGAGAGAGAGAGAGAGAGAGCATGTGGCTTGAAAATGTCGGTAAAAGTTGAGAACAGGGTTCGAGGACACTGCACCCCCCCCCCCTCCCCCTTCCCTCCACCCTTCTTCCTCACTCTCTTCACTGCTCTTTCAGTTTGCACTTCCCCAAACTTTAACACACGTTATCTACGAGAAAACCGTCATTAACCTAATGACTAGCAATTAAAATGCACACGGTTCACACGGTTAAGCTTTTTCACGTCACGGTCTTCTGAAACACAAGAAAAAGGCACAAACAAACAAACTTACCCCCCCCCCCTTCCCTCCCTCTCTCTCTGACCCCCCCCCCCAAACCCCTCTCTCTCCTCCTCCTCCTTCTCCTCCTCCTTCTTCTTCTTCTTCAAAGCGCATTGAAGAACTGCAGGAAGAATGGCATATATACATATGGAAAGAAGTCAGCAAAATGCATGTCGCTGTATGCAAACAGGTCTGCAGAATGACATTACCCTCCATGATCCACAACAGACACAGTGGACATAATAAATCAACATCACAGTGGTCTTCATGCAGGCACAGTGGACATAATCAATCAACATCACAGTGGTCTTCATCGCCAGGGGACATAATCAATCATCACCACAGTGTCTCATCAGCACATGACAATCAACACCACAGTGCTTCATCGCACAGTGACATAATCATCATCAACAGTGTCTTCATGCAGCACAGTGGACATAATCACTCATCACCCAGTGTCTTCTGCAGACACATGGACATAATCACTCATCACCACAGTGGTCTCATGCAGGCACAGTGGACATAATCACTCATACCACAGTGGTCTTCATGCAGACACAGTGGACATAACACTCATCACCACAGTGGCTTCATG
>CM031604.1:10542328-10544828 GCA_018398815.1 Conus ventricosus | reverse complement strand
TGCACGGCCATCAGACACGCGCCACAGAGGTGTGGTGACCATTCCAGTCCGTGTCGTTGTCCATCCACAAATTCCCTCCACTGTTTCCTGTCGATTAGTCTTGGATAGAAAGTTACGGCCAGATACAGCTGTAGCAGACAAGCATTATGGCCTTTGATATATGCGAAAAAAAACAAACAAAAAACAATGCCAGTATATATCTACATCATTCTTGCGTTTGTCATCGTTGTCGTCGTCGCCACTTCCGTTGTTATCAAGATCGTCGTTGTCATAATCATCATCATCATTATTATCATCAACGTCGTTATCAGTCTCATGATTCATTTTCATGACGTTAGCCATCATCATCATCATCGTCATCATCATCATCATCACTATTATCAAAATTTGATATTACCTGGATGATGACGTCTCGCCTCATCACCCCCCCATTTCTTCCCTCGCCCCACTCGCATCTTCTGTGTGCTTACTGCGTGCTCTCCTCTTGGATTCAACACAAAAGAACGGGAGGGGACCATGGATATTAATTATATAAAAACAAGAAAAATAATAGTGATAATGATAATGACAATCATCATCATCATCATCATCATTATGAAATAATAACAATAAGCAATCAACAACAAAAAATCAACCCATAACAACAAAAAACAGAACTCCACACAAACCCAGTTTCTTTACGGTACCTTGGGACGGACAGACCTCAGTGGTGTTGTGAACATTCCGCAGACTACCAGCAGCCCCAAGGGCCGATAAACAGATGATTCGGGAGAACAACCACGGACTGTAACTGCTCTCATCAGCTCTGTGTCAGGACAAGGGCAGACAACGGCTGACGGCCCGAGGCCTCCCAAGGACAATGAAAGCTGATCTCATCAACACTCTTGGTAAAATCGTAGTTTATTTTCTAACTGTTCTGTGTTTGTTTTTCTTTTGTGTGTGTGTGTGTGTGTGTGGGATAAGACAACGCTTTCCTATTTTCGTTTGTTTGGTGTGTTTCTTCTCGCTCAAGCATTATTTCCCTTTTCTTTCTTCTCTTTCCCCCCTCCCATTTTGGCCTTTCTTTCCGATTTCCGTTCAGTTGACTCCACCACGTCGCACTCGAAATGAAGTCCATTTCACATTACGGAGAAAGCACTTTTTCTCAATCATGCAAAGCTCCACATTCAAGGATGGAATTTTTTTGTGATTTTGTTTTTTGTTGTTGAAATTTAAGTTTGATTCATCCTCTGATTTTTACAGAATTGGACGTGGACAATTTTTTTTTTCAATTGGCATGCATGAACACCTTTCTGTGTGTGTGTGTGTGTGTGTGTGTGTGTGTGTGTGTGTGTGTGTGTGTGTGGTGTGTTGTGTGTGTGTTTCCTTTCCTAAACAATTGGTCCGTACTTGATTGCAGTTAGCTTACCAACATTTTTTTCAGGTGTTATCTTAACTTCAACTGCTTGTAGTTAGCTTACCAACACACTTTTCTTCACGTTTAAGTTATACAATATCTGTCTCATGCAATCCTGTACAACGTCAAGCCTTGTGTATCGTCTGGTAAGTGTTCCATCTTCCGTGTGTGGATCACCCCTTCATCCACAGAATATCTATTGCGATATCTCCACAACTATCACAGATACACCGGCAGACCGTTTTAACTCCCCGCCTGTTCCTAGTCTCAGCTCCGCATTGACCGGCGGCCGTTGTAAGTTTACAGCTCAATGAGTTACTTTGCTGTGATGAAGAACCATGCCCAGAACCCTTTTCAGTGTGAGCTAGCTCAGCAGACCCGGGCAGAACTCACATAGCACCAAATCTATGAATTCTCCTAGATTTCAATTTATCTAGAAAGCCTGAATCCCCCCCCCCCCCCCACCCCCTTTTTTGAGATCTGTGCATATGTTCCCCGAGAAATTCACTAAAATGTTGGAAGAAGGTCGGAAGTCGCAATATCAAAGAAAAAAAAAATCTAGGTCCGACGTTCGATTCCAAGCCATACTGACTAGTTCGTCCATATACCACATTCTATCTACCACGCGTAGATAGATAGATGGGTGAGGTTTACGTCCGGTTGGGCGGAGGCCCTGATGGACAAGGTTTCAACTAGCAAGCGTGGTTCAGACCGGTTTATCACACTGTGGTGTTACCTTGCCGACAGACCGGACCACCAACAGGACGGGGGAACGTCCTCAACTTCTCAGGGGAGGTCACTAGAACGGCATACGGGAGAGCGCAGACATCCGCCACGATGGAAAGGATTCTGGATACGCCATTGCAGATCCGGCACAGCCCTACAATCAGTCCACAATGTTTGGTCACATTGGGTTCAGTGATTTGGGGGGCCATTTTGCCGGTGAAAACATTACCTCCTTGATGAAGGTGTCACTACACACACACACACACACACACACACACACACACACACACACACACACACACACACACACACAACACAACACAAAACACACACACAAACCACACACACACACAACACACACACACACACACACACACA
>CM031604.1:10529828-10537328 GCA_018398815.1 Conus ventricosus | reverse complement strand
GGCTCCAGTCATTAGTGATTGTGTTCTTACCACTCTTTCCCGACACAACTGGCTCAGTCATTAGTGATTTGTTACTTCACACTCTTTCCCTACACAACTGGGCTCCAGTCATTAGTGATTGTACTCTCACCACTCTTTCCCATCACAACTGGGCTCCAGTCATTAGTGATTGTACTCTCACCACTCTTTTCCCCTAACAACTGGGCTCCAGTCATTAGTGATTGTACTCTCCACAACTCTTTCCCCGACACAACTGGGCTCCAGTCATTAGTGACTGTGCTCTCACCACTCTTTCCCCTACAGAACTGGTTCAGTAATCAGTGATTGTGTTCTCATCATTTTTTTCACTTCAAACCATTAGTTATTGTGTTTTATCATTCTTATCCTCAGGGTTGGGCTCCAACCATTAGTGTTTAGTTCTCACCATCCTAGACAACTGTGCTCCAACCATCAGTGTTTGTGTTCTCACCACTCTCTTCCCTTTTAGAACGGGGCCCAACCATCACTGTTTGTGTTCTCACCACTCTGTTCCCTATAGAACTGGGCTCCAACCATGAGTGTTTATGTTCTCACCACTCTGTTCCCTATAGAACTGGGTTCCAACATTAGTGATTGTGTTCTCACCACTCTTTTCCCTATAGAACGGGCTCCAACCATCACTGTTTGTGTTCTCACCACTCTGTTCCTATAGAACTGGGCTCAACCATGAGTGTTTATGTCCACCACTCTGTTCCCTATAGAACTGGGTTCCAACCATTAGTGATTGTGTTCTCACCACTCTTTTCCCTATAGAACGGGCTCCAACCATCACTGTTTGTGTTCTCACCACTCTGTTCCTATAGAACTGGGCTCCAACCATGAGTGTTTATGTTCTCACCACTCTGTTCCTATAGAACTGGGTTCAACCATTAGTGATTGTGTTCTCACCACTCTTTTCCTATAGAACGGGGCTCCAACCATCACTGTTTGTGTTCTCACCACTCTGTTCCCTAAGAACTGGGCTCCACCCATGAGTGTTTATGTTCTCACCACTCTGTTCCCTATAGAACTGGGCTCCAACCATGAGTGTTTAGTTCTCACCACTCTTGTTCCTATGAAACTGGGCTCCAACCATGAGTGTTTATGTTCTCACCACTCTGTTCCTATAGAACTGGGTTCCAACCATTAGCGTTGTGTTCTCACCACTGTTTCCACAGCAGATTGTGAATCATCCATAAGTGACTGTGTTCTCATCACGCCTCTCTTTTCTCTATAGGAATTGGGGTCCAAACATCAGTGATTCGCTTCCACCACTCTTTCTCCGGGCTTCATCCATCAGTGATCGCATTCTCACCACTCTTTCTCCGGGCTTCATCCATCAGTGATCGCATTCTCACCACTCTGTCCCCATGAGACCGGGCTTCATCCATCAGTGATTGTGTTCTCAACACTCGTTTTTCCTGTATAACTGGATTCCCGCCATGAGTGACCGTGTTTCCCACCACGCTCTTTCCCTGTAGGAACTGGGCTCCAGAAATAAGTGATTGTGTTCTCACCACCCTTTGTCATAGAACTGGGTTCCAGTTATAACTAACTGTGTTCTCACCTCTATTTTCCTAGAAGACTGGGCTCCAACCATTAATGATTCTGTTCCACAACTCTCTCCTACAGGCCATGGCTCCAACCATTCATGATTCTGTTTCACCGCTATTTTCCTACAGACGGGTTCCAACCATTCATGATGATATACTGTTCTCATCCTCTTTTCCTCCATGAGACTGGGCTGCAACTACTACTAACTGTTTTATCACCATTCTATCCATACTGGACACTCTCAAAGCTGGTATGTTCCAGCTTTGAATCTGACCAAAAACAAAAATTGCAGATTTCAAGGGAATTTGAATCAGATTTTTAGAGCATTTCATTTGAAAGCAAATGATAAATGTCCCTTTCATCTGTGAATGATAACTGAAAAAGAAATTAAAAGGTAGATACATACATATTTCAACTTCATTCTTCTATATATACGCAAAATTTACAAACGTAAAACATATGTCTATGAATTACCCTTCTCCTGTTCTCTCCAGTTCTTACTTTTTTTTTTCAAATAAAGAGTTAACCGTCTCTCTCTCTCTCTCTCTCTCCAACACCCTCGCCTCTCTCTCTCTCTCTCTTTCTCTCTCTCTCTCTTTCTCTCTCTCCCAACACCTCGCCTTCTCTCTCTCTCTCTCTCTCCAACACCCTCGCCTCTCTCTCTCTTCTCTCTCTCTTCCAACACCTCGCCTCTATTCTCCCAACACCCTCGCTCTCTCTCTCTCTCTCTCTCTCCCAACACCCTCGCCTCTCTCTCCTCTCTCTCAACACCCTCTCTCTCTCTCTCCAACCCCGCTCTCTCTCTCTTCATCTCTTCCAACACCCTCCCTCTCTCTTCGCCACTTCCACCTGCGCCTTCTCTCTCTCTTCTCTCTCTTTCCACCCTCGCCTCTTCTCTCTCTCTCTCTCTCTCTCTCTCTCTCCCAACACCCCGCTCTCTTCTCTCTTTCTCTCTCTCTCTCACCCTCCCCTCTCTCTCTTCTCCCAACACCCTCGCTCTCTTCTTTCTCCTCTCTCTCTCTCTCTCTCTCTCTCTCTCTCTCTCCCAACACCCTCGCCTCTCTCTCTCTCTTCTCCAACACCTCGCTCTCTCTCTCTCTCTCTCCCAACACCTCGCCTCTCTCTCTCTCTCTCTCTCTCTCTCCCAACACCCTCGCCTCTCTCTCTCTCTCTCTCTCTCTCTCTCTCTCTCTCTCCAACACCCTCGCCTCTCTCTCTCTCTCTCTCCCCAACACCCCCGCCTCTCTCTCTCTCTCTCTCTCTCTCTCTCTCCCAACACCCTCGCCTCTCTCTCTCTCTCTCCCAAACCCTCGCCTCTCTCTCTCTCTCTTCTCTCTCTCCCAACACCCTCGCCTCTCTCTCTCTCTCTTTCTCTCTCTCTCCCAACACCCTCGCCTCTCTCTCTCTCTCTCCCAACACCCTCGCCTCTCTCTCTCTCCCAACACCCCCGCCTCTCTCTCTCTCTCTCTCTCCCAACACCCTCGCCTCTCTCTCTCTCTCTCTCTCTCCCAACACCCTCGCCTCTCTCTCTCTCTCTCTCCCAACACCCTCGCCTCTCTCTCTCTCTCTCTTTTCTCTCTCTCCCCAACACCCTCGCCTCTCTCTCTCTCTTCTCTCTCCCAACACCCTCGCCTCTCTCTCTCTCTCCCAACACCCTCGCCTCTCTCTCTCTCTCTCTCTTCTCTCTCCAACACCCTCGCCTCTCTCTCTCTCTCTCTCTCTCCCAACACCCTCGCCTCTCTCTCTCTCTCTCTCTCTCTCCCTCCCAACACCCTCGCCTCTCTCTCTCTCTCTCTCTCTCTCCTCTCTCTCTCTCTCTCTCTCTCTCTCCCAACACCCTCGCCTCTCTCTCTCTCTCTCTCTCTCTCTCTCTCTCTCTCTTTACACACTCTTCAGACAACAGGCATCAATAAAGGGGGCCCTGATTACTCAGCTAATCTGGAGCCCGTGGAGAAGGACAAGGGGAGCACGGAGGGTTTAATACCCATAAAGACCTGGGTACAAAGCCCAGCCAGCTCTGGTGACCACGTGAATAGCCTCGTCCCCTGCCTGGTCCCCTTGGAAACGCCGGCAAACTTCCCACGGGTGACGGCCTCCATAAATTGAGCTGCCTTTAGAATCAGTGCGGTATCCCTTTTTTCCCCTATCATCCAAAGAGCTGGCTTTAGCATCAGTAGCTCTATTCCTCTTTCATTTCAGTTGCTCACAATGAAAGATGTATGTTTAGATCTCTCCGCTCTACTGTCCCTGCTGACTGGTCAAAATAGTCTGTAACTGTTTGTTTCAATCTGCTATGGTCTTTAGTAAAGGTGTAATCTTTAAGATGACGTGACCAATTTTTTTTGTGTGTCAACTGGTCAGGTCGTGTCTGGCAACACTTGTTGTATTTTTCTTTTACAGCAGAAAAAAAAATCTGTATGAAAATGAAACATTATATATACGACTATGTAAACAATCAGTGAACAGGAAACAAGATTGAACAAAATAAGAACTGAAGTAACAGATTAAATAATTAAGCACGATAAGGAATGATAATTACATAATGAGTATATAAAGATCAGAGAGAGAGGAGAGGGAGAGATGGAGAGAGAGATGAGAGTGAGAGAGAGAGAGAGAGGAGAGAGGGAGTAAGAGAGGGAGAGGAGAGAGAGAGAGGAGAATAAAGAAAGCAGTCAAGACAGAGGTAACGGGTAAACCGAAATGTAATCAAAACAGATATAATAAACCAACAATATTACACTTTATAGCACAACGCGATCTATGCGTTTGTGCGTATCTTTATATAGCAATTTAGGAGTAAAATATACTCTAAGCAGCAAGTGTAGCATCCATACAGGGTGACTCTGGAGGGATTCTATACTTCAGCAGCAAATTCATCATGGCGTGATTTCCATTCTCCATCATTTTTTTCCACACACTTCCAAAACGAACCATAACTGGTGGCACTTGAACAGCATTCAGAACGGTCAGCATCGCGGAGGAAGGAGTGTGTCCTGAACCTTGCCTACAGACGACACTGATGGCTGCCAGGCAGTGAACACTCGCCGAGCTGAAAACGTTGAAAGGAATGGCATGGGAATCAGCGCCGAGAAGACCAAAACTGATGGCAACCAGAACTCTTCCACCACTAATGCTAGGAATTTGATGAAGGGTACAGATACCATGGCTGCATCATTAGCAATGAGAAATCCAGATCAGAAATCCTCACACGGACAGCAAAGACAGTTCGTCACTGTTCAGCCTGAAACCTGTGCGGAAGGACAGGAACATCTCAGGAAACACAAGATCAGGCTCTTGCGTGCCCTGGTATATTCAGTCTTCCTGCACGCATGCGAGTCACGGATCCTCAAAGTAGATCTGGACAACAACAAAAAAATCCAAGGCCTGGAAATGAGATGGTAACGGAAGATTCTATCAGACATAAATCATACCATGAACAAGGCGTCAAGCCGTCAAAGCAGCACATCAGACCAGATGACGATCTGCTGACATCAGGAAAGGAAGTAGCCTACGCTGTTAATGCCATGTAACCAGATTCAAAGGCCAACCTAAAACGATCCTCCAGGGAACTGTTCAGGGAAGGAGACAGAGGGGAATCCTGGGGATAAGAAAGGACTTACGACATGCACAATGGACAGGGAAACTTTTGCAGAGACATAGGCTAGGCCTTGGTATACAATAGGCAGAGTGGAGAAACCTGTAAACAGTTCCTCAGTGCAGTGATCAATGGGCTGTTCGCTGAAGAAGACAAGAGAAGTATATGTCGCTTTTAACATATTCCTACCTATATTCACCCACCCACCACCACTCTTTCTTTCTCTCCTATCTCTCTCTCTCTCTCTCTTCTCTCTCTCTCTCTCTCTCTCTCTCTCTCTCTCTCTTCTTGATTCACGAAGAACTCTTATTGTTTCCTTCACCTATCGAAACTAGAGGAAATGAGATTCTTTACACACGCGGAAGAAGACAAGAGAAGTATATGTCGCTATAACATATTCCTATCTATATCAAACTCTCTCTCCCCCTCCCCTCTCTCTCTTCTCTCTCTCTGATTGAATTCACTTCGGAGGGCCTTAGGGCTTCCTTCGCTATCGAAAACTTGAGGAAATGAGAGATTCTTTAACGCACGGTGATTTTTACTCTTTTACTCAGGGATTTTTGATCGTGAGCA
Organism: Conus ventricosus; assembly: GCA_018398815.1. Lineage (NCBI taxonomy): Eukaryota > Metazoa > Mollusca > Gastropoda > Neogastropoda > Conidae > Conus > Conus ventricosus. The sequence continues at coordinate 10,531,588 of CM031604.1, read as the reverse complement.
GTAAAGCTGGTGATGAATCTGACCGGTGCCAATACGCTGACTGCATTCCGCTTTTGTTCCCAACTGATAATCCGAGTTGCTGTCTTCTAGCTTAATTAAAAATCACTTGCGTGGGACGAAACCGACTTTCTCATTTCATTCTGATGAAATTATAAGCATCCCTTATTTCATGTGAAGTAACATATGGGACCGTTATCTGTCTGAAATATTTTAAGATTCTTTCCATCCCAGAATTTCTTTTAATGCGTTTTCCCATTTTTAGTGGATAAGAGAGAGAAGAAGAAAAAGAAGAAGAGAAGAAGAAGAAGAAGAAGAAGAAGAAGAGAAGAAGGAAGATAAAAAGAAGAAAAAGAAAGAAGAAGAGATGGGGAGAGAGAGAGAGAGAGTGAGAGAGAGAGGAGAGAGAGATGAGAGAAGGAGAGAGAGAGAGAGGGAGAGGGGGGAGAGAGAGGGAGAGAGGAGAGAGAGAGAGAGGAGAAGAAGAAGAAGAAGAAGAGGAGAGAGAGAGAGTGAGAGAGGAGAGATGAGAGAGAGAGAGTGAGAGAGAGAGAGAGAGAGAGAGACTGCACTGATTTTTTTATGTTCATTTAGCGCGCGCAAAGAGGAGAGAGAGAGAAGAGAGAGAGAGAGAGAGAGAGGAGAGAGAGATGAGAGAGGAGAGATGAGAGAGAAGGAGAGAGAGAGTGGGAGAGGGAGAGAGAGAGGGGAGAGAGAGAGAGATTAATCGCTCTATCAGAAGCTCAGATTATCGCCCCATCTGAAGCTGCTCCATACTGTTTTTCCAGCCCAAGTTATTTGTGTGTTTTACTGGCGAAATGATGACGATTTGTGTTTCATCTGAACGACACAGCGTTACGACGAGAGCTAAGCGGAAGCTACAAACACTGACGACCATCCTCCCGGGTCAAAACAACGGGGACATCACATGAACAGGGCCATTGGCAGGGACAACTAGTTGGACAGTCCCGGGTCGCCCCGATCAGCCAGCCGTCCACGCTCTCACTTTCACGAAACAACAGCTCATGTTGTCTGCTGCTCGTTCGCCGTTACAATCTAAAGGAGATTTTTCTTCAGAACGCTTCAAGAGTCTGTGAGACTGTTCAGTTTTAATAGACAACGGTGACGACTGCCACAGATGGATGCTAATAATTCTACGCCCGTTGTTGACTGTTTAGCAGTTCCGGACGGCACTTTCAATACTGTTCTACCATTTCTCTCTCTCTCTCTCTCTCTCTCTCTCTCTCTCTCTCTCTCTTTTCAAATCCTGAATGGCAGTTCTTTAGAAAGATATCTCGAGGCTCTCCGATCGCATGAATTCACAATGGTTCCACAGAATAAATTCAAACAGCGGTCAGTTTGTGCATATCATGATGCAACGTATGCTGGCCATTTTCCCTTGATGCCAAAATATCTCCAAGGTTTCTTTTGTCAGCTGACTCTGCACTCCTGCGTGGCATTTCCAACAAAGAACGCAGGTGTCGCAAGTTGCTTCGAGTTAATTCCAAGGTGGTGATTTGGAAGGGAAAAAAATACCTTTTTACTGCTAACTCTAATTCACAGATAAACTGAAAGAAAGTTTTATTCGCAGCTTCCAGCTCGATTACTGTTTCTGGTACAAGAAATGTGGCTTGTAGGGAAAAAAAAAAGACGTTTCCTACACAGCTCGCAGTTCGACATAACAGTTCAAGAAGACTACCCAACTCCCTGCTAGCTCAGAGTAACAATCCAGGAGAGCAATTCCATGCAGGGACGCGCGGATG
>CM031604.1:10512328-10524828 GCA_018398815.1 Conus ventricosus | reverse complement strand
TGTGTGTGTGTGTGTGTGTGTGTGTGTGTGTGTGTGTGTGTGTGTGCGTGCGCGCGTGTGCATGTGTGTGGTCCTCTCCCCCTTCAACGACCTGGCAGCAATGCCAGGCAGGCAGGCGAAGACAAACTGGGAGCAAGCAAGGTTGATCAAACACTTGCCTGACCCCAGCTTTTTCATCTCCATTCTTTCCGCACGGTGCAAATCTCCTGGCTGTGTTCAGATTAAAAGGCTCTTTCCTCACGCCCCCCCCCCCCCCCCCCCACCACACCCTATCACCCATCCTCAATCACCTTGGCAGCAAATATCAATATGTACGATTTCTCTTTTAATGCTGCCAAAGTTCAGATTCCTCGAAGCTTGCTTCTCTACGGACATGGCGGAAGCGATGAGGGCAGAAGGAGACCTTAGGGGGTGAACGTCTCTTGGCAGTGTTCACTCCTGCAATGACCTCTCTCACTCTTTCTCCCCCCCCCTCTCTCTCTCTCTCTCTTCCCTTCTCTCTCTCTCTTTGTCTCTCTCTCTCCCTCCCGCTTTCTCTCGCTCGCTCGCTCTCACTCTCTCCCTCTCGTTCGCTCACTGTGATCACGCACGTGTGTTCGTGTACGTGTGCGTGTATGTGTGCATGAGAGAGAGAGAGAGGCACAGAGAGAGAGAAAGAGAAAGAGAGGGCACAGAGAAAGAGAGAGACAGAGAGAGAGAGAGAGAGACAGGCACAGAGAGAGAGAGAGACAGAGAGACAGAGAGAGAGAGAGAGAGACAGAGAGACAGAGAGAGGCAGAGAGAGAGAGAGAGAGAGAGAGAGAGAGAGAGAGAGAGAGAGAGAGAGAGAGAGAGAGAGAGAGAGAAGAGAGAGAGAGAATGTGTGTGTTCTCCTTTCCTTTTTTAGCTGTGCCCCCCCTTTTTGCAGCCCTTCTTGTCCCTCTAGCTCGGTTTGTCCAAACGTTGGTGTTTGCAGTCTTCAGTCTCGACTCCCGGTTTGTCCCAATAAACAACTGAGCTCTTCCCACTGCTGGGGCTGCAGCAGCAGCAGCCCCTCTTGTCTTCACTCTACCACCAGTCTGGGTGCCTTTGCCCTCGTGGAGATGAAAAAGGCAAATGTACTGGTGGCTTTAAACCATCAGTCTGGACGCCTTTGCCCTCGTGGAGATGGAAAAGGCAAATGTACTGGTGGCTTTAAACCACCAGTCTGGACGCCTTTGCCCTCGTGGAGATGGAAAAGGCAAATGTACTGCTGGCTTTAAACCACCAGTCTGGACGCCTTTGCCCTCGTGGAGATGGAAAAGGCAAATGTACTGGTGGCTTTAAACCACCAGTCTGGACCCCTTTGCCCTCGTGGAGATGGAAAAGGCAAATGTACTGGTGGCTTTAAACCACCAGTCTGGACGCCTTTGCCCTCGTGGAGATGGAAAAGGCAAATGCACTGGTGGCTTTAAACCACCAGTCTGGACGCCTTTGCCCTCGTGGAGATGGAAAAGGCAAATGCACTGGTGGCTTTAAACCACCAGTCTGGACGCCTTTGCCCTCGTGGAGATGGAAAAGGCAAATGCACTGGTGGCTTTAACAACAAACAGAGGCAGAGGAGGCACAAGGAGAAGCAAAGAAAAATGGGGAGGTAAAGGCAGACGGGACGATGACGGAGAGAAGGAGGGAGGGAGAGACAGAGAGAGAGAGAGAGAGGGGGGGGGGGAGAGAGATAGGAGGGAGAGAGAAGAGAGAGAGAGAGAGAGAGAGAGAGAGAGAAGAGAGAGAGAGAGAGAGAGGGAGAGAGAGAGAGAGAGAGGCAGAGACAGGGAGACAGAGAAAGCGAGAGAGAGAGGGTGGGGGGGGGGGGGGGGGAGTGAGAGTGAGAGAGAAAAGCAGTATAAAAAAAACCGACAGAAAGGCAGAGAGAGAGAGAGAGAGAGAGAGAGAGAGAGAGAGAGAGAGAGAGAGAGAGAGAGAGAGACAGAGAGACAGAGAAAGAGAGAGAGAGACAGAAGGAGGGAGAAGGACGAGAGAGAGAGAGAGAGAGAGAGAGAGAGAGAGAGGAGAGAGAGAGAGAGAGAGAGAGAGGGAGAGAGACAGACAGAGAGAGCGAGAGAGAGATGGTTGGGGAGAGAGTGGGAGTGACAGAGAAAAGCATTCAGGTAAACCGACAGAAAAGCAGAGAGAGAGAGAGAGAGAGAGAGAGAGAGAGAGAGAGAGAGAGGAGAGAGAGAGAGAGAGAGAGAGTTCTTTTGTCTTCACAACATGCACGCTGTTTAGTAAGTTCTTGACTTTAAGTTCTTTTGTCTTAAAAACATGCACACTGTTCAGTAAGTTCTTGACTTTAAGGTCTTTTCTTAACAACATGCACACTGTTCAGCAAGTTCTTGACTTTAAGGTCTTTTATTTAACAACATGCACACTGTTCAGTAAGCTCTTTACTTTAAGTTCTTTTGTCTTAACAACATGCACACTGTTCAGTAAGTTCTTTACTTTAATTAAGTTCTTTTGTCTTAACAACAAAGGCAGGACTCCAAAATACAGAAGATACGCACGGTAGACCTCTCTCTCCACAGCTGCCCAATCGTACTTTTCAGTTTTTGTTCCCATTATCATGAGCCATTCGGCATGCTGAGGAGAACTTTGGTACCAGAAGGTACAGCACTCACGTACATAAGAAATGATGCACATAGCCTACAGCAGACACACACATATAACCCACAGAGGGTACAGCAGCCACATACATATTAGATCATAATCCACAGAGGGTACAGCATACACACACATTATTGAATTATAATCCACAGAGGGTACAGCATACACATACATTATTGAATTATAATCCACAGAGGGTACAGCATACACACACATTATTGAATTATAATCCCCAGAGGGTACAGCATACACACACATTATTGAATTATAATCCACAGAGGGTACAGCATACACACACATTATTGAATTATAATCCACAGAGGGTACAGCATACACATACATTATTGAATTGTAATCCACAGAGGGTACAGCACACACACACATTATCAAATTATATCCACAGAGGGTACAGCATACACACACATTATTGAATTATAATCCACAGAGGGTACAGCATACACACACATTATTGAATTATAATCCACAGAGGGTACAGCATACACACACATTATTGAATTATAATCCACAGAGGGTACAGCATACACATACATTATTGAATTGTAATCCACAGAGGGTACAGCACACACACACATTATCAAATTATAATCCACAGAGGGTACAGCATACACACACATTATTGAATTATAATCCACAGAGGGTACAACAACACATACATACTAAATTATAATCCACAGAGGGTACAGCAGACACACACATAATTACATCATTAACAACAGAAGGTACAGCAGCCACAATTCATAGAGGGTCATCCAGATCCGCTCAAATCTTACCAAGTTCACAGACATCAACACACCTTATACGTCTGTTTTGTTTCTTTGTTTGTTTATTTGTTTTTCGTTTTTCATGAGATCCATTTTAGAGAAATGTACGAAAATGTCGATGTCCTATCTTGCAATGCCAAAAAAGTGAGAGAGAGAGAGAGAGAGGAGAGAGAGAGAGAGAAGAGAGAGAGAGGAGAGAGGAGGAGAGAGAGAGAGAGAGAGCCCAACCAATTCCTGTGTGTGCTCTTTCATCAGGATTGTGACGTAATATTGACAGCCATCACCATCCATCCTCTCGTTTTCTCTCTTTCTTTCTAGTAAGTACCTCTCTCTTTCTCTTTTGTAAGTACTCTCTCTTTCTCTTTTGTAAGTACCTCTCTCTTTCTCTTTTGTAAATATCTCTCTTTTGTAAGTACCTCTCTCTTTCTCTTTTGTAAGTACCTCTCTCTTTTGTAAGTACCTCTCTCTTTCTCTTTTGTAAGTACCTCTCTCTTTCTCTTTTGTAAGTACCTCTCTCTTTCTCTTTAGTAAACACCTCTCTCTTTCTCTTTAGTAAGCACCTCTCTCTTTCTCTTTAGTAAGTACCTCTCTCTCTCTCTCTCTCTCTCTCTCTTGGGGGCACTGAGTTGAATTCGCCGAGGTCAGCGGCATATTTGTTTACCTCGACAAATAGCGCAATTAATCGGCATCGAGATTGACTACTGAACACAGAGTTTGCAGATCAGTTTTGTGGTACCTTGCCCTCTGGACAGCTTGATTTCAGGGCCCGTTGTGGCTGTTTTGTGACAGTATTTGTCAATTTCATGACAAAAAGAGAAAAAAAATCGAGCCGCATTAGACTGAAACATTGAAGCTTAGGACCGTGGCAGACGGTGTTACCTTTGGCTGCCTCCTGACGCTTTTGTTCCGGGGCAATTTTTTATTACAATGCGGCGATGTTGAGCTGAACCCAGGGCCACAGAAGACCTCTCTGCGACAGACCAACCTAACAAGTGGAGACCGCAGGGGAGAGTGTGGACAAGCCCTCAGGACGCACGCCAACTAGTTCTTCAGGAACTACACCAACCACCAACATCCTTCGAACCTCGATCTGATGTCCATGCTCCAGTCGTGATCACGAAATTTGATGGATGATAGGTGACTTGAAGAACTTGAGTGATGGATTCGCTGCGCTTCATGGAGAGTTAAGTTCTCTGAAGCAGGAAGTGACGGAGCTGCGACAGGAAAATGATTGTCTCCGCACCAGCAATGACAGCCTACAGAAGAAAATGGATTTCTTGGAGCGAAAAGGTTGATGATCTGGAAGGCCACTCAAAACGAAACAACCTCATCTTTCATGGACTTTTCGGAGGGAAAATGAAACCCAGCAAGACTGCGAAAACCTAGTCCATGACTTGCTTGTGGACAAGCTGGATATGACTGGAGACATCCATTTCGACCGACTTCACCGCTGAATTCAAAGGACAGCTCACCAGTCATCGCTTGCTGTACGTTTTCAAGGGCAAAGCTAAGATCTTGAAAGCAAGACATAAGCTTAAGGGAACACAGGTGTTTATAGGTGAGGACTTTTCACTTAGAGTCAGAGAAGTAAGGAAGAAACTAACCCTCACTTAAGAAAACTAAAGAGTGAGGGAAAACGTGTGGCCATGATCTTCGACCATCTTCTTATCGAGGGGAAGAAGTATGGCCTTGACGACAGTGATGGACAAAACCTAAAAGAAATAATATAGGGGGGAGGCCGCCCTACAGTGACACCGGTATCTTCAGTGTGGTGTGTGCAAAAATCCCGTGCAGAGAAGGAAGTGTGCGATGGGGACAACGACGCTGCCACAGTGAGTGAACATTCTGCCTCTGACAATGTAAACATGGGTTCTGTGGTGGCGCCGGGGTATGACTGTCTTGTAAATAGTGATGGTAACCAGCTTTCAGATTTTGTTTTCTTCCGATTATAGTGAAAAGTATTGTTATGAAAGTGTTAAATTGGCATGTTTTCCGTCTGATGACAATGACAGTGACACAGTGACCAGAGAACTAGGGATGATTATAATGCAGAGCAGAGACATATTTCAGAGAAAGCACGTGGTGTCACAGCGGAAAACAATACGGGGTGGTCACAAAAGAAAAAGTGTAGCAGAGATGACAGTGTTTTTATTCCTGTTTATGCCAGTGAAAGAGCACTTGGTGTCACAGCGGATAAGAATAGGGGGAGGTCACAAAAGAAAAAATGTAGCAGCGATGACAGTGTTTTTATTCCTGTTTATGCTAATGAGAGAGAGCTGTCAGTGTCGGATCTTGAAAGACGTAATGAGAATTGTAACAAAAGTAAACATATTCTGCATGATAACAGAGATAAAATGAATAATACACATTCAAAATATTTTACGTTCCTGCACTGGAATATTAATGGAATTCTTTCTAAGATTCACAATAAGATTTTCTCTCTTATTTGTCAAATTTGACTTTATCTGTCTTGTAGAGACTTTTGTGGAAAATCTTGAATTTAATGTGTTTACGGGTTATACTGTGTTTAGCAAACCTGCTGTTAAGTTTACTAGACAAGGAAGACGTTCGGGGGGGGGGGGGGGGGGGGGGGGGGGGGGGGTTAATATGTCTGATTAAGAATGATTTTGTGCACCATGTCAGAGAATTCCAGGTAGATTGCTCAAATGCTCTTTTCTTTTTGATTGACGGGATTTTGTTTGATCTTGCAGAAGATGTGTTATATGTTTGTGCATATGTGCCTCCTGAGGGTTCACCGTACTATGCTTATTTTGATATAGACAATGGTATATGTTCTCTGGAAGAATGCCTTACTGAGTGTATGCTTGATTTGAACAATATACATGTGATTCTATCTGGAGATTTGAACAGTGTAACTGCAAATGTCTCTCAAGATATTTTTTATGAGCATGATATGTATGGTGTTGATTTAACCAGTTGCTCCAATTTTTCGGAAAGAAAATCTTCCGACAGTATAATCAATGGCTATGGGAAATGTTTGTTGGATATGTGTACTTCACTTGGATTGTGTATATTAAATGGAATATGTCATGGGGACCTCGATGGGCATTACACTTATATATCAGAGTCAGGATGTTGTGTAAATGACTATTTTTTTTTTATACCTCGAGAATTATTTTCACTTGTTCTATCGTCTTGCAGTTTATTATATCAGAACGATTGGAATCTGACCATTTACCCGTCGAGCTTCATTTGAATCGCCGAATCTAAACCCTGTGTTTTTGACCGTTGAAAAGGAACGTGAGGTTATTAAAAAGTTTGTGTGGAAGCCTTCATCTGAACATACTTATGTCACTGCAATGCATTCAGATGAAGCATTGTCATCTCTTGACAGTGCTATTGATATGATTGATCGTGACTGCAATGAAGCCTTGAATATGTTTCTTACATGTGTTAAAACTTACTCTTCTTGCATGGAAAAACAACTCTGTTTGAACAATACTGATGAACAAAATGACTGGTATGACAAAGAATGTAAACTAAGTAAATCGAAAGCAAAAGGACTGCTACACATATTTCGGCAAACGAAGGATAGTTTGATCGTGATGCTTACTGCATAGCTAGGAGAGAATATAAGAATGTGTTACAATTTAAAGAAAATCAGCACAATGAGCAATTGTTAGGGGCGTTAGTTGATTGCATAAGTGATTGTTACGGATGGTGTGCGGTGCGTGTTTTGTTGTCTGACTCTCGCTCTCAAAAGTTTGGATGCGTGTAATAATTATTCTCTACACACACCCACACCATACGTACATGGATAGCCAGGCAACACACGAGTTAGATTTCTTTTCTTTATAATTATGCTGCCTGAACCATCAAAACATACATCCATGTGAATTGGTATAAATTAATACATGTCACTACACAGCATATAGATCAAGATATCAATACATAGGAACTTCAATCATCAGATATCATATTACATATCGTGATATCACTCACAGATCTCGCCGGCGCCGTCCACAGTGTCTCATATATATAATCAACGTATTCAGTTCCACAGTACCCAAGCCACAGTCTACAGCATTAAAATAAGACGAAGAAGGATAACCAAGGTCCCCACACGGTAAACACAGCCGTTCACAAAACACAAGCGATGAAGAAGAAACAGGGTCTCAACACAGCAAGCACAATATATTACGTCGAACTATCAGAAGAAGAACCGCAAATTTACAAGGCACAACAATCCACAGAAGAAGAACCGTAGATTCATAAAGCACAGCAATCCACAGATGAAGAACTGAAGATTCATTAAAGCACAGTAAACCATAGAAGAAGAACCGCAGATTCATAAAAACACAGCAATCCACAGATGAAGAACCGCAGATTCATAAAGCACAGTAAACCATAGAAGAACCGCAGATTCACAAAGTACAGCAATCAATATTGAATCCCGGAGAACACAATTTCACCAAAAGTCCCATGGAACACAATAAACTTCGATTCGACGTACCGTTGATCTAAAACAAATATTAACTTCTCCGTGTATTCACACTACAATGTTCACATCAATAAATTCAGCCCACCGACACACATGCGGTGGTACAATTAGAGCACATAAATATTCTTATAGTAGTTTTAAGTCACTCTCGGCGACACAGCATTCACAACAATTTTATAACAAATACATTTCCTGCTTCATATTCCGCTGGTGCCGTCATCAAAAGTATCCCACATACACAGTGAACATCGATGCACTACTGACTTGAAAGTCAGCCTCTCCACATAGTAACACTACGGAGAAAAACGATGATTAAACAAATAAATTAGGCTGGACACCAAATCCTCGGCCGTTAGTTCTTGCTCCCTTCTCTTGTCTCCTATTATTATTTTCGTCATGTAGTTACCTATGTCATTTTAAGTTGACGTCATAATTGACGCTGACGTCACAATACTCCCCCTCCTCAAGAAAAAAAAAGAAGAGACCGAATTGTTTTTTTGAAAAAGAAGTAAACAAACAGCAGAATACATAAACCTACAAATTACATTCACTCGACGGAAAACGAAGCCGCTCACGAAAGTCCTTCAGGGACTCTCACACAACAGAAGAACACAAGTTGTCGTCCCGACGAACTCTGAAGCCCTTTTACATGCTAGCTTGTTGCTGACCTCACGGACAACTCTCATACCCACACGGGTAGAGACGGCGGTTGGGCATGGGCTGCACCCACACCTGGATGGCAATGCATATACGATGTCTACTGACCACTCGGTCAGCCTCTCCATATAGTAACACTACGGAGAAAAACGATGATTAAACAAATAAATTAGGCTGGACACCAAATCCTCGGCCGTTAGTTCTTGCTCCCTTCTCTTGTCTCCTATTATTATTTTCGTCATGTAGTTACCTACGTCATTTTAAGTTGACGTCATAATTGACGCTGACGTCACAGTGATCAAAGGGAGTTTTGGGAAAATGTCCATAAAATTTCTTCAAAACGAAAGCAGCCACGTAACAGTATAACAATTGATGATTGGTATAAACATTTCAAACAGTTGTTTGAAACAAATTTAGAAACGAATTTACATTAGTATCTAACGACAACATTGATGATAGTTTTGATGAATATGAAGATGGTGGTTCCATGAACCGCCCAATATCTAGAGAAGAAGTGTTATTGGCTATAAGAAAGTTAAAGAACGGTAAATCCGCTGGTCCGGATGAAATTATTGGCGAGTTGCTGAAAAATGCTGGTGATCGAGTAATAATTGACTTCTTTGTTAAACTGTTTAACACTCTGTTTGATAAGGGAGTATTCCCAGATAACTGGACAGAAACCATTGTCTTACCTTTATTTAAAAAAGGTAATGTAGACGATCCGGTAATTATAGAGGGATATCATTATGTAATACAAGCAGTAAAGTTTATAGTTCTATAGTAAACAATAGGATTCAAGAATGGATTGAACTGCATAATATCACAGGAGAATATCAAGCGGGGTTTAAAAGGGGATACTCCACCATTGATCACATGTACACCTTATTAGCTTTAATACAAAAACAGTTTTGCCTTAACCGTAAACTCTATGTCGCCTTCATTGACTTTGAGAAAGCTTTTGACTCTATAGAAAGGAATCTACTGTGGCCTATTCTGGTAAAAAATGGTATCAAAGGAAAACTCTTTCGATGTATTCATAGCATGTACACTACAGTCCGAGCTAGAATTCGCTCGGGTGCAAATTGACAGACTAATAAACTGTACCCGGGGGGTAAAACAAGGGGATGTTACAGCCGGTGCTGTTCTCTTTATTTATAAATGAATTAGCAATAGAAGTGATTAGAAATGGGAGGCATGGTGCAACATTTATGCATGATTATTTTGAACTATTTATATTACTTTTGGCAGATGACATAGCTCTTCTGTCGGAAACAATAGTTGGGCTACAGACGCAACTAAATAGTCTACATAGGGCAGCAACAGCACTCCATCTGAATGTGAATATGAATAAAAGTAATATAGTTGCATTTAGAAAAGGTGGGTACTTAGCAGCTAGTGAACACTGGACTTACAATGGAATCTTATGCTGTTGTTAATGTTTATAAATATTTAGGCATCTATTTTTCAACACGGTTGAGATTTACTGTTTCTTGTAAGAACCTTGCCTGCAGAGCAAAGCATGCGTTGTTATGTATATTGCAAAACTTACGTAAGTTAAAATGCAATTCTCTTGCTGTATATTTAAAACTATTTGACGTGCAGATACAACCCATTGTTCAGTATGGTGCTGAATTGTGGGGGCTAAGTAATGCTGCACACTTTTGTGAAAAAGTACATCTCTTTGCTCTGAAAAAGTTTTTAGGAGTTCAGTTACAAACACCGAATGACCTTGTGTATGGTGAGACAAATAGATACCCTGTTTACATAAATTCTGCCGTTAGGTGCATGCACTACTGGTTAAAGTTGACAAGAATGGATGAGTCAAGATTACCGCGAAAAGCATATAGAACATTATTTGAGTTAGACTCTCGTGATAAGACAAACTGAGCGTCTGATATTCGCTGTAAGTTATACATGTTTGGTTTTGGTTATGTGTGGTTAAACCAAGGTGTTGAGGGAATGGAACAGTTTATCGCTGACTTTAAAGAAAGACTTATACTTTGCAGATGGCAAGAATGGGATTTTCATGTCAAGAATAGTGACAGATTTAGTGTATATAAGACTTTTTGCACAATAGCAATAGATAAAATGCATTTAACATTAAATCCAGACAGACATATCAAGATTATTACAACAAGATTCAGACTGGGTATTTCAGATATTGCTGTACACAGATGTCGATACAAACAACATACCCCTGTTGATTTGATTTGTCCATTGTGTAAAGAAGAGAAAGAAGATGAAGTGCATTTTGTTCTGTGCTGTCCTTTACTAAACGAATTAAGAGAACGTTATATACATTTGAAATACTACAGATTTCCAAGTCTTTTCAGATTAAGTTCACTTCTAGCTTCCAGTAATGAACGAAAAACTAGAAATCTGTCCATTTACCTATACAAGCATTTAAGTTACGATCTGTTCTTGTTTCTTAATGTAAAGCATTGAATCAGTTTTTGAACGTGTAAAATATCGAATGATTTCCAGATGCACCCCTTCACGAGGGGCAATGGCCTATTTGTGAATAAAATATCCGTATCCGTATCTCTCTCTCTCTCTCTCTCTCTCTCTCTCTCTCTCTCTCTCTTCTTGTAAGTACCTCTCTCTCTCTCTCTCTCTTGTAAGTACCTCTCTCTCTTTCTTTTGTAAGCACCTCTCTCTTCTTATGCACATTCCTTAGTATTATCAGTTAATATCATTTTCCTACGCCCAAATCACCATCCCCCCTCCTCTCCCACTTTCTCCCACTCCCTTCTCTACGTCTTTCTGGCTGACGTCGTTGCGTGCCGACATTATTAAGACATAACACAGACAACTACGCTATACGGCATTTTGACGTAGTTGTTAGCCATCTATCTTCTTCTTCTTCCCTTTGTTATCTGATAGCGCCGTGGACGCTCATCAGCAGCTTGAGTATTTCCTTTGCCACGCACGCTACTGCCAAAGACGCCGAGAGTCACGACACTCCTTCACGTATGTTGTGAGCTCACACGCGCCGTGCACGTGCTGGAACCGTAACTTCAAGCTGAAAAAGCTGAAAACTGCCAGGATCTGGGAGCTTGTTATCTTTGCTCCAAACTGTGTTTGGTCAAACTGCACATGTTGAGAAGGGCCTGTCTCCTTTTCAGATGACTAAATTCCCCTCCCTTCCATAATAATTCATTAATTAATGTCAGTTTCATCGAGGAGGTGTCACTGGTTTTCATGAACTGTCATGTTCCTCTGCTGAGCTGTGAACCAGACAGACATCAGAAACAAGAAGGTTAACCATTGTATGAAAAAAATGGAGAGGCCCAGCCCCATACATGCACAGACCCACCGTGGGCTGTAAGACTGAAAACAGTCATCACCAGTGTGTAAGACAGCACCAGTGTATGCAGAGAGGGTAAAAGCTTCGTAGTGGGTGACTACTTAATATTTATGTTTATCTTAATGGTATGCAAGTAGTTAATTACCCTAATAAACAATCTGACTAGGCTGATGAGTTATTTCCGTTCAATTTGTAGCAGTTTCTGACAGTCTCAACACCACCTGTTCAAACCCACTCAAAACCTTATTGAAGACACTAAAAGCGGAGGCAGAAAATGAAAGGTAACACATTTCGTTTTACTTAGGAAGACTGAGACCTCACACCACACTTTCTGAAAAGTCAGAGGGCAAGTGTGAGGACTCACTGCGCTGGACTCCAAGCCAATCATCTAACATCACGTCCTGTAACCTCCACAGACCGGGACTCTGTCCTCCACGACAACGGGCCCAGCGCAGGAACAAGAATGCATGCTTCTGTGCGGACACGTGGGCAACCCGAGTAACCGCTGACCTATGTTTAGTGCTGACATCCACAAAAACCAGAAAGACAGATGTGTGCACCTCTCCACCCTTAATCAGCTGAGTCCTTGAGTACCCACCGGAGCCCGACTCAAATCAACAAAACCTTCCTCTTTTTATGAGGAGATAAAGTGGGGGGAAAGTCCAGCCCAAAC
>CM031604.1:10492328-10507328 GCA_018398815.1 Conus ventricosus | reverse complement strand
AAACACACCCAAAACTAGCACATAACACACCTGCGCGCGCGCGCACGCACGCACGCACGCACACACACACACACACACACACCCACCCACCCACACACACACACCAGATAGAGAGAGAGAGAGAGAGAGAGAGAGAGAGAGAGAGAGAGAGAGAGAGAGAGAGAGGAGAGAGAGAGACTCAAGACTCAAAAACTTTATTACTCAAGGATAGAGATTTTAGGCAGTGCCTATTCTTCCAATCTGTCCTTGCTATTCTACAACATTCAACTAAACACACTGCACATATTAATAATGGTAGAAACAATGAAGAATATAGCAACATTATAATAATAACAATAACAATAGTAATAAGAATAATAATGATTTAAAAAAATAAAGAAAAAATTCCATTACAAAATTACACAAACATAATCAGAGACGTACGTGCGCGCTCACATGCACGCACACGCCCACACATACACGCACGCACGCGTACACCCACACCACACACCACCCACCCACCCACCCACACATACATACATACACATTTTCATCAGCTAATATAGAGGCAAACATAAAAGTAGGGCGTTGAGACTATGATCAAAAGGTTAGATTTATTGTTCAAGTAAATGTTTATGTATTGCTGATTTGAAGGACGGCAGTGATTGACATGTTTTGGCAGACGGAGGAAGAGAGATTCCACACAGATGGACCAAAAATGCAAAACTAGATTTGAACAAATCAATGCGGACACGTGGTAAAATGTAATTATTTGAATCATATCGCGTTGTTGCCATTTGGATAAACTCAGCAAGATATGTTGGCGCCATGTTTGCATGGACTTTAAACATTAGTACTGCCTTATTATAGATCAGTTGGCTCTGCAGTGGTAGCATCATTAGTTTTGCGAATTTGCCCGTGGTTGATAGAAACTTGTCGGAAGAATCAGCTTAATTCCCCGCCTATGCATAGAGTTGATCTTTTTTATGTGATTTTCACCGGCACCACTCCAGACAGTGGACGCATAGTTGATGTGAGAAAGGCAATGGGCTTCAAAAAATAATTTCCGGATGTGTGGTTCAACATAATAACTGAGTTTATTGAGCAAAAACAAATTGCGAGCCAACTGTTTGCAAACATGATTTATATGTGATTGCCATTTAAAAATTATCATCAATAATCACGCCTAAGACACGGTGTTCGGTAACCTGCTCGATCAAGGTTTCACTCATTTTTAGGCTCAACATAAGATGCTGTCGTTGATGTTTCTGTCTCGATGCTAGGACCATACATTTTGTTTTGTGCGGATTAAGGACCATTCGGTTTTGGTTGCACCATTCTAACACATCATTTATACTTTGTTGTAACGATATTTGTACAGACATGATGTTTGTATCACTACAGTGAAGAGAACTGTCGTCAGCGAACAGATCACAGATGACATCATTGTGAGATATGTGCATCGGTAGGTCATTTATAAAAATACAGAACAAAGAGGTCCAAGGACAGAGCCCTGTGGAACGCCACAGCTCACTATTCCTTCAGAGGAATAAGTACCGTTTAAGTAAACACGCTGGTCCTGTTTTCAAGATATGACTGAAAGAAGGTGACTACTGCGGATTTTGACATATGCAGTCATTTTGTTTAATAATATGTTGTGGTCTACAAGATCAAAGGCTTTCTTAAAATCGAGGAAAACAGTTCCAGTGAGTTTTCTTTCGTTGATGGCTGATAGCCATGTATCACAGAGGCGTGTTAAGGCCGTGTGGCAGAGAGAGAGAGAGAGAGAGAGAGAGAGAGAGAGAGAGAGAGAGAGATCTTAAAGTGCTTTAATGTTGTTTTGTAGAATCAGTGCTGTCCTTTGGCTTTTATGCTGGTGTGGAAATCTTAGCGTGAAAAACAAAAACGTTTTAAACAGAGTGAGGAATTGAAGTGGAAAGATTATTGGCAAAAATCAAGAACAGCTAGATAAATGGTATGAATGTCGAGTCACACAAAAAGCTGTGAACATTGCTGCTGACAATTCTCATGTTCTTTAAAAAAACAAGAAACAACAAACAAAAAAAAAAACCCCTCTACAATGTTCTACCCTGTGGACGAAGATTCCAAATTTCAAGACAAATTGAACCAAAAACAGTTTTGTTCCCAATTCCATCACATTCCTTCATAGCTAAACTTTCAATAAGATCCGGTTTAGTAAGCTTGTTTGTATACATATGTGTGTGTGTGTGTGTGTGTGTGTGTGTGTGTGTGTGTGTGTGTGTGTGTGTGTGTGTGTGTGTGTGTGTTATTCTGTGTGCGAGTGGGTGGATGGGTGGGTGTGATACGTGATTTGTTGTGTTTATGGCCACACTTAATTTCTCGTTGGAGACAATAAAGTGTTCTTGACTTGACTCTCTCTCTCTCTCTCTCTCTCTCTCTCTCTCTCTCTCTCTCTCTCTCTCTCTCACACACACACACACACATTCGTGTGCACACGCGCGCCAATGCCCATAGGTGCATGCCTGTACCTACTCACACATAAACGTAAGATGACGGTGTTTTGAGATGTTATCTCAGTGAAAAGAAGCCAAGTGACGAACGAACACTTACATCACTACTCAGAAGTCAGTCACAGTCTCCTCAGATGCAAAAGACACTAAGATGTCCTCTCTCTCTCTCTCTTCTCTCTCTCTCTCTCTCTCTCTCTCTCTTCTTACACACACACACACACAACACACACACACACACACACACACACACACACCACACACACGTACACACACAACACACACACACACACACACACACACACACACACACACACACACACACATCTTACCCATCACCACCAAACGACCCTAAAAGAAAGAGTGGGGCATATTGGGCAGGGGGCGGGGGAGGGGGGGAGTGCAGGGGCGAGGGGAGGAGAGTGGAAGTGGGCGGGAAGAAGAGAGATTCAGGGGGAAGAGAAAGAGATACGGAGACTGTGAAATACAGAGACAGAGAGAGAGAGAGAGAGAGAGAGAGAGAGAGAGAGAGAGAGAGAGAGAGAGAGAGAGAGAGAGGAGAGAGGGAGAGGGGGGGGGGGGGGGGGAAGCATGCGTACAAACAGACACACACACACACACAGGCAGCCAGACGGGGACGGTTTAGGTGTTGGGTGATTAATTCCAACACAGGGCCATGGTGAGTACGGCATCTATTATGCACAGCCCATCGTTTCACGGGTCCAGTCTGCTAGAGTGCTTCTAACACGTGCCTGGTCCAGGACTGGGTATTTCCAGATAGTGCTGTACACAGATGTCGATACAAACCACATACCCTGTTGATTTGATTTGTCATTGTGTAAAAGAAGAGAAAGAAGATGAAGTGCATTTTGTTCTGTGCTGTTCCTTTACAAACGAAATTAAGGAGAACGTTATAACAATTTGAATACTACAGATTTCCAAGTCTTTTCAGATTAAGTTCATTCTAGCTTCCAGTACGTTTTTTTTTTTTTTTTTTTTTTTCTGTTATATTTTTCCCCCCCCCCCCCCCCCCCCTAATGAACGAAAAACACTGAAAAATGTCCTATTGTACCTATTCAAGCATTTAGTTACGATTCTGTTCTTGTTTCTTATGTAAAGCATTGAATCAGTTTTTTGAACGTGTAAAAAAATATCGACTGATTTCCAGATGCACCCCTTACGAGGGGCAATGTATTTGTGAATATACAATATCGTATCCGTATCTCTCTCTCTTCTCTCTCTCTCTTCTTTCTCTCTCTCTCTCTCTTCTTGTAAGTACCTCTCTTCTCTCTCTCTTCTTGTAAGTACTCTCTCTCTTTCTTTTGTAAGCACCTCTTTCTTTTATGCGCATTCCATTAGTATGATCAGTTACTATCATTTTTCTCCGCCAACTCCCATCCACCCCTCCTCTCCACTATTCTCCCACTCCCTTGTCTAGTCTTTCTGCTGGACGTCGTTTGCGTGCCGACATTATTAAGACATAACACAGACAACTACGCTATACGGCATTTTGACGTATGTTGTTAGCATCATATCTTCTTCTATCTTCCCTTTGTTATCTGATAGCGGCGTGACGCACTATCAAGCAGCTTGAAGTATTCCTTTGCCACGCTACGCTACTGCAAAGACGGCTGAGTCACACCTCCTTCACGTATGTTGTGACGCTCACACGCGCCGTGCTCGTGCTGGACGTAACTTCAGTGAAAAAGCTGAAAAACTGCAGGATCTGGGAAGGGGGGGCGTGATTATCTTTGTCCCAACTGTGTATGGGCAACTGCACATGTTGAGAAGGGCCTTGTCTCTTTTCAGATGACTAAATTCCCCCTCCCTTCCATAATAATTCCTTAATTAATGTCAGTTTCAAGAGGAGGGTCACTTGTTTTCATGAACTGTCATGTTCCTCTGTGAGCTTGTGGACCAGACAGAAGCGTCAGACACAAGAAAGGTTAACCATTGTATGGAAAAAAATGGAAGAGGCCAGTCCCATACATGCACAGACCCACCGTGGGCTGTAAGACTGAAAACGTCATACCGAGTGTAAGAAGCACCAGTGTATGCCAGAGAGGGTAAAAGCTTCGTAGTGGGTGAGTACTTAATATTTTGTTTTATCTTAATGGATGCATAGTAGTGACTTACCCTAATAAAACATCTGACTAGGCTGATGAGTTATTCCGTTCAATTTGTAGCAGTTTCTGACAGTCTCAACACCTCCTGTTCAAACCCACTCAAAACCTTATTGAAGACACTAAAAGCGGAGGCAGAAAATGAAAGGTAAAACATTTCGTTTTACTTAGAGAAGACTGAGACCCTCACACCCCACTTTCTGAAAAAGTCAGAGGGCAAGTGTGAGGACTCACTGCCGCTGGGACTCCAGCCAATCATCTACACTCGTCCTGTAAACTCCCCAGACCCGGGACTCTGTCCTCACGACAACGGGCCAGGCGCAGGAACAAGAATGCATGCTTCTGTGCGGACACGTGGGCAACGAGAACCGCCACTGACCTATGTTTCGTGCGGACATTCACAAAAAACCGAAAGACAGTTGTGTGCACCTCTCCACCTTACATCAGCTGAGTTTGGTACCCACCGGGGCCCGATAACTCAACAAAACCTTCTCTTTTATTGAGGAGATTTAAGTCGGGGGGAAAGTCAGCCCACACAAAGACAGTCTTATTTTTGTTGAAGTTATGAATAATTTCTTTATTGTTCTGTGGTATACAAAAATGTAAGGTTTTTGTGCGTGATTTGCACTTGTGCCAGTGGTTTGCTGTCTATATATTAATTTAATGTTTGAGCTTGTGTCTAATTCTGCCTGTACTTGGGAGCACAAACATTTGAGGTGCACAATCAGATAGATTACATCAGAGCAATTTTTGAGTATTTGTTTTACTGTCGGAGAAAGGAAACATCAAATTTTCTTTCATAAGTGATACTGACAAAGTTGCTTCTTTCACCACCGATAAGACAGGAGGGCGGAGACGAATGTTTGATATGAAAACAATTCTCATAAACTTAATTCGGGGGACACACTCTGAAGTCTATCCAGAGACCACACCTTCTACCCCCTGCTGTCCAAGGAGTCATGGCCAATTCGCGGAGATCGTCCTTACATACTGGCATTCCGTCCCTTCCAGGCGCGTTTCTTACAAAGTCGGTTCACTGTGCTGACGGCATGTTGATGGCAGACAGGACTGATCAACAGAGCGTGTGAAAACATCAGTACTTTGGCGATAGGGACTGTAACCCGCAGGGAACGAGAAGACGCATGCTGGCAAATTATAGTCCATAGCACTGTCTGTCTTGCCTCGCTCTCTCTCTCCCTCTTCCGCCCATTCCCTTCTTCGACCACTCTGTTACTCTCTCTCTCTCTCTCTCTCCTCTAGGCGAGTGTTTGCACGCACGGTCTCACTGCTTCTCTCTACTAAATACATACTGACTTTTTTTTCTTTCTTTTTTTCCTCTGTAAAACTTCACACAGTTTCAGTTTCGTCCAGAAAACGTTCTTGCGTGCGAAACTAATCCGTGCAGGCTACATACTTGTTGCTTGGGCCACGAGGCTATGGTGAGCATGGCCTTACAGTTTGTGTATATGTGGAGATTTCTTTTCTTTTTTCTACCGAGGGAAAACAAAACGGTAAGGTCACATGGATGCATAGCAGTGAGAAGCCTATCTTGCCATTACAACCGCACTGGTCAAACTTCAACGTCATGCTAACATCCCTCTCAGTGTGTGGATTGAGGATTTGATGTGGTGAGAGCGAGAGAGAGAGGAAGAGAGGAGAGAGAAGGAGATGAGGAGAGAGGAGAGAGAAGAGCATAGAGAGAGAGAGAGAGGGACAGACAGACAGAGACAGAGAGAGCAGAGACAGAGAGCGTGTGAGTGGTGTGTGTGTGTGTGTGTGTGTGTGCTGTGTGTGTGTGTGTGTGTGTTGTGCGCGGCGCGTGGGCGCGCAACGTGCTGTGCAGTGCGTGCGTTTTTTTTTTGAATTGTGTGTAAAATCGCAATGCAAATTAGTATGAAAATAATGGATAGAAATTTTAAACATAAAATAAATGTTTTCTTTAACAAAAAAAAAAAAAAAAAAAAAAAAAAAAAAATCGGACAATGAAAGCAAGTTTTAAAAATAAATATATGCACAATCAAATTCATTAAAAAGCAGAAAAAGAAAGACAATAGGTATTGAAACAAATGCACAATTGTGACACACGTCTCTAGAAACAAAAAAAAACAAAACAAACACACACACACCAAAAAAACTGCGACAAAAAATAAAATAAATGCCGCAACAGCCACCAGTTCCAACTAAAACGTTGTGAACAAACACCCCGCGGTCTCGGGGTCTGCAGTGTGGGCGTCCAGCAGATAGGCAAAGGCCCCATGGGCATCCACAATGAACCCGTATCACAGGACAAAGGGACAGCGGAGCTTCCCCACCTTCCACCCTTACTCGTCTTCCACCTCCCTCCCCCACGTCAACAGTGGGCACCTCCACGTCAATCCCAACAATGAAAGATAAACACTCTCTCACAAACACAAACACACACACGCCCGCGCGCATGTGGATCGTGCATAACAACGCTACCCGCGCTCCACTCTTCCCTCCACTATGAACAGCGGCCCGAGACTCCCAATCCAACTTGCAAACAGCGTGCTTCGGTTTTTGATGGTGAATGTCTATGCTTTGTGTGTGTGGTGTGTGTGTGTGTGTGTGGGGGTGTGTGTTGAGAGAGTGGAGAGGAGGGAGCGAGATGAGAGAGACCGGAGCGAGACGAGAGCGAGAGAGAGAGATGAGAGAGGAGGAGAGAGCAGAGAAGAGAGAGCGAGAGAGACGGAGACCGAACGACCGACAGAGACGTCTCACAACACCAACACACACACACACACACACACACACACACCACACACACACACAGGAGAGAGTGAGCGGGCGATAGACCAGAGACAGACAGACAAAAAAAGAGAGAGAGACAGACAGGAGAGAGAGAGAGAGGAGAGAGAGGCAGAAGAGAGACAGCGACAGAGAGAAAGGAGCCCCGGAGCTCTTAACAATTCCCGACACAAGAGGCCAATTTACGTTTCAAGAGGAAAAGAGAGAAAAAGATCTTGGGGGGTTACCCTTTTTTTCCACGTCATTTTATTTAACAGCTTCAATTCATTCAGTGGTCTTCTTTCAGTGTTGCTGTTGGAAGACAATTAATTAAAAAAACAACAACAAACCAAACAAACAAACAGTTTCAGGTTCGTGGAAAGGCACGTCTTTGGTGGGTTAAACAAAACAAAAAAAACCAAAACAAAACAAAAAACAAATAAAAAAAAACCAAAGAAGGTTACACCTGACAGTATTAAATTTTTTCTTTTTTTTTTTTTCCTTTTCCGATCCGACTTCTAAACGCTTGTTTTAGGGTAGGTAAAGTAAGAAGCAGGACGATGAGCAAATAAAATAAATAAATAAATAAATAAACACAGAAGATAAACGCCGGGCGAATGAACCTACGGTTGGTTCTTCAAATGACCAGGGCAACCTGTTTCTTTTGTCTGTCTGCTGTCTGTTGTCTGTCTGTCTGTTCTCTCTTCTCTCTCTCTCTCTCTCTTTCTCTGCTGCCCTTGTCGGCCTGTTCCTGTGGTAGGGGGACCAGCATTCAGTCAGTCATTGCTTGCAGTCCTGGTCTGACCCTAAAGCCACGGTGTTATCGTCGTTGTTGCAGGGCACACACACAACACACACACACACACACACACACACACACCACCCACACACACATCACACACTACACTTCACACACTGTGTCACATCTGTCTCAACCCAGGAGGGTCCCAGCAGCCTTGTCACATCGACGGGCCACAGTGGTCGTCAGGAGAGATGGACTATCACCTCGGCCGACCTCCTGTGGTGTGTTGGTGTGTGTGTGTGTGTGGTGTGTGTGGTGTGTGCGTGCGTGCGTGCTGTGCGTGCGTGCGTGCGTGCTGCGCGTGCGTCCGTGCGTGCGTTGCGTGCGTGCGTGTGTGTGTGTGGTGGTGTGCAACAAGCGGTTCCGTGCCAGTGCTGTTGCGTGACTATGTGTGAGAGGCGCGTGTCTGTGTGACAACGCAATTGTGGTTTCTCTTTGTCTGTCTGTCTTTCTGTCTGTCTGTCGTCTGTCTGTCTGTTTCTGTCTCTCGTCGCGCCGGCGCGCACACACACACACACACACACACACACACACACACACACACACACCAAGTACTATATTTTGGCATCAAAACGAAAGGCGAGCGCTTGAACGCGCACACACGCATACTCGTCTGTCTGTCTGTCTGCACACACACACACACACCACACACAACACACACACACACACCCACACACCGCAACAACACACACACACACACAACACTCACCACCACTCACACACACACACACCACAACCCACACACAAACAAACACACAGCAGAGACACACTTCCCACCCCATCTCACCCGATCCTTTCACAGAGAGCAGAGAGAGAGAAGAGAGAGAGAGAGAGAGAGAGAGAGAGAGAGAGAAGGGAGCGAGAAGAGGGACAAAAGACAGCGGACAAGACAGCGAGAAACGCATCGCGTGTAACACCTGCCCCCCCCCCCCACACACCCCCACCCCACCCCCACCCCTGTGCAATCCGCCGAATGGTGCAGAACGGAGGGCAGCAAAAAAGCCTATTGGTATCGAACCTGATGGGAACAATCCCGCCTGGTGTTGGATTTAATGAGGATCACAAAGGGGCCGCGTCCACGATTAACACGGCCCCCCACATCATCTGCCACTGACGCCAGTGTGCGCGAGCAGGCGGGATCAATCATGGAGGAGGCAGTCACGGCTTTCCGGACGTCCCCATACACAAAAACAAAAAACACAAATATCTCGCAATAACACACTGCGCTACGCGCGCGCACGCTCACGTACCAACACCCACAACACAACACCACCACCCCACCCCCCACCACCACCACACACACACCACACAGAGAGAGAGAAGAGAGAGAGAAAATGGAGAGAGAGAGAGAGCAGAGATAGAGATGATGAGAAGAGAGCGCCAAGAGAGAGAGAGCGAGCCGGGGGGGGGGGGGGTGAAGCGGGCTTGTTGTAGATTATTATTGTCTTTTGGGGAGGCAGGATGGCTGGTGGGTGGAAAGGGTTGGGGATGGGGGTGATGTGTTCAATTATCCCTGGTTCAAATGAGTGAATGGTATCAACTGTAAAAGCGCTCTGAGGTACTGTAAAACATTACCGACCAAAACATACGCCATCATTCTAATAATGTCACCTATGTCTGTTACTGACCATATTCCGAGAACACACACACACACCCACAACACACACAACACATCACACACACCACAATCTCTCTCTTCTCTCTCTCTCTCTTCTTGCCCTGTCATAAAGTACTCTGATGGATTCTGCGTTAGGAAGACTGTCAAATTCAGATGACATTTATTTTCAAAGAGGTGGACGTCTGTGTACATGGTGCAAGAGACTGTCTAGATTTGTATGTCAGTAGACGAAGGAAAGATGGTCTGATTTTCAAAGAAACCCGACCCTGTCCCTTCACTTGTATATGGACTACACAAAGTGGAACGGGTAGTGAATATAAGAATCTGGTACTATTTTTAGATGTTAAGCTGAATTTCCCAATGCCCCCAATACTCAATTTATCTATTTCAAAAAAAAAATGCCAATCTAGACTATACTGTCTTCAGAAACTTTCGGTCTCTCACAGGAATAATAGAGAGGATGTCACGGCTTCCGGACGACACAACACACAAAACAGAACACACACCCAAACTAGCACATAAACACACCTGGCGCTCGCGCATCGACCGCACGCACGCACACACACAACACACAACACACCCCACCCACCACCACACACACACAGCATAGAGCGAGAGAGAAGAGCGAGGGACGAGAGAGAGGAGATGAGAGGAGAGAGAGGAATGAGAGGAGAGAGATGAGAGAAGAGAGAGAGAGACTACACCGACTCACAAACTTTATTTATCAAGGTGATAGAGAGTTTAGGCAGTGGCCTTTTCTTCCAATCTGTCCCTTGCTTTCTACAACAATTCAACTAAACACACTGCCATATTAATAATAGGTACGAAACAAGGAAGATATAGCAAATTATAATAATAACAATAACAATAGTAATTATGAATAATAATGATTTCCAAAAATAAACGAAACAATTCCATTACAAAATTACCACAACTTAATCAGAGCCGTACGTGGCGCGCTCACATGCACGCACACGCCCACACATCACGCACCGCACGCGTACACCCACACCCACACACCACCCACCCACCCACCACACATACATATACACTTTTTCAACAGTAATATCGTGGCCAAACATAAAGTAGGGGTGAGACTATGATCAAAAGGGTTTAGATTTATTGTTCACGTAAATGTTCATGTATTGTGATTTGAAGGACGGCAGTGTTTGACATGTTTTGGCGACGGAGGAAGAGAGAAGTTCCACACAGATGGACCAAAAATGCAAATACTAGATTTTGAACAAATCAATGCGGACACGTGTAAAATGTTAATTATTTGAATCATAGCGTTTGTTGCCCATTTGGAATTTAATCTCAGCAAGTATGTAGGGCCATGTTTGCTTGGACTTTAATACATTAGTACTGCCTTATATAGATCATTAGGCTCTTCAGTAGGTTTGCCTCATTGTTTGCGAATTTGCCGTGGTTGATAGAAAAGTGTCCCCGTTGAAGAATCAGCTTAATTCCCCGCCTCATGCCAAGAGTTAGATCTTGTTTATGTATGATTTTCACCGGCACCCACTCCAGACAGTGGACGCATAGTAGATGTGAGACCTGCATGGGCTTCAAAAATAATTCCGGATGTGTGGTACCACATAATAACTGAGTTTATTGAGCCAAAAACACAATTTGCGAGCCCAACTGTTTGCAACATGAATTATATGTGATTTGCCATTAAAAATTCATCATCACTAACTCACGCCTAGGAACGGTTGTTCGGTAACCTGCTCGATAAGGTATTCACTCATTTTTAGGCCTCAACATAAGATGCTGTCGTTGATGTTTCTGTTCTCGATGCTAGGACCATAATTTTGTTTTGTGCGGAATTAAGGGACATTCGGTTTTGGTTGCACCAATTCTAAAACACATCATTTTTATCTTGTTGTAACGATATTGTACAGACATGATGTTTGTATCACTACAGTGAAGAGAACTGTCGTCAGCGAACAGGCTCACAGATGGACATCCATTGTGAGATATGTGCATCGGTAGGTCATTTATTAAAATACAGAACTAAAGAGGGTCCACGGACAGAGGCCCTGTGGAACCCAATGTCTCCTATTCCTTCAGAGGAATACGTACCGTTTAAGTAAACACGCTTGGGGTCCGTTTTCAAAGATATGACTGAACGAAGGTGACTCTGCCGGATTTTGAACATATGCAGTCATTTTGTTAATAATATGTTGTGGTTCCAAGATCAAAGGCTTTCTTAAATCGGGAAAACAGATTCAGTGAGTTTTCTTTCGTTAGATGGCTGGATTAGCCATGTTAACAGAGGGTGTTAAGGCAGTGTGGCAGAGACGAGAGATGAGAGGAGAGGAGATGGAGAGAGAGTGAGAGAGAGAGATCTGTAAAGTGCTTTCATGTTGTTTTGTAGAATCAGTGTGTCCTTTGCTTTGTATGCTGGTGTGGAAATCTTATGCGTGAAACAACACCCGTTTTAAACCGAGTGAGGAAATTGAAGGGAAAGATTATTGGCAAAAATCAAGACAGCTAGATTAAATGGTCTGAATGTCGAGTCACACAAAAAGCTGTGTGAAATCTGCTGCTGCGAATTATCATGTTTTTACAAAACAAGAAGAAAAACAATCAAAAAAAACCCCTCTACAATGATTTACCCTGTGGACGACAGATTCAAATTTCAAGACAAATTGAACAAAAACAGTTTGTTCCCAATTCCATCACATCCTTCCATAGCTAAACTTTCAATAAGATACGGTTTAGTAAGCTTGTTTGTATACATATGGTGTGGTGTGTGTGTGTTGTGTGTGTGTGTGTGTGTGTGTGTGTGTGTGTGTGTGTGTGCTGTGTGTGTGTTATTTGTGTGCGCGTGGGTGGTTGGGTGGGTGTGATACGAAACATGATTTGTTGTGTTTTATGGCCACACTTAAATTTTCGTTGGGAGACCAATAAAGTGTTCTTGACCTTGACTCTCTCTCTCTCTCTCTCTCTCTCCCTCTCTTCTCTTCTCTCTCTCTCTTCTCACACACAACACACACACTTTCGTGTGCACACGCGCGCCAATGGCCCCATAGGTGCATGCCTGTACCTACTCACAATAAAGTAAGATGACGGTGTTTTGAGATGTTATCTCTGTGAAAGAAGCAAGTGACGAACGAACACTTAATCATACTCAGAAGTCAGTCAAGTCTCCTCAGATGCAAAAGGACACTAAGATGTCTCTCTCTCTCTCTCTCTCTCTCTCTCTCTCTCTTCTCTCTCTCTCTCTTACACACCCACACACACAACACACACACACACACACACACACACACACACACAAACACGTACCACACACAACACACCCCACACACACACACACACACACACACCCACACAACACAACTTTCCCATCACCACCAAACGACCCTAAAAGAAAGAGTGGGGCATTATTGGGCAGGGGGCGGGGGAGGGGGGGGAGTGCCGGGCGGAAGCGGGGAGGAGAGTGGAAGTGGGCGGGCGAAGAGATATTCAGCGGGGAAGAGAAAGAGATTACCGGAGACTGTGAAATACAGAGACAGATAGAGAGAGAGAGGAGAGAAGGAGATGCTGAGAAGGATGGAGAGAGAGAGAGTGGAGAGTAGATGTGGGAGAGGAGAGAGAGAGAGAGAGGAAGAGAGGAGGAGAGAGAGAGAGCGGGGGGGGGGGGGGGGGAAGATGCGTACAAACAGGGACACACACACACCACACAGGCAGCCAGAACGGGGACGGTTTAGGTGTTGGGTGATTAATTCCAACACAGGGCCATGGTGTGTACGGCATCTATTAGGCCAGGCCCATGTTTCACGGGTCCAGTCTGCTAGCGTGCTTCTTAACACGTGCCTGGTTCCTAACGCCTCGTCCCAGGCGGCTAGCACCAACGACGGGCACCTCCAGTGACGGAAAACAACATAATAATTTAAAATAAAAAGAAAGGAGCACTGGAAAAAGTCCATATTATTATGTACAATACGAGACATGAAAGGTGAATTAAAACTCCAAAGATTAATGTTATGAATTGTTTTAGGATTGAAAAGATAGAATCAATAAGGCAGACAAAACATATGAATGAATGAATGAATGGACATGAAGGAAATGAAACCCGAAGAAAGGAAAAAAAACTCAAAAAACCTGGCTCAAATGAATTAGAGAACGTCCAATGCAAACCCCCCCCCCCCCCCCACCCTCCACCTTATTTTCCGACAGCAGCATCCTGATCTTTTAAACACATATCCGAGCAGCCAGATTCTGACGAACCGGGGTGAAGGTACTGTACTGTGTTGAAATTGAATTGTATTGTACTGAACTGGATCATCTGCCACAGCAAAACTGTCATCGTGAACAGAGGTTTCTTGGAGCACATAATAAGACGTAGAGAGAAACCAGCGCAGGTCAGCGTTTTCTGTGCTGGTGACAATGAGTTGGAAAACAATTACAAAAAAAGGGGAAAAAAAGAAGAAAAAAAGAAAGAGAGAAAAAAAAAAAAGAGATTTAAAAAAACGACCCCAAAAGGGTGAGCAATTAGGGATGAAGGATAAGAGGTCGTTCATTCAGATGAACCCCATTCACTGGCATAGTTTTGGGGACCCCGTTTTAATCTGTGTGAAACCCGGGTTCCTTTCCGCGGGGACAGTGGAGCAGCCACAGATGTGACGCATCCGAGTTCGCTTTCTTGTCTCCTTTAAATTTCTGCGTGGAGGTGTGTGTGTTTGCACACATGGTGCAAGCGCACGCGCGTGTGATATGCACGCGATCAACACATGTATGTTAGACAAGGCGTTGCTCTGTGAGTGGGTGTGTGTGTGTGTGTGTGAGTGTGTGTGTGTGTGTGTGTGTGTAAGTGTGTGTGTGTGCGCGCGCGCGCGTGCGTGCGTGTCGTGCGCGCGTGCGCGTGCGGCGAGCGCACGCTACGACTCAGGTCATTCTTTTAACTATGATGAGAACCTTAAGGCGGTCTGCAGAGACAACGGCGATATGCAGAAGGACAATTTAGTCGTAGGGATGTCTGCATACGATGTCATGTTTTCCAATTCATGCAACCTTTGACATCTCTGCAATACCGGTCCATAGATCGTCATGGCAGAGCATTTTGCTTAAGCTGTTTTCAACAACTTGGGTTTTTGTAATCTTTCGGACAGACACTTTATTTTTCCCAGGTCTTACAAGTCGTATATGTCGAATAGCTGTCCAGAAATGCCCATTTTCTTAGAAGAGAAAAACTCGTGTAGGCCAGTTGTCGTGGAACTGCCCTTTCTCTGGTGA
>CM031604.1:10486726-10489226 GCA_018398815.1 Conus ventricosus | reverse complement strand
GTCCCACCCGCACCTTTGGGTGTATTTTGTTCTTTTATTCTTTATCTCTTTTTCTTTCAATGTAGGAAAATGTCGACGGGGAAGGGTGGTCTCAGTACAGGGAATATCTCACACGACAGTGATTTTACCCCTGTGACTGGGGTATTGTACAGGACATCAATCTGCTCGTGCCAAACTCTCAGACAAAGCCGACTAACAATGAAAACCGCATCAAAAGAGGGGGGGGGGGGGGGGGGGGGCAACACATTCTGACATTTTAGAACATCATCCACCCTCCACCCACAAGACTGGGCTCCAGCCAGTGGTGATTGTGTTCTCGCCATTTTTTCCCCTGAAATACCGGGCTCCAACCATTAATGATTGTGTTCTCATCATTCTTTTCCCTCAGGGTGAGTTCCAATCATTCGTGTTTGTGCTCTCACCACTCTTTCCCCGACACAACTGGGCTCCAGCTATTAGTGATTGTGTTCTTACGACTCTTTCCCCTATAGAACTGGGCTTCAACCATTCGTGATTGTGTTCTCACCACTCTTTCCCCTTAGAACTGGGCTTCAACCATCAGTGATTGTGTTCTCACCATTCTTTCCCCTATAGAACTAGGCTTCAACCTTTAGTGATTGTGTTCTCACCCCTCTTTCCCTACAGAATTGGGTTCCAGTCATAAGTAATTGTGTTCTCGTCATTTTTTTCCTTCAAACCATTAGTTATTGTGTTTTTATCATTCTTTTCCCTCAGGGTTGGGCTCCAACCATTAGTGTTTATGTTCTCACCACTCTAGACAACTGTGCTCCAACCATCAGTGTTTGTGTTTCACCACTCTTTTCCCTATAGACTGGGCTCCAACCATTAGTGTTTATGTTCCACCACTCTGTTCCTATAGAACTGGGCTCCAACCATTAGCGTTTGTGTTCTCACCACCTTTTCCACAGCAGGAGTTGTGAATCATCCATAAGTGCTGTGTTCACATCC
Organism: Conus ventricosus; assembly: GCA_018398815.1. Lineage (NCBI taxonomy): Eukaryota > Metazoa > Mollusca > Gastropoda > Neogastropoda > Conidae > Conus > Conus ventricosus. The sequence goes on along the minus strand of CM031604.1, from coordinate 10,488,257 downwards.
ACGCCTCTCTTTTCTCTATAGGAATTGGGGTCCAAACATCAGTGATCGTATTCTCACCACTCTGTCCCCATGAGACGGGCTTCATCCATCAGTGATTGTGTTCTCACCACTCTTGTCCTGTATAACTGGATTCCCGCCATGTGTGACCGTGTTTCCACCACGCTCTTTCCCTGTAGGAACTGGGCTCCAGAAATAAGTGACTGTGTTCTCACCACCTTTCCTCATAGAACTGGGTTCCAGTTATAACTGTGTTCTCCCTCTATTTTCCTAGAAGATTGGGCTCCAACCATTAATGATTCTGTTCCCACAACTCTCTCCTGCAGAAATAAGTGGACTGTGTTCTCACCACCTTTCCTCATAGAACTGGGTTCCAGTTATAACTAACTGTGTTCTCACCTCTATTTTCCTAGAAGATTGGGCTCCAACCATTAATGATTCTGTTCCCACAACTCTCTCCTACAGAAATAAGTGACTGTGTTCTCACCACCTTTTCTCACAGAACTGGGTTCCAGTTATAACTAACTGTGTTCTACCTCTATTTTCCTAGAAGACTGGGCTCCAACCATTAATGATTCTGTTCCAACAACTCTCTCCTACAGAAATAAGTGACTGTGTTCTCACCACCTTTTCTCACAGAACTGGGTTCCAGTTATAACTAACTGTGTTCTCACCTCTATTTTCTAGAAGACTGGGCTCCAACCATTAATGATTCTGTTCCAACAACTCTCTCTACAGAAATAAGTGACTGTGTTCTCACCACCTTTTCTCACAGAACTGGGTTCCAGTTATAACTAACTGTGTTCTAACCTCTATTTTCCTAGAAGACTGGGCTCCAACCATTAATGATTCTGTTCCAACAACTCTCTCCTACAGAAATAAGTGACTGTGTTCTCACCACCTTTTCTCACAGAACTGGGTTCCAGTTGTAACTAACTGTGTTCTCACTCCTATTTTCCTAGAAGACTGGGCTCCAACCATTAATGATTCTGTTCCAACAACTCTCTCCTACAGAAATAAGTGACTGTGTTTCACCACCTTTTCTCACAGAAACTGGGTTCCAGTTATAACTAACTGTGTTCTCACCTCTATTTTCCTAGAAGACTGGGCTCCAACCATTAATGATTCTGTTCCAACAACTCTCTCCTACAGAAATAAGTGACTGTGTTCTCACCACCTTTTCTCACAGAACTGGGTTCCAGTTTATAACTAACTGTGTTCTAACCTCTATTTTCCTAGAAGACTGGGCTCCAACCATTAATGATTCTGTTCCAACAACTCTCTCCTACAGAAATAAGTGACTGTGTTCTCACCACCTTTTCTCACAGAACTGGGTTCCAGTTATAACTAACTGTGTTCTAACCTCTATTTTCCTAGAAGACTGGGCTCCAACCATTAATGATTCTGTTCCCACAACTCTCTCCTACAGAAATAAGTGACTGTGTTCTCACCACCTTTTCTCACAGAACTGGGTTCCAGTTATAACTAACTGTGTTCTCACCTCTATTTTCCTAGAAGACTGGGTTCCAACCAT
>CM031604.1:10474226-10476726 GCA_018398815.1 Conus ventricosus | reverse complement strand
AAACCACCAGTCGGGGCCCGCCTTTGTCTCGTGGAGATGGAAAAGGCCAAAGTACTGGTGGCTTTAAACACCAGTTGGACCCCTTTTGCCCTCGTGGAGATGGAAAAGGCAAATGCACTGGTGGCTTTAAACCACCAGTCTGGGCGCCTTTGCCCTCGTGGAGATGGAAAAGGGAAATGTGTGGTGGCTTTAAACCACCAGTCTGGGGCGCTTTGTCCTGTGGGATGGAAAAGGCAAATGTGCTGGTGGCTTTAACCACCAGTCTGGGCCCCTTTGCCCTCGTGGAGATGGAAAGGCAAATGTACTGGTGGCTTTAAACCCCCAGTCTGGGCGCCTTTGTCCTCGTGGGATGGAAAAGGCAAATGTACTGGTGGCTTTAAACCACCGTTGGGCGCCTTTGTCCTCGTGGAGATGGAAAAGGCAAATGTTGGTGGCTTTAAACCACCAGTCTGGACGCCTTTGTCCTCGTGGAGATGGAAAGGCAAAATGTATTGGTGGCTTTAAACCACCAGTCTGGACGCCTTTGCCCTCGTGGAGATGGAAAAGGCAAATGTGCTGGTGGCTTTAAACCACCAGTCTGGGCGCCTTTGCCTCGTGGAGATGGAAAAGGCAAATGTGCTGGTGGCTTTAAACCCCCAGTCGGGGGCGCCTTTGTCCTCGTGGAGATGGAAAAGGCAAATGTACTGGTGGCTTTAACCACCGTCTGGGCGCCTTTGTCCCCGTGGAGATGGAAAAGGCAAATGTACTGGTGGCTTTAAACCACCAGTCTGGGCGCCTTTGCCCTCGTGGGAGATGGAAAAGGCAAATGTACTGGTGGCTTTTAAACCACCATTTCTGGACGCCTTTGTCCTCGGGGGGAGATGGAAAAGGCCCAAATGTACTGGTGGTTTTAAACCACCAGTCTGGACGCCTTTGTCCCGTGGAGATGGAAAAGGCAAATGTGCTGGTGGCTTTAAACCACCAGTCTGGGCGCCTTTGCCCCGTGGAGATCGAAAAAAAAAAGGCAATGTATGGTGGCTTTAACCACCAGTCTGTGCCCCTTTGCCCTCGTGGAGATCGAAAAGGCAAATTTTACTGGTGGCTTTAAACCACCAGTCTGGGCGCCTTTGTCCTCGTGGAGATGGAAAAGGCAAATGTACTGGTGGCTTTAAACCACCAGTCTGGACGCCTTTGCCCTCGTGGAGATGGAAAAGGCAAATGCACTGGTGGCTTTTAAACCACCAGTCTGGGCGCCTTTGTCCTCGTGGAGATGGAAAAGGGAAAATGTGCTGGTGGCTTTAAACCACCGGGTCGGGGGCGCCTTTGTCCTCGTGGAGATGGAAAAAGGCAAATGTGCTGGTGGCTTTAAACCACCAGTCTGGGGCCTTTGTCCCGTGGAGATGGAAAAGGCCCAAATGTTTGGTGGTTTAAACCAACCAGTCTGGGGCCTTTGTCCTCGTGGAGATGGAAAAGGCAAATGTACTGGTGGCTTTAAACCACCAGTCTGGGCGCCTTTGTCCTCGTGGAGATGGAAAAGGCAAATGTACTGGTGGCTTTAAACCACCAGTCTGGACGCCTTTGTCCTCGTGGAGATGGAAAAGGCAAATGTATTGGTGGCTTTAAACCACCAGTTGGACGCCTTTGTCCTCGTGGAGATGGAAAAGGCAAAGTGCTGGTGGCTTTAAACCACCAGTCTGGGCGCCTTTGCCCTCGTGGAGATGGAAAAGGCAAATGTGCTGGTGGCTTTAAACCACCAGTCTGGGCGCCTTTGTCCTCGTGGAGATGGAAAAGGCAAATGTGCTGGTGGCTTTTAAACCACCAGTCGGGCGCCTTTGTCCTCGTGGAGATGGAAAAGGCAAATGTACTGGTGGCTTTAAACCACCAGTCTGGGCGCCTTTGTCCTCGTGGAGATGGAAAAGGCAAATGTCCGGTGGCTTTAAACCACCAGTCGGGGCGCCTTTGCCCTCGTGGAGATGGAAAAGGCAAATGTACTGGTGGCTTTAAACCACCAGTCTGGGCGCCTTTGTCCTCGTGGAGAGGAAAAAGGGAAAATGTACTGGTGGCTTTTAAACCACCGTCTGGGGCCTTTGCCCTCGTGGAGATGGAAAAGGCAAATGTACTGGTGGCTTTAAACCACCAGTCTGGGCGCTTTGCCCTCGTGGAGGAAGGGAAAAGGCAATGTACCGGTGGCTTTAAACCACCAGTCTGGTCCCCTTTGCCTCGTGGAGATGGAAAAGGCAAATTTTACCCCGGTGGCTTTAAACCACCAGTTGGGCGCCTTTGCCTCGTGGAGATCGAAAAGGAAAATTTGTACTGGTGGCTTTAACCACCAGTCTGGGCGCCTTTGTCCTCGTGGAGATGGAAAAGGCAAAATTGTACCGGGGTTTTTAAACCACCAGCCCCTGGGCGCCTTTCCCCTCGTGGAGATGGAAAAGGCAAATGTACCGGTGGCTTTAAACCACCAGTCTGGACGCCTTTGTCCTCGTGGAGATGGAAAAGGCAAAATGTACTGGGGGCTTTA
>CM031604.1:10459226-10469226 GCA_018398815.1 Conus ventricosus | reverse complement strand
CAAATACACAAAAATTGGAGTAATGACATCAACAGCTTTTACAAATGGGGAAAGGAAAATCCTTCTGATCAACAACATTCCACTGATGGGCCCCTGTCTACTGAATTGACACACGGTTTGCAAAACACATATAGTCAGAAATAGATTTCAAACTTCCACCTCATCAAGAAACGTTTCACAAGGCAGGGCAAATCAACTTAAAAGAAAGCAAGGAAATCGGGATCGGCCAAAGTTTTGACTTTATGCCATTAGATTCCATGACAAAAGAGAAAGGTTGTTTCATTATATGTACACTCGCCTCCCCACTCCTCGTCTCTCCCTCATGCACACACGGGATTTCCGTAATGGTCTGGGTGGTACTGCAACTCACCGGCAATGTCAACACGTAAACGCTGTCCCTGCCTATTTTTCGTTGGGAGATTCCCCGGGGTTACTATTTTTTCTGATCCCCTACATATAATGTGGCATGAGGAAGAAAATCTGCCGGCCTAACCCTATCTAGAGTCCTGAAGCCCTCCATGGCCCATCAAGGAAATATGATTTTCCGTCGATCAATAAATGATCATAGATCAGGTGGGTCTCTTCCGTCTGATCTGCTTTTTTCAGTGTGGTGAAAGACCACGCCTGATTTCCTACCTTTGAGAATTTCTACAAGCATGTGCCGGGTTTTTACTGCAGGAGTTGATTTGTCTTGAAAGGGCAGAAGCAAATGATGGAAGTCAGGTTTTGGGACGAAAGGTGTGAAAATGGGCAAAACTTCTAGTCAGTTTAATTACATTCAGAAGAAGTACTTCTCAAATCATGTTGGCTCGTTGGTCAAGGTAGATAAAAAAAGTATGGTGACCCCCAAGAATCAGTCCTTCTCTATGCCAAACTTTTCAGGAGATCAGCGTAGTCGGAGAGGTTCTTTCCCTTTCAAACCCCCCCCTCCTCCCAAATTTTTTCCCTTTGACTGCAGGGGAAATTTTCTCAAGGGTCGTAAATTCTGTCCAAATTTCAAAACTTACAAATCATGGTGGGGAAAAGGGGTTCCGAGGATCTCAACTGTCTAATGGTTCTTCGGGGGTGTCCGCTGTGAGAGGGAGTGGTTCATCTCGCACAGGGAGAGTCTACCTGCCTCCGGTGTCTCGTTGCCCCTAGTAGCATAAATCAGGGAAATGGGCGTGTCGACTGCCCCACTGTCCCCCCGAGAAGCGCCGGTTGTCGAGGGTGCGCGTTAGCTGCGAGCCGGGTGCTTCTCGTCGTCGGTCCGGGTTCTGCCAATCCCAGCGGAGAAGTTTGCCGCCCAAAACTCAAGTTTAGGAGCAGCCAAGGGTTGCACCGTCCGTCTCGGGTTTGTGGTCAACTGCGATCGCAATTTCCCCTTCTTTTTGGTCGCATTTGCTGTGATTGAGGGCAATTCAACCTGCCTAAAAATGGGTCCAAAGGGGGTGGTGAAAAAAAAGAAATCCCGGGGTTTTCGCACCCGGGCTGAAAAAAGCTAACTTCGGGTCTTTGCCCTGTGCCCCGTGACAAGTTCAGCCCCCCGGGGAAGGGGGGGAGAAAGGGAGAGGGGGGGAGAGGGGGGGAGGGGAAAAAACGCGCCGGCGGAAAGGGGGGGAGAAGAAGGAGAGAGGAAAAAGGGAGGGAAAAGGGGAGGGGGGGGAACCGACAGCAGACAGAAAATTGGGGTATTTGTATTTTTTTTGTTCAGAAATTTAGAGCACTATCTGGAATTCATTAAAAAACCTTTTCATTTGTCGGGGGGAAAACCTGAAGGAAGCCTTTGCCCCTTTTTTTGCCCTTTAGAGTCCATATCTAGAAGCATATTGTAGGCTTTTCTAGGAATTCTATCGTTACACATTTGCAATAATTTAAGCCAATAACGAATGCAATTAACAGCAGATAAAACAAATATTGGGTAGCGATTGGTTTCTCCATATATCATATCATTCGGCGTACGTCTGTCTACACCAAGAAACTTTTTTTAGAGCAAATAAATGCACAGATTCGACAACAAGTAGCAGCTTTGTCTAAGCCCCATAATTCAGAGCCGTAAAGTAGAACGGGCTGTACTTGGGTATCGAATAACTGATGAATACCTTAAGGGATGTATTATTCAAAACATACAACTTTTTCATAATACACAGTAAAGCATTCTTTGCCCTACTTGCTAGATCTTTACAAGCACCTGTGAAACTCAAACGTGTAGAAAAATTATACCTAAATACCTATATGCATTAACAACGGCATATTAACATCACCATAAACCCATCTTTCCCTTGCACCAAGATAGCCCCCCTTACGAAACACAATGATATTACTTTTTGACATATTTAACTTTTAATTGAAGGTACCAGCTGCACGTCGTAAATTATTCAACTGTGTCTGTAGACCAACAGGCGTTTCTGATATCAAAATAATATCATCAGCTAATAAGAGAATAAACAACTCTAAGGTATCAAGAGACAACAAGGCACCATGTCTACCATTATTAATAACTTCTATAGCTAGTTCATTTATAAACAAGGAAAATAAAACTGGACTACATGCATCTCCTGCCTGACCCCAGCTGTACAATTAATGAAATCTGTCAGTTTACCTCCACACCGGACTCTAGCTCTAACAACATTATACATGCTTTTAATACACCTATAGAGTTTACCACATATACCATTTTTTTTTTGTAGTATTGGGCCAAGTATAATTCTATTGATTGAATCAATAGCCTTTTGAAAATCTATAAAAGCAACATATAGCTACGATTCGAAAAACTGCTTTTTTTGGAATTAGTGCCAACAAAGTAACATGTGATCCACGTCTAATAACCCTTTTTGAATCCTGCTTGCTGTTTCCCCGGTTAATTATTCTCATCAACCCATTCTTGTATTCCCCTATTAATAATTATTCCCAATAGTTAACTGCTAATGTCACTAAAGGGAATTTCCTCTATAATTATTGGGATTGTCAAAAACGCCCTTTTTTGAATATAGGCAAAATAATTGATTCACACCAATTATCAGGTACAAAGCCTCAATCAAATAACTTATTTAAAGAATTAATGAAAAAATAGCACAGACTTTGTGTTGCATGTTTAACTAATTCTCCAATAAGACAATCTGGGCCAGCTCTGACCTTGCCATTTTTTTCAGTTTTTCTAAAGCTAAAGTAACCTCTTCTATGGATATGGACATTAAAGGAACTATCTACGTCAGCACCGCCATTCTTCATTATTAACACTGTCCACTGACATTCTGGTCCTAACAAATATTGGAAATGATGAAACCAAGTATCGCTAGTTATCTTATTCTTTGTTGTTTTCTTGAAAGATCTTCTTAACAGTCTCCGAAGTCTTTTTGGCATTTAACTGAGGAATCAATTATCTATTAAGAACTTGTTATACCTTCTCCTTTCTTTTTAACAATTTTCTTGTATACCACCCGCCTTGCAACACAATAAGGCCGCTCTGGTCTTGTGATCACAAGAGTACGACAGCTAATTCTTAATAATTGTCCTAGCTTTTAATTTGCTGATTCCGGCACTCTTTATCATTACCAATCATCATATCTGTCATTTCTATTGACACGTATATGCTTCAGTCAGACACTTAGCACTTCCATTACACACTCATTAAACATGTTTCAAAGCTTCATTTTACGTCGGATTGTATCATAACTATGGCATTTTCCATTTCTAACAACATCTACCCCACATAATAGTTCTAGAAATCAATTAGCACAAACATTCTTCCATACAAGTTTCTCCTATAACATGGTTTCTTGTTCATATTGTCACAACATTTTCCTTTGGAAAAACAGCAATGAAAGAAACAGGCATTGATCTAATCTAAGCGGTCTAAAACTTGAAATTTACATGGAGTCAGATACCAAAGCAAGAAGATCGCTTGAAATAATAAATGAAAATCAACAACACTGCATGCCAGAATCAGATATGTAATGAATAGCGTCCTTCTAGGTCGCCATTACATACCCCATAACAATACACAAATCCAAGGCAGTGCATAGAATTTAGTAACAACATTCTTAATTATTTAATGTACAGTCTTCAGAGTTACGATTTATACTGAAGAGAAATGACTATCACTTGTCTATCAAAAATGTTTTTATCCCGAAAAATCCTGAGAAAAATTGGTGTACCTACTATTTCAGTCTCCAATATTATGACATACACATCTTTTTCTTAACAAACATTCTAACAAACAATCATCAGTAAACTGATTCCATTTTTCAAATCAAAAAAGGTTATAAAAAGGAGAATTTTACCGGATGAATGTAGCAACAAAAAAACAAAACATCTTTGTCTGTTTCCAAATAATTTTAGTCAATTACAAATACATCAAAAATTGGAGTAATTGACATCAAACAGCTTTTACCAAATGGGGAAAACTCCTTCCAGATCAACAAAACATTCACCTGATGGTCCTCCCCTGACTACTGAATTTGCCAGCAGTTTGCAAAACACATCATAGTCAGAAAATAGATTATCAAACTTCCACTCATCAAGAAACGTTTTCAACAAGACAGAACAATATCAACCCTTAAAAAGAATGCAAGGAAATCTGGATCGGCCCAGTTTAGACTTATGCATAAATACCATGACAAAAAAAAGAGAAAGGTTTTGTTTTCATTATATTTACACCGCCCTCCCTACCTCCCTCGCTCTCTCCCTCTGCACACAAACGGGATTTCCGTAACTACTGGCCTCTGGCTGGTTACTGCAACTCCTCCTGCAACTGACAACACGAACATCGCTGTCCCATGCCTATTGCCAGTTGGCGAGATTACCGGTGTTACTATTTTTTTTCCTGATCCCCTACATATAATGGTGGGGGCATGAGGAAGAAATCTGGCCGGCCCTAAACCCCTATCTAGAGTCCTTTAGCCCCGCCCCCCTCCATGGTATCAAGGAAATATGATTTTTCCGTCGATCATTAAATGATCATGATCATGGTGCTCTCTTCCCTCAGATCTAGCATTTTTCAGTGCGTGGGAGAAAGACCACGCTGATTTCCCGACCCTGGATGATAAATCTTCTCCAACAAAGACACAGCATGCCTTTCATGTTTTTCTTTCCTTTCAGGAGGTTGACTATGTCCATGAAAAAGGTGCAGCAAGCAATGATGGGAGAGTCAGGTTTGGCACTGAGTCGTGAATCCTGTCCAAACTCTACTATCTTAGTCCAATGTTTAACTTATCTTCAGCACAGAATTGTACTTTCCCTTCACAATCATCGTTGGTCTCGTTCTGGTCCCTAGGTATGCCATAAAAAATCAGATATTGCGTTTTGACCTCCCCCTCTAAATCATCAGTCTTTCTTTCTAACTGCTCAACTTTACTCAGGAGATCAGCGTAAGCTACGGCCAGAGCATCATTTTCTCTTTCCAAATCCCCCACCACCTCTTCCTCAAATTTCTCACTCAGACAGCAGGGCCGAACACTTTTCCTCCAAGATCGTCAAACTTCTGATCAACATTAACAAACTTACAGTTCCATGGTGGACATACTTTCTGCAGGACATCCATCAACTCTGCTCTAGATGGTCTTCAAGAGGGGGGTCCCGCGTTGAGAGAAGAGTTTGGACGTCTGCGCCCCGGTTCTGCGGAAGCCGGTCCACCCTGCTCCAGGTGTCCGCCTGGTGCCCGTGATGTAAGCAATAGTGGGCAGTCGAGGAGAAGTGGTGTCGACTGCCACTGTCCGCCGAAGAAGCGCCCGGCATGTCCGCAGTGGGTGCCGCGTCTACTGCCGAGCCGGGTCTGCTTCATGCTGTCCGTTCCTGTCCGGGTTCTGCCCACACGCCACAGCGCAGAAGTAGCCCGCCCCAAAACATCAAGGTGAGGAGGAAGCCATGGTTAGCACCGATCCGTCCTGGTATCGTGGTGTCAACATGGCGATCGCAATGGCCTGCCTATCTTTCTGGCTCCGCTTCGCCCCATGAAATTGATGTAGACGGGGACGAAGGATCCACACCTCGGCCCTAAAAACTAGAGTCCAGAAGGCATAGTGACTGACTGAAGTCCCAAGTCAAAGTACCGGGTGTACAGTCAACGGTAACTAAATAAGACATAAACTTCGGCGCTCTTTAACAGTCCGACTGCTCGAACTGGTGACACAGTTCACGCCCCCCGAGATAGAGAGAAGAGAGAGAGAGCAGAGAGAGAGGGGAGAGGGAGAGAGAGAGAGAAAAGACAGACAGACAGGAGCAGAGAAAGAGAGAGAGAGAGAGAGAGAGAGAGAGGAGAGAGAGAGAGAGAGAGAAGAGAGAGAGAGAGAGAGACAGACATACAGACAGAAAATTGGTGTATATTTGTATTAGTTCAGAAGTTTAGAGCACCTATCTGGAATTCATAAAACTGCATGTCGGAATCCTGAAGAGGCCATTTGCCACGCCCATCTTAACGTGCTGTTGTCCGGGTGGTCATGCACACTGTTCAGCGAGTTCTTGACTTTCAGTTCTTTTGTCTTCACAACATGCACACTGTTCAGTGAGTTCTTGACTTTAAGGTCTTTTGTCTTCACAACATGCACGCTGTTCAGTGAGTTCTTGACTTTCAGTTCTTTTGTCTTCACAACATGCACACTGTTCAGTGAGTTCTTGACTTTCAGTTCTTTTGTCTTCACAACATGCACACTGTTCAGTGAGTTCTTGACTTTCAGTTCTTTTGTCTTCACAACATGCACGCTGTTCAGTGAGTTCTTGACTTTCAGTTCTTTTGTCTTCACAACATGCACGCTGTTCAGTGAGTTCTTGACTTTAAGGTCTTTTGTCTTAACAACATGCACACTGTTCAGTGAGTTCTTGACTTTAAGGTCTTTTGTATTAACAACATGCACACTGTTCAGTAAGTTCTTTACTTTAATTAAGTTCTTTTGTCTTAACAACAAAGGCAGGACTCCAAAATACAGAAGATACGCACGGTAGACTCTCTCTCCACAGCTGCCCAATCGTACTTTTCAGTTTTTGTTCCCATTATCATGAGCCATTCGGCATGCTGAGGAGAACTTTGGTACCAGAAGGTACAGCACTCACGTACATAAGAAATGATGCACATAGCCTACAGCAGACACATATAACCCACAGAGGGTACAGCAGCCACATACATATTAGATCATAATCCACAGAGGGTACAGCATACACACACATTATTGAATTATAATCCACAGAGGGTACAGCATACACACACATTATTGAATTATAATCCACAGAGGGTACAGCATACACACACATTATTGAATTATAATCCACAGAGGGTACAGCATACACATACATTATTGAATTATAATCCACAGAGGGTACAGCATACACACACATTATTGAATTATAATCCACAGAGGGTACAGCATACACACACATTATTGAATTATAATCCACAGAGGGTACAGCATACACACACATTATTGAATTATAATCCACAGAGGGTACAGCATACACACACATTATTGAATTATAATCCACAGAGGGTACAGCATACACATACATTATTGAATTGTAATCCACAGAGGGTACAGCACACACACACATTATTGAATTATAATCCACAGAGGGTACAGCATACACATACATTATTGAATTGTAATCCACAGAGGGTACAGCACACACACACATTATCAAATTATAATCCACAGAGGGTACAGCATACACACACATTATTGAATTATAATCCACAGAGGGTACAACAACACATACCTACTAAATTATAATCCACAGAGGGTACAGCAGACACACACATAACTACATCATTAACAACAGAAGGTACAGCAGCCACAATTCATAGAGGGTCATCCAGATCCGCTCAAATCTTACCAAGTTCACAGACATCAACACACCTTGTATGTCTGTTTGGTTTCTTTGTTTGTTTATTTGTTTTTGTTTTTTTTCATGAGATCCATTTTTTCGAGAAATGTACGAAAATGTCGATGTCCTATCTTGCAATGCCAAAAAAAGTGAGAGAGAAAAAAAGCCCAACCAATTCCTGTGTGTGCTCTTTCATCAGGATTGTGACGTGATAGTGACAGCCATCACAATCCATCCTCTCGTTTTCTCTCTTTCTTTCTGGTAAGGACCTCTGTCTTTCTCTTTTGTAGGGACCTCTGTCTTTCTCTTTTGTAGGGACCTCTGTCTTTCTCTTTTGTAGGGACCTCTGTCTTTCTCTTTTGTAGGGACCTCTGTCTTTCTCTTTTGTAGGGACCTCTGTCTTTCTCTTTTGTAAGTACCTCTGTCTTTCTCTTTTGTAGGGACCTCTGTCTTTCTCTTTTGTAAGTACCTCTGTCTTTCTCTTTTGTAGGGACCTCTGTCTTTCTCTTTTGTAAGGACCTCTCTCTTTTTTTTTGTAGGGACCTCTGTCTTTCTCTTTTGTAAGGACCTCTCTCTTTCTCTTTTGTAGGGACCTCTCTCTTTCTCTTTTGTAGGGACCTCTGTCTTTCCCTTTTGTAAGGACCTCTCTCTTTCTCTTTTGTAAGTACCTCTCTCTTTCTCTTTTGTAAGGACCTCTCTCTTTCTATTTTGTAAGGACCTCTCTCTTTCTCTTTTGTAAGGACCTCTCTCTTTCTCTTTTGTAGGGACCTCTGTCTTTCTCTTTTGTAGGGACCTCTCTCTTTCTCTTTTGTAAGTACCTCTCTTTCTCTTTTGTAAGGACCTCTCTCTTTCTATTTTGTAAGGACCTCTCTCTTTCTTTTGTAAGTACCTCTCTCTTTATCTTTTGTAAGTACCTCTCTCTTTCTCTTTTGTAAGTACCTCTCTCTTTCTCTTTTGTAAGCACCCCTCTCTCTCTTATGCACATTCCTTAGCATTATCAGTTAACGTCACTTTCCTACGCCCAAATCACCATCCCCCCTCCTCTTCCATTTTCTCCACTCCCTTCTCTACGTCTTTCTGGCTGACTTCGTAGCATGCCGACATTATACGACACAGCACAGACAACAACGCTATACGGCATTTTGACGTAGTTGTTAGCCATCTATCTTCCTCTTCCCTTTGTTATCTGATAGCGCCGTGACGCTCGTCAACGGCTTGAGTACATCCTTTACCACCCACGCTACTGCCAAAGACGCCGAGAGTCACGACACTCCTTCACGCATGTTGTGAGCTCACACGCGCCATGCACGTGCTGGAACCCGTAACTTCATGCTGAAAATGCTGAAAACTGCCAGGATCTGGGAGCTTGTTATCTTTGCTCCAAACAGTGTTACGTCAAACTGCACATGTTGAGAAGGGCCTGTCTCCTTTTCAGATGACTAACTCCTCCCCCACCCCCTTCCATAATGATTCATTAATTAATGTCAGTTTCATCGAGGAGGTGTCACTACTTTTCATGAACTGTCATGTTCCTCTGCTGAGCTGTCAACCAGACAGACATCAGAAACAAGAAGGTTAACCATTGTATGAAAAAAAGGAGAGGCCCAGCCCCATACATGCACAGACCAACCGTGGGCTGTAAGACTGAAGACAGTCATCACCAGTGTGTAAGACAGCACCAGTGTATGCCAGAGAGGGTAAAAGCTTCGTAGTAGGCGACTGCTTAATATTTATGTTTATCGTAATGGTATGCAAGTAGTTAATTACCCTAACACGCTATTTGACTAGTTTGATGAGTGATTTCCGTTCAATTGTAGCAGTTTCTGACAGTCTCAACACCACCTGTTAAAATCCACTCAAGCCCTTATTGAAGAAACGAAAAGCGGAGACATAAAATTAAAGGTAACACATTTCGTTTTACTTAGGAAGACTGAGACCTCACACCACACTTTCCTGAAAGGTCAGAGGGCAAGTGTGAGGACTCACTGCACTGGACTCCAAGCCAATCATCTACACATCACGTCCTGAAACCTCCACAGACCCGGGACTCTGTCCTCCACGACAACGGGCCCAGCGCAGGAACAAGAATGCATGCTTCTGTGCGGACACGTGGGCAACCGAGTAACCCGCTGACCTATGTTTAGTGCTGACATCCACAAAAACCAGAAAGACAGATGTGTGCACCTCTCCACCCTTACATCAGCTGAGT
>CM031604.1:10441291-10451291 GCA_018398815.1 Conus ventricosus | reverse complement strand
GGTCCGGCCAATTAAGCTTAGGGGAGAGGCTTCGGGAAAGACGGTCTGTCCGGCAAACGGGCTAAGCACTTTGACCGACGCCTCGATGTCTAGCGAAAACGAGTCTTTAGCGCCTGGCTCAGACCCCATCTGGCCAATTTACACTGACCGTGCCCAAACGACTTAAGCCACAGGGCGCCAGTTAAGTAAAAAAGGGGGGAAGGTAGGTGTGGTGGTGGGTGAAATCAGCAAAATCAATTAAATGACCGATTGCCCACCACAGAGAGAGAGGTGTGTAGGCTGACTGTCTGATTTGAATATCCAAGGGAAATTTAGAGGGAGATGACTTCGGGTGTCAGGGGTAAAAATACTGACCAATGGTACTCGCCCTTTTTGGACAGATCGGAACGAATAAGAAAGATGTGAGAGGGAGAGAAGGGGGAGAACGAGGAAAACAAAACAGACAGAGAGAGAGAGGGAGAAGTTCGGGGGAGTAGGCTCTCGCCTACAGGAAGGGAGGGAGAGGGGAACGAACAGGGAGAGAAGATGAGGAGGTTCTAGTATAGTCTCTGCAGGAGAAAAAGGCAGGGGGATGAAGAGGAGAAGGAGGAGAGAACGAACAGAGAGACAAGAGAGAGAGGTCTGAGTGTAATCTCTGAGGAGAGAAGAGCAGAGAGATGAGGGGAGGAGAGAGAGAGAACCAAGGGCATTAGCACGAGATAGTCCTGCAGAGGAAGGACTGAGGAGAGATGTGGGAGAGAGAGCTGCTAACTAATGAAGAAGAAAAGAAAGAAAAGAAAAAAGAAAAGAAAAGCAACCATGCCATTTGATAAGAGCAGACTAGAAAGAGAGAGAGAGAGAGAGTGCAATGCGTTAATGCAGGAAGAAAGAAAGGAGAACAGATCGATGTTGATAGTCACTGTTCTATCCTAACCGGGGGTTCGACCTCATACCTGGCAGCGTCACTTCGCCCAAACAGAACCACAGACCAACGCCAAAAATATTCACCTGACCCGGCGCCATCAGACCAAAACCAGTGCCAGCAGTTTTTGTCGTGTTGTGAAAAATGACAGTGAAAAGAAAAGAAAAGAAAAAGAAAAGACAGTGATTCTGAATAGTTAAGATCACCTGGCCAGGTAAAGTAGAAATCAATTTATACCCGGGTTAGTCAATGATGTTTTAGATAAATGATTTTTTGAAATTCAGGAAAGAGAGAATGTTTTTATTTTGTTTGATTCCATAGCCATTGATGTTCGTTCTATGATCATGTGTAGTAAAGTTATAGACTTTACTAGTGGTTTTGATGTGACGAATGCATGATATAATGAATGAGATCGTAAGCAAGCTGTGAGTGTGTTTGGGCTGTGCGCTAGTCCTTCCCCACTGACATTACACCGAGGTTGACAATTTATTGGCGAGCCTCCAGGATATTCTGGCCCATTTATTATAATTGTTCAACTTCTCAGAAGGAAGCTGGGTGGGATTCAAGTATTGTAATCCTAAGGCAAGGGGTTGTCTTACTGTATGTTCCCAAGATAGTTAAACACTAGGCTTGGCATTGCTTCCAAGATAGTTAATACTAGGCTTGGCATTCAGCCCCAGACAGAGTACTCATTTCGCAACCAGATTGCCTATAATTCGCTTCTCCATAGTTGGGTAGACGCTGGGCGTTCTTATAAAAAACTAATACGTTGTCCCAAGCTAATATTATCATTCATGGATTGTGCTATTACGTCATCGTGGTCGGTAACCACAGTTTGCTGTCGTAGTAATAACATCTAGAAACCCACCAAAAAAAAAAGAAAGAGATATAATGGCGGGAAGAAAAGAACACCCCCTATTGAACAACTTGTTGAGGCGTCGCTCGTGATTTAGGATAATCAGGAGATGAGTTGCGTGCATTTGTTGAAAACAAAAAAGATGGAAAAGAGGATGAACGCGCGGAAGACGCGTGTCGACATTGGAATTAGAGAGCATGAAAAAGGCCTAATGGAGCGCAGGAAACAGTAAAGTTGAGGGAGACGCAGGAAACAGAAGATTATGTAGGGAAACGCAGGGGGGAACAGAAAGACTAAATGTTCATTATAGGAGTTGGAGGGAAAGTGAGAATACAAAGGAGGAGACCACCGAGGATGGAGTTCAGGTTTCCAGTGACTCTTGTGCGCAGCTATGCCCCCCGACCCAATAAATTGCCAAAAGTTCTCGGAAGAACCGATTCGATTGAATTGCTACATCAGTCGTTTCGAAAACGTTTTGCGACCAGTCAGGGATGGCCTCAGAAGAGAGGGCAAGTATTTTGTCAGCGTTATGACGGGTAAGGCATACAGGCTTTTTACTGCGTTACAGCAAGAACAACAGTCTGATTTCGGCGCTTTGAAGGAATCGTTGATTGAAAGGAGGATTTATTGACCTCACAGAGAGGGGGTTCAGGAAGAAATTTCGTTCAGCTAAATTACAAGCAGGTGAGAGTCACTCAGTTGGTGCACGTTTAGATCATATTTTTTCGATAAATGGTTAGAGTTTTTTAGAGTTGAGTGGTACGAAAAAGGAGTTCGCCTCTGAATTGAAAGAGCTAGTTATGAAAGAAAAAACAGTTTTGTAGGTTGCGGCCCTGAGTTAACATACATTTGAAAGAGAGACAGCAGAGACATGCTGGGAGTTGTTGAAGTTCGCAGAGGTGTATAGCGAGGCACGTTGGGCACTAAGGTGCAGGAGAAAACAGGTTGCTAGGCACAGGTGAGAAGAGTGCAAGGAAGATAGGAGAGTTTTCTGCCAAAGTCTGCAAAACCAGTGGTGGGGAGAAGAGAGGGCAAAGGGGCACATTAGGTGTTTATTTGTCACAAGACAGGGAATGTGGCGTGGGGATTGTCGCATGACATGAGGTTCCAGAGAGCGGCAGCCTTGCAAAGAGGTGTGGAATAAGGGTCGTCAAGGAAAACGACCTGCAGTGAACCAAAAAGGGATTCTGTCTTGAAGAGGGTGGAGTGCAGCCTATGGCTAGCACTGGACAGCAGTCCGAGTCAGGGTGGAGGGCACTAGGCTGAGTGGTTCGTTACCAGCTGGAAGAAGGGGTGGATTGGGCCAGCCAGAAGGGTGTGAAGAAAGTGTCACGAGACACTGGTGTTCATGCGGGGTAGTACGAACAAACGCTCTGGTTCGAGAAAGGGGTTTGACAGGGCAAATCCAGGACCTGTACTCTAATCGATGCATGTGAGGGAGTTTCCAGTTGCTAAGATAAGAAGTAGTACCCCTTACTTTCAGGCGAGGTAGTCTGCGTTGGTGATGGAGAAGAACCCCCTTCACTGATTTTATATTTGGATATATTCCAGGGGCCCAAAGCGGATCCAGGGGATCCTGAGTAGTTGACTGCTAAGGGGGCAGCAGTTTTCTAACACGAGCAAGAAGGAGGAAAAGGTTGTTAAACGTTAGTTGTTCCAGGAAGGAAAGTCGGGCTAGACGTGTCGCCTGATGAGGTTTAGGGCTGCTGCACAGGAACAAGACCCCTTCGCTCGTGAAGTCTTGGGAGTTGGCAAGAGGTGGAGAGAACCGGAGGTTAGAGGAGGTGAGACAGAATACAGAATGTTCTTGTGAAAGCGGGGCTGTTTGTACGAGTGTTCACAAGGGGAGACAGGTAAGGTGACCACTCAGTTAGAGGTACAGCAGGTTATCTTGGACACTGTCATGTCTGTGGGTCACGAGTCGCTCATGGCGGGTCTTCGGCACAGCAAAAACAGCTGACCGATCTTTGATGACTTTCATTGGCAGGGAGCAATGCGCAGACATCAAGCGGTTTCTGCATGTCATGTGACGTGTGTCAAAGGTCTGCCACAAGAGGGCTGTGAAGAGGAGGCGCCTCTTAAACAGCCTCCGTTATTTGGACACACCATTCAGGAGGGTGGTGGCTGTTGACCCTGATTGGCCCAATCGCGCCTGTACAAAGTTGGGACAGGTATGTGTTGACACTTGTGGACTACGGACAGTACCCAGAAGCGGTTGCATTGAAAGGCGTTAGATACGCAACAGTCGTGAAGGGCTGGATAGACTTCTTCTCTCGCTTGGTGTGTGTGTGCCAGCACAAATTCTCAGGGCAGGGGGGTCAAGTTCACTAGCGTGATTGAGGGAAGGTTCAACAGGATGCTAGGATCACACAGCTGCTCACTACCCCATACATCACAATGCTCAATGGCTTGGTGGAAAGATTCAACGGTGTGCTGAGGGCATTTTAAAGAAGCTCTGTGAGGGTAAGGCAGCAGAATGGGACCGCTACATTCCAGCGCGCACTGTTTGCCTACTGGGAAGCCCCTCAGGGAAAAGCACAGGATTTCGCCATTTGAGTGCTGTATGGGCGAACGTTCGGGAACCGGTGTGTGTTTTTGCTTCTCAAGGCTGTGGTTCCGGAAGAAGAGAACAGGAGAAAGAACAGGGGCAGTCCGAAAGAAGTCAAAACCACATATTCAGTATGTGGTAGTTGTATATTATTCGAGATTATTTAGACTTCGCAACAAAGGCTCGAGGAGACATTTGTAAAAGGTTCGCCAAGGGAGAGTTTTTGCAGAAGGCTAGGGTTCGTCAGAAAGAAGAAGAAGCAGTATTAGTATGACAGGACGGTGAGGAAGCAATTCTCAAGGTGGGAGACCAAGGCCTGTTACTGCTCCCAGAGATCACAAAACAAGCTGCTGATGAGCATTGGAAGGGACCATTCCCTTCATTGGAAAGGTAGAATCAGGACTACCGAATCGATGTGTATGGGAAATCAAAACTTTTCATGCAAATTTACTCCGCAAATATATTCAGCGTGAGGAGTCAGCAAATAAGGCGCAGCAGCATCATTGATGGAGGTAGAGGGCGACCAGCAGAAAAAAGAAGGAGAGATTTTGTTGCCCTGTGTTTCAGGGGAAAGGTCATACAGGGTGTGTCACTGTATGAAGGGTAGGACCAGCTAGGAAGACAGGAGGAAGTTAGGGGGCGCTCCTAGAACAGTATAGGGCGTCCAATGACTGATAAACCAGGCAGGACAACTCTAGAGACAGTAGGCGGAGTTGACAGTTGACCATCACAGAAAGAAAAACCAGTACAATGATGAATGAAAGCCTACCCGATCCCTATGCCACCAAGCAAGAGTGATCGAGGAGGACGGTTAGAAAAGATGTTGGACTTGGGGTGTGATTGAACCGTCAAATCATCATATAGTGCACCCGTCGTCTAGTGAGGAAAATGTCAGGTTGAGCATCGATTCTGTGTCGACTATAGTAGTCTGAACAGTGTCACCAAGGTTCGATGCAGAGGTCATACCAAAATGGAAGACTGTTTCGGCAGATCGCCACAAGCAAGAGCCAGTATTTTCACCAGGATAGATCTGAGCAAGGGTTACTGGCAAAATAGCCTGAGTGAGGACTCAAGGAAGTCACAGCATTCTCCATCCTATATGGGGCTATACAGTGGCGGTACTCCCTTTTGGGATGGTCACGCACCTGCAGTCTTCTCTGGATGATGAGGAAGCTATTGAGGGAATTGGATGGTCGTTGTCTATGAATTTCATGGATGACCATTTGTTAGCATCGAGACATGGGAGGAAGATATATGAGGCAGCTAGGAGCAGTTTTAGAGAGGTTGAGACAAGCAATCTCACAGCAGACAAAATGTGGCCTGTTGGTTTTCAAGCTGGAGTTTCCTAGGTTTTGTTGGTCGGAGCGCGACACAAAAGCAGCCGGAAAGAGGAAAGGTGGAGAAGATGATGAATTCAGAGAGACCAAAGACCAAAACAGAAGTTAGGAGGTCTGCTAGGTTTTATTGGGTTCTATGGGAGTTTGTCCAAATTTTGCTGCAATCACGAGTCTCTCAGTGATTTGGTCAAGGCAGGGATACGCAGTGGTCGATGGTCAAGACGCTGCAGAGCAGCACTGCAGAGGTGTTGGATAGACTAGGTTCCCGCCCCCCCCCCGCCCCATCTTGAAGCTACCAGTGTGTCCAAAACCATTTTTGTTTCGGACAGATGCATAGGTGGTGGGATTAGGTGCAGTATGTGTTTGCAGGCAGGAGCATGAAGAGGTCGAGTTTCCTGTTGAGATATGTAGCAGGAAGTTGACAATGTGTGAGGATGGGTAGCAAAATGTAGAGAAGGAGTGTTTTTAGCTGTCGTTGCTGGGTGGCGTGCAGAATTCCACAAATACTTGTATGGGACAGAGTTCGTGTGATAGAGACACAGATCACCATCCACTCCAATTCCCGCAGGAGGCACAGCTGAGGAAAAACGCAGGGTTCTGCAGTTTGGGCATGGCACTGCAGCCCTTACAGGTATCGAGTGCTGTACATCCAGGTCGACAGATGTCGGGGAGATGAATTTAAGCCGGTAGTATAGCAAGCTGCAACTCAGGAGGAAGTCATTCTTATCCGGGGGTGCTTTGTTGATTAAATACGTTGTTGATGGGACAGTTATGTTGA
Source organism: Conus ventricosus (assembly GCA_018398815.1). Taxonomy (NCBI): domain Eukaryota; kingdom Metazoa; phylum Mollusca; class Gastropoda; order Neogastropoda; family Conidae; genus Conus; species Conus ventricosus. The sequence goes on along the minus strand of CM031604.1, from coordinate 10,444,871 downwards.
TTGGATAATGGGTCATTACCAGTTGGCTCTATGGTTCATATTATTTTCTTTGTGAGACTTGTTCATTTAATCAACGATTTTCGCGTTTTGTTCTCAGGACTTGTTCATGTGAATGTAGTTATGCTTGGAGCAACAGTCGCTTTGTTGTGTGATGATTATTTGCAATAAGTGAGGATGGAGATTCCTCAGTGAAGTGTATGGAATCGTGATTTCATATTATATTGTGCTTTTCATAAGAATTGTGTTTTGAGAGAAGATTATGGCAAATCGAGGTAGGGGATCGTTAAGTGCGCTAGAGTCGTTTATAAAATGAGTTGCAAATAACGCAAGAAGCGCACGTCAATGATAATCATTGGAGTGTGGTATTCACTAAATGATGTATTTTATATGACTTATAAAACCTTTGGTTGTAAGTATTTTAAAAACTTTGCACGTGTAGCTGGTGTGTCAGCAAATTCGGTTGTTTGTTTTTTTTGTACCGTTGTTTTTGAGACAATGCGGAGACATGGTCTTTTGAGGGGGAAATTGTCACGGACAAAAAATGAAACACCCAACTTGGGGAGTCGCCAGCCAGCCATTTGTTCGGGACATAAGCCTTCACTCAAACATTACTAGGCGTCAGATAGACGGGCCCATGGGTCGGGTCCGGCAAATATGCCTTAGGGAGAGGCTTCAGGAATGACGGTCTTGTTCGGGCATCGGGTAAGCAGCTTTGGTCCGACGCCTCGATGTCTAGCGAGACGAGTCGTTAGCGCTGGCTCACTATTGGCCAATTTACACTGACCGTGCCACGATTAAGCCTCACGGCGCCAGTTAAGTAGGAAAAGGGGGGAAGGTATTTAGTGTGTGGTGGGGGTGAAGTGAATGTTGTATGGAATGAAATCTAGCTAATCAATTTAAAGACCGATTGACCACCACAGAGAGAGAGGTGTGTAGGCGTGGAATGTCATGATTTGAATATCCATGGATAAATTAGAGGGAGATGACTTCGGGTGTCAGGGGGTTTATTAAAAATACTGACCAATGGTACTCGCCTTTTTTGGACAGATCGGAACGAAAATAAGAAAGATGTGAGAGGGATTAGAGAGAACGGGGTGAGAGAACGAGGAAACGAACAGACAGAGTGAGAGGGGAGAAGTTCGGGGGAGTAGGCTCTCGCTACAGGAAGGCAGGGAAGGGAGAGGAAAAGAACGAAACGGGAAGAGAGAGATGAGGGAGGTTCAAGTTATGTCTCTGCAGGAGAGGGAAAAAGGCACAGGGGGATTGAAGAGGAGAGGATGGCAGGCAGAAAACGAAGGAGAGGACAGAGAGAGAGAGGTCTGAGTGTAAACTCTGAGGAATGGAGAAGGAGCAGAGAGATGATGGGGAGAGGAGAGGAGAGACCATGTGGGGCATTAGCACGAGATAGTCTGCAGCGGAAGGACTGAGGAGAGATGTCGAGAGAGAGAGATGCTAACTAATGAAGAAGAAAGAAAGAAAAGAAAAAAGAAAAGAAAAGCAACCATGTCCATTTGATAAGAGCAGACTAGAAGAGAGAGAGAGAGAGAGTGCAATGCGTTAATGCAGGAAGAAAGAAAGGAGAACAGATCGATGTTGATAGTCACTGTTCTATCCTAACGGGGGTTCGACCTCATACCTGGCAGCGTCACTTCGCCAAGCAGAACCACAGACCAACGCCAACAGTCTCACCTGACCAGGCGCCATCAGACCAAAACCAGTGCCAGCAGTTGTGTCGTGTTGTGAAAGTGACAGTGAAAAGAAAAAGAAAAGAAAAGAAAAGACAGTGATTCGTGAATAGTTAAGATCACCTGGCCAGGTAAAGTAGAAATCTATTTATACCCGGGTTAGTCAATGATGTTTTAGATAAATGATTTTGTGAAGTTCAGGAAAGAGAGAATGTTTTATTTTGTTTGATTCCATATGCATTGATGTTTCGTTCTATGATCATGTGTAGTAAAGTTATAGACTTTACTAGTGGTTTGATGTGACGAATGCATGATATATGAATGAGATCGTAAGCAAGCTGTGAGTGTGTTTGGGCTGTGCGCTAGTCCTTCCTCCACTGACATTACACCGAGGTTGACAATGATTCATATTTGTTTTATAGCCTGTTAATTTAATCCAGTCTTTTACCTGCTTATTTAATGTCCTTGCCAGTCTCAATATTTAATATCCTGTTTTGTGTTGATTCACAGTCAGTATTAAAAAGTTTGTATTGTTTTGAAAATTCACAAAGAGAGGAATTATTATTTGAGATTAAGTACATGTTGCACTGTCTTTACATGAAAGGTACTAATGTTGTATTTTCTTGGGTTCCATCGCACACCTCCTTCGTTTTTAATGATCAAGCAGATAGAGCAGCAAAAAGGGGAGCAAAGAATATATTTGGTAGTATTAAGGTTGATTGTCCTTTATCATACAAGGAAATTAATCATATAATCGAGAGGGATTTCTGGAGTCAATACAGTTCCTCATCAAAACCTCGTCAGCAAACTCTGTCAAACTTTGTGTCAATTAGCCGACCGGTTTCCAGCCTGACTTTTAGACTTTTATGTAATTCCCTACGAACCAAGTATTGCCAGACTGTTAAGTGCGTATGTCGTGGGGATCTTTCAGTTCAACATGTGATTTTGATTGTGAACTAACGAAACCCTTTTTGAATGGTGTTATACCAAGTGCTGACACTGGGCATGTTAATGTGTTTGACTTTTTAGATTCGTTGCCAGTTGTTTCTCTTGTTAAATTAACCAGTAACCTTTTGGGAAGTCCATTAAGGAACATTTTATAATCATAATCGTAAGTTAGATTATTTTAGTTATTTTTATCTAATTTTTCATAGTTACTGTCCTACAATTCATCTATGCTTTATTTATGTTCCATGTAACCACATCGTCCTCTTTTCTTTTATAATAATAGTCTAAAATTGTAAACAATATGTTATTTAGACGTCTGCAATCACCTATATGTGTGACGAGACGTAAAACAGAATTCCTTCCTTCGTGTGAGAAGACTTTAACGAACATTCCTGATTTGGTTGGTTTGCTGTTATGCTCGGGTCTGTGTTGAGCTGGGGTTATTGGTGTATTTAGTAGACCTCCCCTCGCCCATCATGCGAGTGGCTGTTAGGATTTGACAGCATGGGTCAGATTGTACTGACGGCGGGGTTCCAGTACCCTTCCTTCCCTCCCTTCTCTCCTCCCAGCTACCTTTTCCCTCCTCCCGGGGGCTTCACCCGGAGCTTGGACTGGTTGGTGCCACGCGCTGGTTGGGGCCACGCTCTGGTTGGGACCGCGGACTGGTTGATGCCACGCGCTGGTTGGGGCCACGCTCTGGTTGGGACCGCGCGCTGGTTGGTGTCACGCGCTGGTTGGGACCACGCGCTGGTTGGGGCTACGTGCTGGTGGAAAAGCCCGGGGACTTGACTGGCCGGTCCTGATCCCCGTCCAGGACCTCCGGCAACAACGCCACGTTCTCCCCCCCCCCCCCCCCCTCCCCGGGGCGCGCTCTCCACCGTCCGTTGTGCGTGTCAAGGGTGTCGGCCTTGAACGACCCTCTTCAAGAACCGACCCGGTTGGAGCAC
>CM031604.1:10428791-10431291 GCA_018398815.1 Conus ventricosus | reverse complement strand
GCCTCCAAGCGTCTAATGCCTTTTGTGAGAGGTTTCACGCTCCTTGACACACACACACACACACACACACATGTCAGCAGGTGGTTTTTAGGGCCAATGAGATAAGCAGAACTGGCAATCCTTATTCATATTCCAGTTACAGTCTGAAATGAATGAAAATGAAGTGTAACATAATAAAATCCAATGCAATACTGCCGATTTTGTGGGTAGAAAATATGCAAACATGACCAATCCTGTTCAATCTGGGGTGATTTTTTTCTTTCTATATTTTTCTTTCTTTTGTGATACAAAGGATATATAGTTAACACTATATTGCAAAATCGATGGAACCGGAGATTTCTCAAGACAAGGTAAGTGGCTTGATTAATCTACTGATGTCAAGTTGTTATTCGTCCAACCTTAGCATGGCATGAGTAGGAAACTGGACGTGTATTGACCTTGATCGTGGCCATTTGTTCTGGCCACAATTTCTGATGTCGTGCTTTGCTGGGTTTCTGGTTCACAAAGCTTCACAAATCATATCATTAGCTAAAATATATAAGAAATTGTTTCAATGTACAACGCAAACATCAGAATTTGGAAACAAAATCCATCAATCGAAAACGAATGAAAAACATGTAATCAATGTTAAATCTGTATGCTTGCATAACTTTGATTGAATGTGTTATATGCAACGAGTCTCTCAGAGATTTGCGTGTGTACAATAACAACACTGTGTTGGTTTGTCTTGCAGATAAACTTCGCTTGGGGAGCAGTCTTGGGGTACCCTTACACCAAGCGACATCTGCCTTATCGGAGTAAACACAGTGGAAAATGATGCCAGTCCTCTTTTAGCAGCCCCTGTCGGAGTAATCCTGCCACAGGAGGAAAGCAGGACACGGAGAAACGTTTACTGCCAAGAAATAAAGAACATCTACGAGTCATCCATGAATCCCGCCTGCCTACATGTTGTGTGGCATGTCTCTAACATGGGGTGACGGCACTGGTGCACATCTTATGCCTCTTCAGCTGAACTGTTAAAACTGTTCCAATCATGTGAGGCGCACGTGCAGTACTCGCGTTCGGCGAAACCTTCGGCTCCAACGACATCTCTTTCTGGCCTTTTGATCTGTTACACTGCCATCTTCACTTAGTCTATGGTAAAGACCTCAGCCCTTTCCGCCCCTTCTCTACGTTGGGAATCAAAAAGGAAACGACACTCAGACAACAGACATGATGGTCCAGCCCTGTGGATCTTCTTCCTCTTGGCGTTCGCTAGCTAGACAGTCAGTCCATGACGGGTGATGAACAGTCCTGTTTTTTCAAGCTCCCGATAACAGCTGTAGAGCTCGGCCTTCAGCGCAGCGTACATGGGCCACATCTCTTGTCTGGCTGGGTCACGAAGGGAAGGGTGTGTGTGTGTGTGTGTGTGTGTGTGTGTGGTCGGGGTGGGGTGGGTGGGAGGAGAGGTCTCTGGAGCAGGTGGTCTTCCTGTCTGCACCGACAGGTCGGAGACGGCACAAGTCTTATCTTCCGGTCCCCATGACAGTTCATTGTTGTGTCTGGTGCGGACCCTCACCACAATACTTTGCTGCTCTCTGGTCAACACGTGGCAGTCGTCCTCGGTATTATAGGCTTTGTCCGTGCCTGATCATTCTCCGCGTTTCGGGTTCAAATCTCCACAGGGCCACTTCGGTACTGTGGGGTTTTCTTTTCCTGGGATTTAGCTCACACTGGCTCTGACTAAAGTCCTTCGAATGAGACTGTAAACCGAAAGTCCATGTATAAAGACATGCATAACATCATGCACACGCATAAAATCCCACCTTTCAGAAGGGAAGGCCACTTTGGCCGTTGGTATCGATAACATGTATACACATAACATGCTTCTTCTGGGCAACATCGAAGGGATGAGTGACTGATATTCGTCTGAATGACAAGGAAAACGAATTTACAGCGCCAAAGGGCAGCAGGTCTTCATTGGGTTCTCTCCTGGTAGGTAGCCCGCTGTCAAAACGCGTGTATGCATTGTAACTCTCAGACCTTGATCCCTAACTGAGGATGGACGCTAAATATCTATAAAACAAGTGTTCATCCATGTGGATTCGGTTGGAGTTGGAAAAAGTCCTCAGTAAGTGAACCAACTTTTAGTTTCCAATACAAACCGGACAGGATTGGTAGATGGGGCAGTATCTACAAGAAGTACAAACTCATCAAATCCCGAAAGCAATAACCGTTCGCATACAAGCAGATCAGAGGTCAACACCGATTGTCAGTCTTTCTTAGAGCAGGCGCGGCGTTAGCGCACACAAGTGAACACTCCGACATTTGAGCGCCTCCGTGTTTGTCCATATTTAATAATATTTTAGTTATTGATCTGTTGGTTTTAAAGTCAACTGCCAGACTAGTTGTTAACAACCATCCTAAAGCGTGGCACTTGCCTGAAGTGCTGTAAGACATCAGGTCTTCTTGTTCATTCTCTCCTCTCTCTCTCTCTCTCTCTCTCTCTCTCTCTCTCTCT
>CM031604.1:10416125-10427791 GCA_018398815.1 Conus ventricosus | reverse complement strand
TCTCACTGAAGCCGAGGGTCCGTAGTTCACATCCACATTCAAAGGTTCGGCATGTTTATGTGTGTGGTTTCTAGTCGCTACTGTGGTGGACTAGGTTCAAAACTTGAAGGCCTTAAAGTGCCGCTTTAGTGTGTGTGTGTGTGTGTGTGTGTGTGTGTGTGGTGGTGGAGTTAATTATAGTCATTTTCATCGGCAGATGATATAGACGGGAAGAAAAAAAAAAAAAAAAAAAAGGGTTGGGGGGGGGGGGGGGGGAGGGGGGGGGGGGGGGGGGGACAAAAAAGAAAAGAAAAAGCAAGAACATTAACCCACTTAAGTCATTTCAACCACATCTGCATTCACTTATGAAAAAGAAAACAGCCTTGCAAGTTAAGGACCTCATTAAATAGATAGCTACATCAGAACTGGCTAAAGAGGCGGCAAAACTCAATTATGCATGAGTCGATCGAACTTGATCTCATTTTTCATATTTGTCAAGATTGATACCTTTCGCCTTATAACATTTTAGTTTTTAAAACTGGACAAATCTTGTAGAAGTGATGCACCACAGAGATGACTTTTCCACAGACACACGCAACTTCAGGAGAAAATTTGAGTTTTCCCTGTGTTCCGCTTAAATTTTGTGATAATCTTAGCAAGAGGCGTGAGCCGCTCGCAGTGTGTAGCATTTTTCACAGAAAAGGTTTTGTAATCGCTAGTGTTCCAGGTTGAATAGTATTTCAACACTTGGAAGGATGTAATGGCAATATTGCACACATTTGAAAGTTCTGTGCACCACGTTTAGCTAGATTATCTGCTATTTCATTCTTGAGACCACATTGTGAAGGAGGATCCAACAGAAGTTACTATTATAACCCTGAGACTAATACAGTGTATCATGTTCTTATTTCATATAGTAAATCTTTTCTGGCTTACAATCCCAAGTTGCAGTGATTGAAAAACAGACTTGGAATCAAACACAAACAGCACACTAAAAAAAGGATAGTGGAAGAGTCCTTATACACAAAATCAAGCATCAGTATAGCATACAGTTTGCCCGTGAATATCTTGCCAAAACTTTCCGCGATGAAAACGATTTCCTTATTCAGGACTTGCTAACGAACCAGAACCGTGTCAGCTAGTGTCCATAACTGACCTCAGTATCAGGATTATCAGGTGATTAGGTATGATTTTCTAGGTGTTCTTTCACACGTTCCTAGAATGTTGATATTTTCTTTTTTCTTTGAGAACCGTTATCTTAATCAAAATTTCAACTCAATGGTTCCAAGGAGGCATCATTGAATGTGGGGAACTCTGGAATCGTATGTTAAATCTACATTACAGCATAGACATAAGTTCAGCGGTCTAATACATTTATTGGCTGAATATAATGAAATTTCTTGGTGCTACTTGGACTCTTTATTCGAATTACAAAATATCATCAGTAACTGAAATTTTATGACAAGCTTCGAATCACCATTTGGCTTATTCTAGACATCTTTTGCTCGATAAAGGTAAGATCTTGCCGCTTTTGTAGCTTTATATGTATTTGTTTGTACAGGAACTCCTAAACTATTTAATAGCTTTTATGTCAAATACTTTGTAACTTTTTTAAAGATACTTTGGCCGCTGAAAAGTAAACTTTCTTGTCCTACTTTAACTTGGAGGGACAAGAGCCAAAGACAGAGATGCCAAACGGGTTTTAGTATTTTGAACCACGGTTGGCAATTACAAATTTTACGAAACATTAGTTCGTCTAGTTTAGATAACAATTTTTTCTATGTGCATTTTCCAGCTTAGTTTTGGTGTTAAAAGGATCCCAACAATGGATGATTCTGATTTGCAACAACGGCATTATATTCATGGATGGGAGTTCAGGCGGATTTTCTACATTGTTTTAAACAACATTATAACTGGTTTTTTCACAGATAAATCTAGCCATTTTCTTTTATATAAGCCCGATAGTTGACCAATTCATATTGATAGATTCTGCAAATGAGTAATTGTCGTTTCTTTGTCTGTTTTCTTTAAAAATAGTATGCATCGATATTGAGCTGTCATCAGCATACTGAACTACATGGAGATTTTTGGACAACGCGAAGGAAGATCATTAAGGAGGAATTGAAAACAAAATTGGGGCATTAATGATATCCTTGGGAATACTTAATTATGTACTGAAGGAAGAATTCATCTTACCAATTCTTGTAACCTTTATGTCGTCCATTAAGAACCTTTTTATGTAAGAATACATGTTGTGTAAATACAATCTTTTTTTTAATTTGTAGCACCGAAGCATGCCAAAACATGTCGTAGGCTTTATAAACATAAAAAAATGTCGCCATCGTACTTTTTTGTGGGCAAACTGTTTTTTTATTTGATTTGTAAGTTTTACCAGATGTGTTGTAGTGCATCGACCTTTCCGTAAAATCCAGCCTGCTGGCCTGGAAGCAAATAGCTTCTTTTCACAATTAGTACATCAGACGCTTCAATTACAATTATTTCCAGAGCTTCCGACTGCGAAGGCCAAAGAGGATTGAGTCTCTAAAACTGCTTACAGAGTATTTATCTTGAACTTCTTTAGAAACTGGTATGACCAGAACTCTTCCAACTTTTAGGGAGGTGCGCATTATTCCAACATTTTTGGAACAACGAGAGTGTACCTGTTTCAGGACGACGGAGATGGCCAAAGCATTGATAGAAATGCATCTTAGCCCAACTGCTGAGTTCTGAGATGAGACTGATGATATGTTCTGAAATCTGAGACCTGGATAGGAGGATTCAAATAAATGAACTGCACTGGATCGGATCCAATAGTCCTTTTTTGTTCCTCTTTCAATCTTATGCTATTTTTGCTGTAGAGTTGAAGAAAACTAATCTGAGAAAGTAATCTATAAAAGCCCAGCTTTTCATAAGAGGGTAGGAACTCCTTTTACTGCTTAATTGGTAATAGCGATGTTGTTTTTTGTGACATTTTTCATTTCTTTTTATTTTTTCCACATTTAACCTCGCTTTTGATTCTGTTATTTCCTTCCTACAAAATCATCCAGTATGTATTTTTTTGCTTGAGAACTATTTTTTTACAGTTGTTTTTTTCCGTTTATTAGTCTTAAAATTTTTTCAGGTCTTATTTCGGATCCACCTTTTAAAAGCTGACGTTTTGATTTTACAGCTTAATCGCATTCTTCAGTCCACCACACGTTACCGCCCCTAACAAGTTTCTATATTCCTCTTGGAATAGCATATCCGCAGCTTGACCTAATATTTTGGCAAAATTTTGAATAAAAAACATAATGTTGTCTTTCAACCGAGTTGTATCTATGTTCCTCAGATATTGCAAAAAATTCCCAATTGATATTTATCATTTAATTTGGGATTTTGTCTTCAACATCTGATATGTCTGTGCTACTTTCATCATTCAAATTATTGTGTATTGGAGGTGATCATACCAAGGCAGTCTTCTCCAGGGGACCAATCGGCAATCAATTGTAGATTTGGAGTCTACCGCGACAAGTCTATAGCAGATGGGTTTGTGTGTTGATACATCTGGATTCGAGTAACTCGACCATCATTTAACAAGATGAGACTGGAATCAACAATATTTCTAGAAATCTGTTTGAAGACATTCGAAATTCTGTATCCCAAAAAGGAGTCGGAGCATTAAAAATCACAAGAATGATCCATTACTTAGAAGTGAAATCGATGTTTTTCAGCCAGTCCGTATTTCATCTTTGGGGCCGTAGGGATATAACTGAAATGGCCCATTAAAAAAATGGGTGTCATTAACTTTTCTCGCAGCCCCTACAGAAAAAAGTTTCAGAATCTTGTAGTTGGGCATAGAAAAATTGTGGAAACTTGTAAATCCACATCCTAACATAAATAGCCACGGCACCTTTTATTTGAAATATTTACGTTAGTTCGTGGTGGAGAGTAGAAATTCTTAATATTAGGAGCTTTGATATTTCAACCTTTAGCGATTGAAGGCTACACACTATAACTTTCCCTGTCTGTACGTAATGTTTCAATGGGCAGAAAATTTGAGAGATTGAGCTGGCCATATCCCACTGTAATATTTTCAATTGTTATTACTGATTCTTCATAGTTTGTCTTTTAGTTTACGAGTAATGTGTTATTGTGAAAAAAAAAGGGGACAAAAAAAAACTGAACATCGGTCAGATCAAGGTTATTTTCCGCGATGCCTCTTGGTCTGTGTCGGTATGCCGGGGAGGAGGTAGCATACATTCCTGGCGGTGGTAAGGATTCCGTGGGGTTGGAAGCCACGGACTGAGTTGAATACCAGGGTTGCCGTGAATCTTCCAACCTTCTGTCTGTTCGTGGTCGCTCAGAAGAGGCGATGTACGTTGGCGGCCTAGGTTTCTTGCAGTAGCCGTGCTCCATCGCCATTTGGAGGAGAATCATCTTGAGGTTGCTAGACTTCTGTATGTTGTCGTAACCCACATGGAGGCAACATTTTTAGTATTTTTTCCACATAATTCAGAGTAGGTGTGCGATTCTTATACGTTTTTGCTTCAAGATGTTGTGATTTGACCGGGATGACTGGCTGCACACAAACGTGGGACTGGGGGAAAGATTTGCTGGACTAGATTTCACCGCAGAAGCCTTATGTCTTTTCCGCACACCGGCGGCCGTCTTTCTTTAAGGGTCGTTTAAATTCCTGTGTGCAAGAACACAAATTGAGCAGGATGCAGCGATTGACTTGCTTCTTCAGCAACCGTTGATGTTGTCAAAGGTGACAGGCTTTCTTGCAGCCATTGTAGTCCATAAGCCATCATTCAGGCGTTTTGTTTAAGGATTGATCGGTTCATCGTTAGGAGTCATGAAGAATAAGGACACGGGGAGTATCTGGAGGCTTCGTAATTTTTTGCGGCATTGCTTTGGGTTAACTTCGTCGTTTATTTGGATCTCTTTATCTTACGTAATTGGTGTGACGTCATTTTCAGAGTCCTGTCTTTTGGCTATTTCTTTTGTTTTGTTTTTGTTTTTTATCTTTTTTTCGTAGTCCACGGCCTACACATTTCAGTTGTCATCTTGGTATGTAGGACCGGCGGGACTACCTTGACAGCGTCGATAGGAGCGATAACCAGAGGTAGGTGTTACGTCGTTGGGTTTCACTATTGACAAACGCTGTTTATGGAACGGGCTGCTCAGTTTTTCGCTCGATTTTTTGCTCAGTGAGGGTGGTTTTTTGGGGGTTTTCTTTTATTGTTTGTGTGTGTGTGTGTGTGTGTGTGTGTGTGTGTGTGTGTGTGTGTGTGTGTGCGTGCGGCGTGCGTGCGTGCGTGGTAGTGCGTGCGGTGTGTGTGTGTGTAGTAAAGTTTCAGCAAAATTACATATTCGATTCTAATTCCATTTCCATGGCATATTTTGTTCCCAGGATTACTAAGGGTTCATTTATTTTTTAAAAAAAAATCAAACTAGGATGATTCCATTTTTTGTAGCCCATTTCGACTATTTTTCGCACAAGAGTGTTAAAGGCATTTCTAAAAATGAAGCAATATGAAAATTGCTGGCGAGGTATGGTGTGCTGTCTTGCTTTGTCACGTTGTTTCCAGAAGTTATGTTACGACGGCGTATTTATGTGTCGGTGAATCGGGGGAACGACAAACGCTCGCTAACGCCCGCAGTTCTGGCTTTTTATGCAGTGCCCGAAGAATTGCGAAATCAGAGTACTTGTTTCCAGAGGGCGTGCCTGGCACCGGCTCTGCAGGAAAAGGGTGGTAGGGAATAACGGAGTGCTGATTCGGGAGCTCTGTATCGCGGACCAGCTTCAGGCCGGCCTGTGCTGATACTGGACGTGATCCACAAGTCAGACAGATGAATCATTACTCTGCTATCACCTCTGACCGTCCACTTCTCGGTCTCAGGGCTGTTGCAGGGCTCTTGTTGGCTTTCCTGTGACAATCTCTCGTGCATTTTGTGAAGTGACACTTTATGGAAATGGCCCCTACATATTCATACTGGTTTTTTTTTTTTTTACGGCTATATGCCTGACTACATTTAAAAACACTGGGTATTCCCCATATGGTTTTTAGTGACAATGCCAACTTTAAGTATTTCCTGACTGTTTGTCCGACCTCCTCGTTCCAGAAACTCATAGAGTATCTTTCAGTCATTCTGCAGCCCAGAGGAGATGAGGGACTACCAGGTGTTTGATAAAACAAAAACATAGACTGTTAGGTGCCGTTCTTTTGTGAGAATGATGACAGTCGGGTGTGCTGTCTATCTGGTGGATCAGCGCTGGTATGTCGAGGCTTATGCCACTGGGTGCACGCCCAAGGGGAGTGCACAAGTGAGACGTGGGCTAACGGCCCCCACACTGCTATCGATCAGCCCTCGTCGAGCTTCTATGTCACGCAGGAGAAGGGCGCCACAAAACCACACACACACCACACACCCACCCCACCACACAACACAGCACCACAGGCGAAGGACAGACACACAACACACACACACACACACACTACCATACACCACGCGCTCGCACGCACCGGCACGCACGCACTCGCGCACCACACACAACCCACACAACACACACACCCAACACACACACACAACACACACACACACCCAACACAGTCACACCACAACAAAGGCCATTATGCACGGGGGTAGTAAACGGTCACAACAAGCTAAGCTGTCCCGGCACTCCAGAGATGGCGGAAGGGCTCTTGAATATTCAATAGGTGGGGGATCAATCAGCAGCGACCCAAAAGCACGCATTAAAAGCACACAGGGTGCTCTGTGGACGTGGACACCACCATACACACACACACAACACGCGCTGCGAGCGGCGCTGTTGTGTACACACATAACACACAAACCACAGTAGCGAGAGAGAGAGAGAAGAAGACCGAAGACAGATGAGAGAGAGACAGAGAGAGACAGAGCAGAGAAAAGACAGGACGTTAGACAGCGAACTTACCAAGTGAGAGAGAGTGAGAGAAAGGAGAGTGAGATGAGAGAGAGGTGGCGAGGAGAGGAGAGAGAGAGAGAGAGAAGCGGAGAAGAGAGAGACATACACCACACACACCATAGAGAGAGAGAAGAGAGAGACAGACAGAAGCCGAGGAGAGACAGAGAGAGACAGGACCGAGACACAGCCAGACGTATGACAGCGAACTTCCAGTGAGAGAGAGAGAGAGAGAGAAGAGAGAGAGAGATAGAGACGAGAGAGAGAGGGAGCTGAGAGCGAAGACTTTTGGGACCATTTTTGATATTTTATGTATTACCAAAGAGGTTTTTGACAGTGTTGTGAAGCGGGTGGCGGTTCAAGACCAACATTTCCTCTTCCTTTAGCCTTGCAAACAAATTTGTACACATTCATTCTAATGTGTCTCAATCCAAGGTTAAAAAAAAAAATTTAAACTCGTTAACATTTCGTATGTCCTCAACCAGGAGTAATACAGAAGGTTTTTACAAACAAAACGACACAAACCAACATCCGAAATCGTCAGAACATGACTAGGACTCGACCATCACTAATCAAATGATCGAGGTCTGAGTTTTACTGAAATCATCCGGCTGCGATGAATGATCTGATTCATTTATCTCATCTTGATAATTACATCATCTGAAATGTGCTTCTTTCATCGAAATTTTCAATGTTACCGCGATTGAATTTCGCAATGATTGCGAGAGTGAGAGAGAGAGAGAGAGAGAGAGGCGAGAGAGAGAGAGTGAGAGAGAGAGAGAGAGCATTGCTTTTTCCCTCTACAAATGCGTAGCGAAGGGTGACAGAAAAAGAGACACACCCAAACACACACCCACACCACCCACACCACACACACACACACACACACCCAACCTGGATGACAGTAAATTCCAGAGTGAAACGAGAACTAACTGCAGACCACCCAGCATCACTATGCATCCGGCTGCAATGTCCGGGACCTGACTGCTGCGTTTGGTGGGACAAGTGTACCTGATATCTGTCTCGCAAGTCTGCGGGCCCGCAGCGAGGCTGCTCACCCTGCATCGCCAGAGGGCACGATTAAGGGGCCGCGCGCTCCCACCCGATGGCCTCTCTGCTCAAACTACTCTCCTCCACTTGTCAACTGTAGGATGTTCACAACCGCCCGAGGGGAGGGAGGGAGAAGAAAGAGAGGGGAGGACTAACTAACTACTGGCGTTCGTTTTTGAAGCTCATTTCCATGTTGGAAGTCGGTCATGCATGGACAGATATCCCCAAAATTCTGTTCTGATTAAAACGAAGGGGGGGGGGGGGTGGGGGGTACTTTCTTCCCTCCTTTCCTCCTCCCATCCTCTCACTCCTTCGTCTATCCTCTTTATCCAAATACGTTCCCCATATCACAGAGAGAGGCGAGAAAGATGAGAGAGATTGAGGAAGAGAGATGAGAGAGGAGAGGAGAGAGAGCGAAGAGAAGAGAGTGATGAGAGATGAGCGAGAGAGAGAGCGTGTGTGTGTGTGTGTGTGTGTGTGTGTGTGTGACTTATCTACTCTTTCCTTCCTCACCATCACTTCACTCCTTCGTCTATCCTCATTTATCCATTACCGTTCCCATTTCACAGAGAGAGAGAGCGAGAGAGAGAGAGAGAGAGCGAGAGAGGACGAGAAGAGAGAGAGAGAGAGAGAGTGTGTGTGTGTGTGTGTGTGTGTGTGTGTGTGTGTGTGTGTGAGTGTGGTTGTTTGTGTGTGTGTGTGCGCGCGCGTGGTGTGTGTGTGCGTGTGTGCTGTGCAAGCGAGAGAGAGAGAGAGAGAGAGAGAGAGGAAAGATGAGACGAGAAGAGAGAAAGACGTGAGAGAGAGCTGAGAGAGAGAGAGTGTGTGTGTGTGTGTGTGCGTGTGTGTGTGAGTGTGAGTGTGTGTGTGTGTGTGAGTGTGTGTGTTGTGAGCGAGCGAGGAACGGATGGCGAGCGAGAGGAGAGAGAGAGAGAGAAGAGAGAGAGAGAGGAGAGAGAGGAGAGGACTTTGTGTGTGCGTGCGCAAACATGCGTGTATGCGTAAGTGTTTTGATTGCCGTGCATGATGCATATATATGCCTCTTCTCCTGTGTGTTGTGTGTGAGAGAGAGAGAGAGAGAGGAATGAGAGAGAGAGGTGAGAGAGATGAAGAGGAGAGAGAGGGAGGGAGAGAGAGCTGAGAGCGAGAGAGAGAGAGAGAGAGAGAGAGACAGAAGACAGACAGACGCCAGACAGACGAGACATAGAGAGCGGACCGACAGACAGACCGCAGCCGCAGAATTGTGAAGTGAGAAGAATCGCTTTGTGGGTTACCTCTTTATCATAAATTTAAATTATATACTTTTTTAAAATATAGAAGAAAGGAAAAGAAAATATTAAGTAAATTACATGAATTAACCTAAGAGGTTCAATAGCGTTGTTCCGAGACGACGAGAGTCAAGAAAGAGAGATGTGTGTGTGTGTGTGTGTGTGTGTGTGTGTGTGTGTGTGTGTGTGTTGTGTGTGTGTGTGTGTGATGCGTGAGTGGTGTGCGCGCGCGCGTATTGTGAATGTGATATACGTCTGTGTGTTATACGTGTGGTGTGCGAGCCGAATGCAGTGCGTGCGTGCGTGCGTGCGTGGTGTGTGTGTGTGTGTGTGTGATGTGTGTGTGTGTGTGTGTGGTGGTGTGTGTGTGTGTGTGTGTGATGTGTGGGTGTGTGTGTAGTGTGTGTTGTCTGTGTGTGTGTGTATGATTGTGTGTTGTGGGTGTGTGTGTGGTGTGTGTGTGGTTGTGTGTGTGTGTTTGAGAGATGAGAGAGACGAGAGAGAGAGAGAGAGAGAGGAGCCAGACTGACAGACAGACAGACAGCAGACAGCCAGCAGCCGAGCCAGCCCGCAGACAGACAGAGACGGCTGCGTCGCAGACAGTGACAAAGACTCCGGTGCCTTCTTCCCCAAGACTCCTGGAGCATTAGGGCGTGGAGTGATGAGCGGCAGAAAATCTCCACAGCTTCCTAGCCCAGGAGCCAGACGAGTGTGGGGGCGTTGGGCGAAAGGTGCTAGAGGGCGACCCTCCAATCAATACTTGGACACACCCGGCGTCACAAGGTCTATCAGCGGAGTGAGGCCATTTAGAGATAACGATCCTTTCTTTTTTTGTCGCGGAAAATGTGACTCCAGGCAAAGCGAAGGAGAAAGAGAAGAAAGACAAAAAGGACGGACAGAAAAATTGATTGAAGAAAGATCAGTTAAAGAGTGAATGAAACGGAGCACAATACTGTTCAGAATCTAGTAACCAATGACAGCAAAACTCAAGAAGACAGACTGACCGAAAGAAAGAACGGAGAGAAAAAAAAAAGAGGAAAAAAAACCGGGGAAAAAGAGAACAGAAAGGTTGGAAAGACTGGGCAGGGGACAACAAAAAAACTTTGTGAAATGGAGGCTTTTGTTTTCTTTTTTAGTACGCAATGCAATATTTTTGACAAAAATCATCAAAATTATCGCCAAATTGTTGTACACATCTAATACATTGTATTACTAAAACACCCACCCACACACACACACACACACAACACACACACAAACAGCACACACACAAACACACACACACATCAGCAGGTGGTTCCATGCAATAAAGCGCTGTCTTGGGGGCCCAATGAGATAAAGCAGAACTGAAAATCCTTATTTCATTATTCCAGTACATTGAAATGAATGAAAAATGACGGTGTAAACCTAAAGAACTCAATGCAATACTGCCGATATGAGGAAGTAGAAAATATGTTAAAAATGACAATCTGTTCATTGGGTGATTTTTTCTTTTATATTTTTCTTTTTTTGTGCTACAAAGGATTATAGTTAACACTCTATTGCAAAACGCGATGGAACGGAGGTTTCTCAAGACAAGTTAAGTGGCTTGATTAATTACTGATGTCAGTTGTTATTCGTAAACCTTAGCATGGATGAGTAGGAAACTGGACGTGGTATTGACCATGATTGGTGGCCTTTGTTCTGGCCAAATTTTGATGTCGAGCTTTTGCTGGGTTTCTGGTTCACAAACTTCACAATATATATTAGTAAATTATAGAAGAATTGGTTTCAATGACAACGCAAACATCAGAATTTGGAAACAAAATCCATCAATCGAAAACGAATGAAAAAACTATGTAATAATGTTAAATTGTATGCTTGCATAATTTGACTGAATGTGTTCTATGCAACGAGTCCTCAGAGATTTGCGTGTGTACAATAACAACACTGTGTTGGTTTGTCATTGAGATAAATTCGCTTGGCCGCGCTGTCTTGGGGTACACCTTCACCCAAGCGGACATTGCACTTATCACGCGAAGTAAACCCAGAGGAAAATGTGCCAGTCCTCTTTTAGCCAGCCCTGCTCGGCCAGTAATCCTGCCAAGGAGGAAAGCAGGAACGGAGGAAAGAAACGTTTACCGCCCAAGAAATAAAGAACATCTACGAGTCATCCATGATCCGCCTTGCCTAACATGTTGTGTGGCATGTCTCTAACATGGGGTGACGGCATGGTGCGAATCTTATGGCTCTTACGCTGAACTGTTAACACGGTCCAATTTATGTGAGGCGCACGTGAGTACTCGCTGTTCGGGAAACTTCGGCTCAAACGGACATTCTTTCTGGCCTTTTAGATCTGGTATACTGCCATGATAGGATAGCCTAGTCTATGGTAAAAGGACCTCAGCCCTTTCCACCCCTTTCTTTACGTTGGAATAAAAGGAACGAAACATGACAACCAG
>CM031604.1:10401125-10411125 GCA_018398815.1 Conus ventricosus | reverse complement strand
TTTTCAAATTTCATTTGAGATCTTCCAACAGAATTCTTCTTCTTCTTCTTCATTTTTTTTCAAATTTCATCTGAGATCTGCCATCGGCCATCTGGCACTGCATGCATCCTCCATAACAACATAAACCAGCTGTGAGTGATTTTCCTCCATAACAACATAAACCAGCTGTGAGTTATTTTCCTCCATAACAACATAAACCAGCTGTGAGTGATTTTCCTCCATAACAACATAAACCAGCTGTGAGTGATTTTCCTCCATAACAACATAAACCAGCTGTGAGTGATTTTCCTCCATAACAACATAAACCAGCTGTGAGTGATTTTCCTCCATAACAACATAAACCAGCTGTGAGTGATTTTCCTCCATAACAACTTAAACCAGCTGTGAGTGATTTTCCTCCATAACAACATAAACCAGCTGTGAGTGATTTTCCTCCATAACAACATAAACCAGCTGTGAGTGATTTTCCTCCATACACATAACAGTGGAGTGATTTCCTATAAAACATAAACCAGCTGTGAGTGATTTTCCTCCATAACAACATAAACCAGCTGTGAGTGATTTTCCTCCATAACAACATAAACCAGTGTGAGTGATTTTCCTCCATAACAACTTAAACCAGCTGTGAGTGATTTTCCTCCATAACACTTAAACCAGCTGTGAGTGATTTTCCTCCATAACACCTTAAAACAGCTGTGAGTGATTTTCCTCCATAACAACATTAAACAGTCTGAGTGATTTTCCTCCATAAACTTAAAACAGCTGTGAGTGATTTTCTCCATACACTAACCTGTGATGATTTTCCCCTAACACTAAAACAGCTGTGAGTGATTTTTCCCCCATAACAACATAAACCAGCTGTGAGTGATTTTCCTCCATAACAACATTAAACCAGCTGTGAGTGATTTTCCTCCATAACAACTAAACCAGCTGTGAGTGATTTTCCCCCATAACAACTAAACCCGCTGTGAGTGATTTTCCTCCATAACAACATAAACAGCTGTGAGTGATTTTCCTCCATAACACATAAACCAGCTGTGAGTGATTTTCCTCCATAACAACTAAACAGTTGTGAGTGATTTTCCTCCATAACAACATAAACCAGCTGTGAGTGATTTCCTCCATAACAACTTAAACCCGCTGTGAGTGATTTTCCTCCATAACACCTTAAAACAGCTGTGAGTGATTTTCCCCCATAACACCTTAAAACAGCTCTGAGTGATTTTCCCCCATAATACCTTAAAACAGCTGTGAGTGATTTTCCCCCATAATACCTTAAAACAGCTGTGAGTGATTTTCCCCCATAATACCTTAAAACAGCTGTGAGTGATTTTCCCCATAATACCTTAAAACAGCTCTGAGTGATTTTCCCCCATAATACCTTAAAACAGCTCTGAGTGATTTTCCCCCATAATACCTTAAAACAGCCGTGAGTTATTTTCCTCCATAATACCTTAAAACAGCCGTGAGTTATTTTCCCCCATAATACCTTAAAACAGCCGTGAGTTATTTTCCTCCATAATACCTTAAAACAGCTGTGAGTGATTTTCCTCCATAACACCTTAAAACAGCTTTGAATGATTTCCCCCCATAATACCTTAAAACAGCTGTGAGTGATTTCCCCCCCATAATACCTTAAAACAGCTTTGAATGATTTCCCCCCATAATACCTTAAAACAGCTTTGAATGATTTCCCCGACAAATGAGAAGGCCTGAGGGATCAGCAGGGCTTGGCTCTGGTCTCACTTCATCAGAACAAAGTGTACATCGTCTGGTCTCACCCCATCAGGACAAAGTGTACATCGTCTGGTCTCACCCCATCAGGACAAAGTGTACATCGTCTGGTCTCATCCCATCAGGACAAAGTGGACATCGTCTGGTCTCACCCCATCAGAACAAAGTGTACATCGTCTGGTCTTACCCCATCAGAACAAAGTGTACATCGTCTGGTCTCACCCCATCAGAACAAAGTGTACATCGTCTGGTCTCACTCCATCAGAACAAAGTGTACATCGTCTGGTCTCACCCCATCAGAACAAAGTGTACATCGTCTGGTCTCACCCATCAGGACAAAGTGTACATCGTCTCGTCTCACCCCATCAGGACAAAGTGTACATCGTCTGGTCTCACCCCATCAGAACAAAGTGTTCATCGTCTGGTCTCACCCCATCAGGACAAAGTGTACATCGTCTGGTCTCATCCATCAGAACAAAGTATACATCGTCTGGTCTCACCCCCATCAGGAGGACAAAGTGTACATCGTCTGGTCTCACCCCATCAGGACAAAGTGTACATCGTCTTGTCTCACCCATCAGAACAAAGTGTACATCGTCTGGTCTCACCCCATCAGAACAAAGTGTACATCGTCTGGTCTCACCCCCATCAGGAGGACAAAGTGTACATTTTTGGACTCACCCCATCAGAACAAAGTGTACATCGTCTGGTCTCACCCCCATCAGGAGGACAAAGTGTACATCGTCTGGTCTCACCCCATCAGGACAAAGTGTACATCGTCTGGTCTCACCCCATCAGAACAAAGTGTACATCGTCTGGTCTCACCCCATCAGGAGAACAAAGTGTACACCGTCTGGTCTCACCCCATCAGGAGGACAAAGTGTACATCGTCTGGTCTCACCCCACCAGAACAAAGTGTACATCGTCTGGTCTCACCCCATCAGGAGGACAAACTGTACATCGTCTGGTCTCACCCCCATCAGAACAAAGTGTACATCGTCTGGTCTCACCCCATCAGGACAAAGTGTACATCGTCTGGTCTCACCCCATCAGGACAAAGTGTACATCGTCTTGTCTCACCCCCATCAGAACAAAGTGTACATCGTCTGGTCTCACCCCATCAGACAAAGTGTACATCGTCTGGTCTCACCCCATCAGGACAAAGTGTACATCGTCTGGTCTCACCCCATCAGGACAAAGTGTACATCGTCTGGTCTCACCCCATCAGAACAAAGTGTACATCGCCTGGTCTCACCCCATCAGGACAAAGTGTACATCGTCTGGTCTCACTCCATCAGAACAAAGTTACATCGTCTGGTCTCACCCCCATCAGGAGGACAAAGTGTACATCGTCTGGTCTCACCCCATCAGGACAAAGTGTACATCGTCTGGTCTCACCCCATCAGAACAAAGTGTACATCGTCTGGTCTCACCCCATCAGAACAAAGTGTACATCGTCTGGTCTCACCCCATCAGGAGGACAAAGTGTAAACCGTCTGGACTCACCCCATCAGAACAAAGTGTACATCGTCTGGTCTCACCCCATCAGGAGGACAAAGTGTACATCGTCTGCCTCTCCCCCATCAGGACAAAGTGTACATCGTCTGGTCTCACCCATCAGAACAAAGCGTACATCGTCTGGTCTCACCCCATCAGGAGGACAAAGTGTACACCGTCTGGTCTCACCCCATCAGGAGGACAAAGTGTACATCGTCTGGTCTCACCCCCACCAGAACAAAGTGTACATTGTCTGGTCTCACCCCATCAGGAGGACAAAGTGTACATCGTCTGGTCTCACCCCATCAAGGACAAAGTGTACATCGTCTGGTCTCACTCCATCAGAACAAAGTGTACATCGTCTGGTCTCACCCCCATCAGGAGGACAAAGTGTACATCGTCTGGTCTCACCCCATCAGAACAAAGTGTACATCGTCTGGTCTCACCCCATCAGGACAAAGTGTACATCGTCTGGTCTCACCCCATCAGAACAAAGTGTACATCGTCTGGTCTCACCCCATCAGGACAAAGTGTACATCGTCTGGTCTCACCCCATCAGGACAAAGTGCACATCGTCTGGTCTCACCCATCAGAACAAAGTGTACATCGTCTGGTCTCACCCCATCAGAACAACGTGTACATCGTCTGGAACCACCCCATCAGAACAAAGTGTACATCGTCTGGTCTCACCCCATCAGAACAAAGTGTACATCGTCTGGTCTCACCCCATCAGAACAAAGTGTACATCGTCTGGTCTCACCCCATCAGAACAAAGTGTACATCGTCTGGTCTCACCCCATCAGGACAAAGTGTACATCGTCTGGTCTCACCCCATCAGAACAAAGTGTACATCGTCTGGTCTCACCCCATCAGGGCAAAGTGTACATCGTCTGGTCTCACCCCATCAGAACAAAGTGTACATCGTCTGGTCTCACCCCATCAGAAACAAGTGTACATCGTCTGGTCTCACCCCATCAGGAGGACAAAGTGTACATCGTCTGGTCTCACCCATCAGAACAAAGTGTACATCGTCTGGTCTCACCCCATCAGGACAAAGTGTACATCGTCTGGTCTCACCCCATCAGGACAAAGTGCACATCGTCTGGTCTCACCCCATCAGAACAAAGTGTACATCGTCTGGTCTCACCCCATCAGAACAACGTGTACATCGTCTGGTACTCACCCCATCAGAACAAAGTGTACATCGTCTGGTCTCACCCCATCAGAACAAAGTGTACATCGTCTGGTCTCACCCCATCAGAACAAAGTGTACATCGTCTGGTCTCACCCATCAGAACAAAGTGTACATCGTCTGGTCTCACCCCATCAGGACAAAGTGTACATCGTCTGGTCTCACCCCATCAGAACAAAGTGTACATCGTCTGGTCTCACCCCATCAGGACAAAGTGTACATCGTCTGGTCTCACCCCATCAGACAAAGTGTACATCGTCTGGTCTCACCCCATCAGAACAAAGTGTACATCGTCTGGTCTCACCCCATCAGAGACAAAGTGTACATCGTCTGGTCTCACCCCATCAGGGCAAAGTGTACATCGTCTGGTCTCACCCCATCAGAACAAAGTGTACATCGTCTGGTCTCACCCCATCAGAACAAAGTGTACATCGTCTGGTCTCACCCTATCAGGCAAAGTGTACATCGTCTGGTCTCACCCCATCAGGACAAGTATACATCGTCTGGTCTTACCCCATCAGAACAAAGTGTACATCGTCTGGTCTCACCCCATCAGACAAAGTGTACATCGTCTGGTCTCACCCATCAGGACAAAGTTAACATCGTCTGGTCTACCCCATCAGATACAAGTGTACATCGTCTGGTCTCAACCCCATCAGAACAAAGTGTACATCGTCTGGTCTCACCCCCATCAGGGCAAAGTGTACATCGTCTGGTCTCACCCCATCAGGACAAAGTGTACATCGTCTGGTCTCACCCATCAGGACCAAGTGTACATCGTCTGGTCTCACCCCATCAGACAAAGTGTACATCGTCTGGTCTCACCCCCATCAGGACAAAGTGTACATCGTCTGGTCTCACCCATCAGGAGGACAAAGTGTACATCGTCTGGTCTCACCCATCAGGACAAAGTGTACATCGTCTGGTCTCACCTCATTCAGTTGACAGGTACATCGTCTGGTCTCACCCCATCGGACAAGTGTAGCACTCTGTCTTACACCGCATCAGGACAAAGTGGACATCGTTAGTCTCACCATGAGGGAGAAGTGTAATCGTCTGCCTCCCCATCAGCAACATCTTTGCGGGGCCGGCCCAAAGGATGCAGTTTGCGGTCACTCGCGCTCCCGCCCGGCTTACACCCGGAGCCCCTCATTCCTTTATCGGACGCAGCGGCTCATCTGTGATCCCGAGATGGTCGATGGTTGGCGCTCCGCATGATATGGGGGGGAATGAGAACTCGCCCCAAGTGCTCATACCATCTTACTGGTGGGAGGGGCAAGAGAGCGGACGCCATACTCGCTGCCTCCCCCCCCCCCTCCTCCCCCTTCCTGCTCCTTTCGGCTGCATGCGGTCAGTCTGTGCACGGTGAGGAGGAGTCGATGGTTATGAGACCCTCTCATAAATTGTGGTTATTAGGAATTCTGTTCGCCTCAAGGATGTGTGTGATTCGTTGACCTGGGTCCCGGCTTCTCGGCAAGATAATCCGAGACGTCCTTTAAAGGTAATTCACTGACTCTCTCTCTGTCTCTCTCTTTCTCTCTGTCTCTGTCTCTCTCTCTGTCTCTTTGTTCTCTTCAAACCTAATATACATAGTTATGTAAACTTCCATACACAAGCGTTATTTCAGTATTTGTTAACAGACGGGATGGGGAGATGTTTCTAGAATTAACACTTTCACGCTAGAATGAGAGCAGCTTACAGGAAATGAGCTCCAACTTTACATGTAGCTAAAGAGAAATACCAGAAAAACAGGCGACAAATATGCTGACTTCCATAAAAAACGCGAAAGCAAAACAAGCTCAAGGTTAGGGGCGAATTTTATTGGTCACAATTGTACAGAGTGGAAGCGAGAATTCAACGTGATTTGATTCATTACACCGGTAATGTGTGAAAATGTCATCAGCAATATGTCTTTGTGTGGAAAATCCAAGGTCACGTGACAAACCAGCTTGAAGTCCTAATACCGTGTGTGGCCACCATTTGAATGGACAACTGCTTGACACCTGCGGCTCACTGAGTGGACCAGGTGGTTGATGCGTCCCCTTGGCACACCAGCCCACACATGGACGATGGCCTGGTGAAGTTGAGCCGCTGTTGCTGGTCGTGGACGCAGGAGGTCCAACCGTCTGCCAAGTTCATCCCAAAAATGTTCTATTGGGTTTAAATCGGGACCGAGGGCTGGCCAGGGCAGCACATTGACGTTGTTATGCTGAAGAAATTGCTGGGTGGCCCTGGCTGTGTGTGGTCTTGCACTGTCCTGTTGGAATGTCCAGTTTGGGTGTTGCCCAAAAAAAGGAACGACATGGGGTTTGAGCACCTGGTGGATGTAGCGCTGTGCATTGACACCCTGTCCGTGACCAGGACCAATGTTCTGAAAGATGACTGGTCCTATGGCGTGGTTAATGCCAATTGCACCCCATATCATAACGCTTGGGCCTCCCCAGGGGTTCCGCTCTACCACACAGGAGTCAGCATAGCGTTCACCAGGTCGACGCCATATTCTGACACGACCGTCAGCCATGTCAATACAAAAACGGCTCTCATCTGAGAACAGTATGCGTCCCCACTGCTGCCTGCGCCAGTTGATTCAGGCTTGTGCCCACTGCAGCCTGTCCTGCCGGTGTCTTGGTGTCAGTACCGGACCTCTGTGAGGACGCCTACATGCCAGCCCGTTCTCCTGAAGACGCCGCCGCACAGTGTTGAGGCTGATTCGTTGCTGGAGATTTCCAGGCACCTGTCGAGCAGTGTTAGCGGCTGTTTGCCGCCTGTCCCGCAGATGGGTTCGAACAAAATGGCGATCCTTCTTGGTGTGGTGACCCGAGGACGGCCTGGCCGGGGACGATCATCAGTGGTACCAGTGACTCGCACGCGGTGCTGCAGACGATAGATGGTTGAGATGTGGCACGTTAAAGATGTTGGCGACCTGCCTGGCATCCACACCAGCCTCCAGATGGCCTAGGGCACGATTGCGTTCCTCTGCTCGTAGTCTTGGCATCTCTGTAGCGCTCAGACGGCAAGTCGTTATCTGAACCTTGTAGCGCGGCTTTATAAAGGCTGCATGCCTGGGTACTTGTCGCTGGTTAACTTTGCTCTGCATGGTGTGCACGTGCCTCACATGCAGCAACCAGTTTGCCATTTTTGTTGACCCTCCAATGCCGGGAATGATGTGTTGCTCACACAATTTTTTCACTGCACGCGAGTCTTGGACCCAAGCAACTTGCCACAATGGTTCAATATTGTATATTCACCCCTTTTCACCCGAAAAATAGCCTTTCAATTTTTCGCGTTTTTTATGGAAGTCAGTATACATACAGAAACTAGCGGAGCAAGCTGGCGAAGGTGAGCACAGTTCAGCGTTCATGGTCATACAAAGCCTAGCCGACCACACAGGGCCCTTTCAGGGCGATCAACATGGGGGGGGGGGGGGGGGGGGGGGGGAAGGGGGGGGGGGAGGGGGGGGGGGGGGGGGATAAACGAGAGAAATCACAGCTGTCAACGGAAAAGCCGTTCTACACAGCAGACAACCAATGACAACAATATTGCTGTCCTTAAGGCGGGTAACACTAGGCCGCGTTCCTTTAGTTCCTTTAGTTTATTGTAACTAGTAGTAAACAAATAGATCAAACACTAATACAAAACAAAACACAAAAAACTCGTTTTGATGCACAACAACAACAAACACACACACACACACACACCACACACCACCACACACACACACACACACACATGCACGCGAACAAGCGTACACACACATTCATATTCACTCGCACACAAACAAGACACACACATACCCACCATACCAAACCATCGACACCACTGATGTAAATCTGTTTTGGCGGAACTCAAAGACCAGAACATTGAACTACTCGTCAACGCTCACGAAACAAACGTTCAGCGAAGGTGGGAGAAAAGAAAAACAAACAAACCAAGATGTAAAAGTGGAAAAGTAAATGTCAGCTGTAAGCTGACAGTCCGCCTCGTTAGAACTAATCCCATCCCCCTGGCCAGACCCTCCCTCCCTGTCACCCACAGCTGCTGGCCTGCTCATTCCTGGATACAGACAGGCCCTGGCAGGGAAAGAAAACACGGTGTGCTGCCAGAATTGGCACGGGCACCCGTCTGGAAGCATTCCTGCCGGGAACAGGCACATGTGTGAGGAGTAGACCTGAGGGGCAGCACTGTCAATGCTGACAGTGGGCCAGAGCTAACGACAGTTGCTGTTGTTGTTGTTGTCGTACCCTGGCTAAAAGACTTCAGGGATCATCCGAACAGCCAAAGTACTTGAACACTATGGTACAAATGCATCAGCTGGGGATGAGAACATTTCGTGTGTGTGACCGATTTTGATTACCGCGCCACGTGGGCAGCCACACTCCAACTTCGAGGGATTTGGAAGACTGATAATGTTATGACAGTGGCAACGTCTTCCAGGGACCCCGTTTTCAAGGCTCGTTTCTCCATCACCGGGTTGCTGCAGCACGCCTGAGACTTGCAGCGAGACCTGTAGCTGCCTGCATAAGACTGCAGCTGTATGATGACAGACAGCAGGCTGTGTATGTGTGTGTGATGTCAGTCCTGACCAGGAAGGGAGTCATCAGGTCACCTGAAGAGATCCACCCATGGGGATAATGTGTGCAGCTCAATGGGTGCAGCTGGACCACTCTTCTCCTGGGCTGAACGCTCAAAGCGTGTGAAGGTGACAACAGGACTCGGGTAAGAACTTAGCTTACTTCCCTGCGGTCAACTAAGCTAATAACTAGGTTTGTTCCTTTGCTCTGGGGTGTATGTGTGAGTAAACTTCGCCCAGCACTATCTTACTCTCTTTGCCCTTGAATCTATGAAAGGGAAATCTTCGCTTAGAACTAAGTTAATCTCTTTGCCCTGAATGTATGAAAGGGAAAACTTCGCTTAGAACTATGTTTTTCTCTTTGCCTTGAATGTATGAAAGGGAAAACTTCGCTTAGAACTATGTTTTTCTCTTTGCCCTTGAATGTATGAAAGGGAAAACTTCGCTTAGAACTATGTTTTTCTCTTTGCCCTTGAATGTATGAAAGGGAAACCTTCGCTTAGAACTATGCTAACTCCTTTGCCCTTGAATGTATGAAAGGGGAAAACTTCGTTTAGAACTATGTTTTTCTCTTTGCCCTTGAATGTATGAAAGGGGAAAACGTCGTTTAGAACTATGTTTTTCTCTTTGCCCTTGAATGTATGAAAGGGGAAACTTCGTTTAGAACTATGTTTTTTCTCTTTCCCTTGAATATATGAAAGGGGAAAACGTCGTTTAGAACTATGTTTTTCTCTTTGCCCTTGAATGTACGAAAGGGAAAACCTCGCTTAGAACTATGTTTTTCTCTTTGCCCTTGAATGTACGAAAGGGAAAACCTCGCTTAGAACTATGTTTTTCTCTTTGCGCTTGAATGTATGAAAGGGAAAACCTCGCTTTAGAACTATGCTAACTCCTTCGCCCTTGAATACATGAAAGGGAAAAACTCTTAGTACTATGTTACTTCCTTTGCCCTTGAATATATGAAAGGAAAATTTCGCTTAGAACTATGTTTATCTCTTTGCTCTTGA
>CM031604.1:10376125-10396125 GCA_018398815.1 Conus ventricosus | reverse complement strand
CCCTCGCCCCACCCATTGCCTTCTCCGATTCCAAGTCCCACTCACTAAAATAAATTTTCAAAAAATCCTTCATTTCCTCACTTCCGACATAGCATATATTATGTACATGTTCTGCAAAGAGCGAAGGCCAAAAAACTATAGAAGGAAGACCCTCCCCCCCCCCCCCCCCCTTCCAAAAAAAAAAAAAAAGAAAGAAGAAGAAAGTGAAAAGGGGGGAATATCTAATTCCATAAGAATATCTAATTATTGTACAATATAGTAAAATATCAAGAGGCTCAGAGAGAGAGAGAGAGAGAGAGAGAGAGAGAGAGAGAGAGAGAGAGAGAGAGAGAGAGAGAGTTCAAAAAGAGCAAAGCGAAATAAAGGGGAAGAGTGGAGCGGGAGAAAGAAAAAAAAACACGAAAGAAGGAAGAAAAAGATATAATCTTCTCTCTCTAGCACCTGTCTGTAATTACATAGCCATTAACAACACTTTAATGTCTGACCTACTTCCCGCTCTCTCTCTCTCTCTCTCTCTCTCTCTCTCTCTCTCTCTCTCTCTGCCAGTGACCCCCCCCCCCCCCCCCGCTCCTTTCCAACACACACTCTCTCTATACACCCACACACATGGACAGGTATGCATGCTCCACAGGCATGTGTACACTCTAAAACAAACACACCCCTGCGCGCGCACACCACCATCACCTCCTCCCTTCGTTCCCCTTCCCCCTCACCACACGCAGATTAAATGAATAATATTTAATATCCACGGATCACGATTTTAGATTTGGGCATTGTCTTACAAAATCCTTGCACGCACACACAATTAAGATGCATGACACACATACAAACAAACCCACGTCAAAGCACCGCAAATACACCTGCGATCTGGACAGATGACTGAGTGTCGAACCGACAGCGAGAAAGAAGATTCACAGGAATAAAGAAAAGACACGAGAGGCAAATGGCCTATTAAGCCTCACGTGTGATGAATTAACACACACGGGAGATGAACAGGAATAGATAGAAGACAAGGGAGGCAATTGGCCTATCATCAACTTCACAGAAAGATGAAAGGCACAGGGTGGGCGGAACACATGGGAACGGCAACAGAGAGAGATAAGAAAGATGAACAGGAACAAATAGCAGACATCAGCAGCAATTTCCCCGTTATAACTCACATGTGATAAATTAACATCACAGGAAGATGAAAGACAAAGAGTAAGGGGGAAACAAATGTGTAGGGATAGAGGCATGGAGATCTTGTTTGAGAGATCAAAATCTCATTATCTCCACATCGAACAATGTATTTACTTATTGCTTTCTTTCTTTCTTCTTTTGCTTTCACTTGGGTTTTTTGTTGGTTTGTTTGTTTTGTTTTTGTTTTCTCAAATCATTCTATTGTCCTCAATCGCTTCCTTAACAGCGCGGTTATGAAAATATGACATAAAAAAATCACACAGTGTTGCATGCTTCGACTTGACCTCCGCCCCAATTCCCACCGTCCTCCTTTAAAATGCTGGCTGCCTCTTCTGTACCTCCATGATCACTAACATCAAACTGCTGAACAAAAATTTCTTTCGCTAATGATGACAGACTAAAACTTTTAACCTTTTTCTGAGAGGCGAAATAATTTGCGTTCGACACCATCTCGGTGTGCATATGCCAGTGCATTGTAATATAACATTTGTTGGTGGTGGTTTTCACCATTATAGCTCACGGAAAGTTCTTCCTTCTTATAAACAATCTGTGACATGTTCCACACGCAGTGATAAAACGATGGACTTTTGTTAAAGCAACGTTTCCCTTGCTTAAACATCATTTTCTCTTTCTCCAATCTGTTCATCTGACCCCGATACTGTGAAACTGATTCCAGCCTTCAGAACCAAGATCCAGATTGAAGGTGTGAAAAAGATCGTGAAAGTGTGAATGAATAAGAGCGTAGATGAGTTGAGAGGATGTTTTGAGTGTAGTGACTGGGGTATGCTCACTGACTCGTGTCAGAATGTTAATGAAGCGGCCTCTGTTGTGTCTGGTCGTAGTCACTGTTGTGAACACAAGATCATTCCCTCTAAGATTATGAAACTCTTTCCCCAAATAAACCATGGATAACTAAGTCTATCTTAACAGTTTTAAATTTCAGACAGGGAACAGGAAGGCAGAAAGCAAATTCAAAGAATGCGTAGAGGAAATGTACGTTTGGGATCAGAAGATGTCAAAGATAAAGTACAGTTTAAATTTCAGAAAGGGGTAACAATGAAAGATACAAGGGCTGGATTAAAACTCTCACTGGGGAAACAAAAAAGGACATGGGAACTTGTCAGATGAACATTCATGAGCAGACTGATTTTGCAAATTAATATACTGAAGATTTTTTTACTGTCGGTTTGAAAGGGATGATTTGAGTAAGGATTTGAACGAGATAATATCACAGCTACACGAATGAATGAAGGGTGAAAACAATTACAAAGACTTCAAAATTGATGAGAAGGCTGCTAAATCTATGTTTTCAAATTAACATCAGGAAAAGTCTGTCCAGACATAATAAGCGGAAACTGCTGAAGACATGTGCCGCTGATCTCTGTCGTGTGCTTTGTCAAATCTTCAACTGGTCTCTCAACACATGCTCCATTCCCAGTATCTGGAAAAACTTAAATGTCTGTCTCACCCCAAAGAAAAGAAGTCCAACAATTCTAAATGATTATTGCTCCATAACTCTGAATTCATTTGTCATGAAATGCTTTGAAAAAATTGTTCTCTGTTATCTTTTGGCTTTTTTTCAGATCCACACCTTGAACCTCTCCAGTTGTTGCTTACCAAACCCAAAAGGGTACTGACGATGCTGTTTTAACTCTTCTTCATAGTGCTTTTCTCCACTTGAACAACCAAATTCCTTTTCTTTGTTTTTGTTTTCACTGATTTCTCATCTGCTTTCAACACAATAGAACCCCACCTTCTAGCATATAAATTGCTTGATTTAGACGTTGATTCAAAGATTGTCGATGCTCTGCTTTACAGAACAAATCTGTCCATTTCTGACCTGCATATCTCTTCTAAACGTTCTACCTACTCTGGTGCACCTCAAGGTATAGTGCTGTCTTTTGTTCTCTGCCTTATGAATGCAAAGGCACGGAAACACTCCCACCAGCAAACACTGAGACGATTCTGCCATTGAAGATCTCTCAAACTCTGACTCTATTTTGATGAAATAAAGAATTCTCTTCATGATGCAAAGAAAATTATTTCGATCTCAAAGTTACAAAAAGGGAAATAACAGACTCCGCACAGACTCTCCACCCGTACCAAATGGTCATGCAGTTGAGAGGGTGGACGAATACAAATATCTAAGTGCGGTTGTAGACAAGAAATGGTTTCTGACAAAAAATCAACATTAACTTCTATCCCCCACCCACCCCACCCCTCCCCCCTAAAAATGTGAATCAAGATTTTTTTTGTTAGCAGAAACTGAGAAATACCAGTGTCAATTCAAAGATTTTTACAAACTTATTACCGCTGTAGCATTGAATCCTTGCTCATCGTTTCATTTCTGTTCTAGTATGAAAGTCTAGGTATGCAAAGCAACCGCGTTTTGAATGATGTGGTGAATGTATGCAGTAAAGTTGTGGGTGGAAGGCAAGGTGGTACACAAGAGCTGTATTAGAAACGAGTTGCACGAAAGACAGGACAAACTGCAAGTGATGACAGCCTTGTTTCGGCGAACTACTAGGAACATCCACCATCAGACGCCGTTTTATGGCAAATGAGGATTACACCAAGGGCACAGAAAACTTTTACCCCAGGATTAGTTAATTTCATAAAATTCTTCGATACCTTTACACCACTTTCACCGTGTAACTTCGAGCGTAAGTGAATGAGTGAGCTACGATGAATCAGCTAGTGTGTCACTGCATATTTATTTATCTATCTATCTATCTATCTATCTATCTATCTATCTATTTATCTGTGTGTGTGTGTGTGTGTGTGTGTGTGTGTGTGTGTGTGTGTGTGTGTGTGTGTGTGTGTGAGGGACAGGGGGGGGGGGGGGGGGGGGGCAGCATTACTGCTTGCATATTATTTTATTTGATTTTCACTTTTCAAACTTTTGATTCTGTTCTTAATGGTAGTAATCTAAGGGGCTGTACATTTAGAAGTACTTTGAAAATACGATGCGAGTCTAAATGCTACTTTTTGCGATGTTTTTTTTATATCATTCATATCTGATAAATATATTAATTACTAGTTTTATACACATTTCATATTCTGTTCAATCGTGTTTGTGTGATAGTTGCACCTGTCGTAGTAATTTCCTTTTAAGAGATTATAAAACGTTTTCTATCTTATCTGACACAGCGTTATCATTCATTTTTCCATTGATATGGATGTGCGCACACCCATATTTTATATACAGAAAAAATGAGTAACCTTTTCTGCATAGTGTGGGTGTGCAACCACCCATACTCTCTCTATTTATAATGAAGTATGGGTGTGTTCACACCCCAGATCATACAGAAAGGCATGAATTTCCCTTAGGTCGTTTACTTCCTTACTTTCTTAAAAAATAGAAATCTTTTGATTCCGTTCTTAATGGTAGTAATCTAAGAATAGAAATCTTTCTGAGGGAAGAAGACACACGAATAGAAAGTGATATGAGTCATCCAAATTCTGGCAGGCAGAACATACAAACATGCAAGCTCTGGTCGCTTGAATGCACGTCTGGGTGCACTCACCCACGGCATTCAGAAAAAGGTGAAAAGAAGTTCACTGGCCTTTTCCCGACACCTCTGGGTGTACCAGGTTGCTGCCCTGAGCAGTATACAGCTGGCCACTCAGGGCCCCCCGACCGCCAGAGTGAGGAGTCGCAGTCAGCATGGTACTGCGGCGGACATGTCCTTCTTAGTGCTCATCTAGTCTGTCAGTTCATTTCTTCAATCACCAACGCACTTCATCCGCCTTTCCCGTACCCCATCCACCTTTTCCTCCACCTTTTCCTCCTCTCTTTTCTTTCTCTCCACACCTCATTGCTTGCTGCTGATAAAGACAGCAGCAGTTTAACATTAGTCGTGATAAAACTTTAGCACTTCAAAACAATTGTAGAGTTACTAAAGGAACACGTACTTGTTACGATATCATGGTGGAAGCCAATGAAGTTTTTAACATTAGTGCCTTTGTCAAGTGGGAACAACGTCTCAATATACCTATTGACTGGATAGAGGTACTGAAAAGGATTAAGAAAATTAACGAAACAAAACTGAAATGGTTCCAAATTAAAATATGCCACTGAATTTGGTAACAAACAGTGTTCTGAAAAGTATGCAAATTCTTGATAGTGACAAATGTAGTTTTTGTAATAGAGAGAAAGACTCAATTAATCATTACCTGTGGGAATATGAGTTTACCCGTATTTTCTAGACAGACCTTGAAAGAGCTCTGAGAGTTAAGTGTTGACACTGTGAACGATTATCCTTTAATGTGGAGATTATATTATTTGGTACGGATGAGAAAAAAATGCTAGACCTAATAATTTTAATGCCAAAATATTTCATTTATAAATGTAGAATTAACAAAACAAAACCTAATCTAAACATGTTTTTGAAGGAGCTGGACTACAGATATAAAATGAAGAAATGTATGTACTCGATGGAGATGAATCATGCTACCTACCAAACAAAATGATTACCATATATTAAACTACTAGAGGAGTAATGGTTATTATGTACTGTATGTATGTGAACAAAGTGAGTGTGTGTGTGTGTGTGTGTGTGTGTGTGTGTGTGTGTGTGTGTGTGTGTGTGTGTGCGTGTGTGTATGCATGTGCATGCACGCGCAAGCGCACACACACACACACGTGTGTGTGTGTGTGTGGTGTGTGTGTGTGTGTGTGTGCGTGCGTGCGTGCGTGCGTGCGTGCGTGCGTGCATGCGTGCGTGCGTGCGTGCGTGCGTGCGTGCGTGCGTGTGTATTAATGATAAGTACTGTATACTCTCTTTGTTTTCTTTTTAACGTCGTCCGCGACCTTGCAGCCTCCATGAAATAATGGGAAGTCAAAGTGTGTCTGTATAATCTACTTTCTTCGAATGCCATGATTCGATGGAGTTGAGGTAATAATTTATGTCATACAGAGGGGGAGGGGGGGGGGGGGGGGTGGAGAGTGTGTAGATAAAATGATTGATTCACGAGATCCATAGATAAGCACTGGTGTAGTTGTCCCGTCCTGGCCCTGCGTAGGGTATGCTATAAAGAGAGAGAGAGAGAGAGAGAGAGAGAGAGAGAGAGAGAGAGAGAGAGAAACCGACAGACAGCCAGCCAGCCAGAGAAACAGTGACAGAACAGACTCAGACAGACAGCGACACAGAGAATGAAAATCAGAGAGGATGGGAAGGGGGAAGAAGGGAAGAGAACCTAAAACATCACCCTTCCCCGCAGCTAACACACGCACGCAGGATAATAACAAAGCCACCACCACTACAAACAAACATCCACAGCTTTCAGTTCAAGTTGAGGGTAATAGCCACCATCACCACGACTACCATCACACACGCCCAAAGCGGCAGAGAAGCGGTCGCCGCACCCGTCTCTCTTGCACGTGGAGCAACAACCCCACGCCAAGCCCCCCGCACACGCTGATCGCCACGCCCAGATGCCTCCTCCCCCAAAAGGAACCGGTTCCCCCAAATGTCAAGTGAGGTGCTCCCCGGTAAGACGACCCGTCCCACCACTGTCGGCCCTTTCTCGCCTGACATTCTCACTGTCACACAATGGCTGGCCTACCTGACATCGCCCTCAGTGTTCTCTCCCCCCCCCCCCCCCCCCCCCCCAACTTCCCATCCTCCTCTTGTTGTCTGTCTTCACTGCAACACCTCAACTTTACAACTCGTCTGCAAGGTTGATAAGGAGAGGAAGCCAAGGTCTGGCGGAGGGGAGGGGAGGGGGGAGGGGGGACGGGTCTAGGGGTGGATGTAGGTAAGTCGAATTGGCACATTCTGTTACGGTTCAGGGGAGAAATGAGGTGGGGTGGGGGGTGGGGGGATGAAAACGGCACAGTCTATTATGGTCTAAGACAAGTGGAGTGGGGAAGGAGGAGGTGGAAATGGCACAGTCTGTTGTGGTTATGGGGAGGAATGAGGTGGGGGTGGGGGGGGGGGGGGTGGAGTGAAAACGGCACAGTCTATCAAAGTCTAAGACAAGTGGAGCGGGGAAGGAGGAGGTGGAAATGGCACACTGTGACACGCCGTGAAAGTGATCGGGGTGGAGGAGCATAGCACGGAAACGGCACCGTCTGACGGCTCCGACAGAGATGGGATGAGGGTGGGAGTTGAAACGGCACATGATCACGGTCTGAAGGAGGTGGGGTGGGGAGGATGGGGGCGGAAGTGGCAATGTGCCGTGCTCAATTGGGAAGTGGGTGGGGAGAACGGGAGTGGGCATGGCACAACGTCATGCTCTTAAGAGCAGTGGGTGAGGAGGAAGAAGGTGGAAATGGCAGACATAATCATACTCGGAGGCGAGTGGTTGGGGAGGAAGGGGTGCAAACAGCACATTCACGCACTGAAGGGTGTGGGTGGGAAGGGAGTGCAAGTGGCACTCTGTCATACTCTGAAGGGAGCAGGGTGGGAAGGGAGTGCAAGTGGCACTCTGTCATACTCTGAAGGGTGTGGGTGGGAAGGGAGTGCAAGTGGCACTCTGTCATACTCTGAAGGGTGTGGGTGGGAAGGGAGTGCAAGTGGCACTCTGTCATACTCTGAAGGGTGTGGGTGGGAAGGGAGTGCAAGTGGCACTCTGTCATACTCTGAAGGGTGTGGGTGGGAAGGGAGTGCAAATGGCACTCTGTCATACTCTGAAGGGTGTGGGTGGGAAGGGAGTGCAAGTGGCACTCTGTCATACCCTGAAGGGTGTGGGTGGGAAGGGAGTGTAAGTGGCACTCTGTCATACTCTGAAGGGAGAAGGGTGCGAAGGGAGTGTAAGTGGCACTCTGTCATACCCTGAAGGGTGTGGGTGGGAAGGGAGTGCAAGTGGCACTCTGTCATACTCTGAAGGGAGCAGGGTGGGAAGGGAGTGCAAGTGGCACTCTGTCATACCCTGAAGGGTGTGGGTGGGAAGGGAGTGCAAGTGGCACTCTGTCATACTCTGAAGGGAGCAGGGTGGGAAGGGAGTGCAAATGGCACTCTGTCATACTCTGAAGGGTGTGGGTGGGAAGGGAGTGTAAGTGGCACTCTGTCATACTCTGAAGGGAGCAGGGTGGGAAGGGAGTGCAAGTGGCACTCTGTCATACTCTGAAGGGTGTGGGTGGGAAGGGAGTGTAAGTGGCATTCTGTCATACTCTGAAGGGTGTGGGTGGGAAGGGAGTGTAAGTGGCACTCTGTCATACTCTGAAGGGTGTGGGTGGGAAGGGAGTGCAAGTGGCACTCTGTCATACTCTGAAGGGTGTGGGTGGGAAGGGAGTGCAAATGGCACTCTGTCATACTCTGAAGGGTGTGGGTGGAAGGGAGTGCAAGTGGCACTCTGTCATACCCTGAAGGGTGTGGGTGGGAAGGGAGTGTAAGTGGCACTCTGTCATACTCTGAAGGGAGAAGGGTGCGAAGGGAGTGCAAGTGGCACTCTGTCATACCCTGAAGGGTGTGGGTGGGAAGGGAGTGCAAGTGGCACTCTGTCATACTCTGAAGGGAGCAGGGTGGGAAGGGAGTGCAATGGCACTCTGTCATACCCTGAAGGGTGTGGGTGGGAAGGGAGTGTAAGTGGCACTCTGTCATACTCTGAAGGGAGCAGGGTGGAAGGGAGTGCAAGTGGCACTTGTCATACTCTGAAGGGTGTGGGTGGGAAGGGAGTGTAAGTGGCACTCTGTCATACTCTGAAGGGAGCAGGGTGGGAAGGGAGTGCAAATGGCACTCTGTCATACTCTGAAGGGTGTGGGTGGGAAGGGAGTGCAAGTGGCACTCTGTCATACTCTGAAGGGTGTGGGTGGGAAGGGAGTGCAAGTGGCACTCTGTCATACTCTGAAGGGTGTGGGTAGGAAGGGAGTGCAAATGGCACTCTGTCATACTCTGAAGGGTGTGGGTGGGAAGGGAGTGTAAGTGGCACTCTGTCATACTCTGAAGGGTGTGGGTGGGATGGGAGTGTAAGTGGCACTCTGTCATACTCTGAAGGGTGTGGGTAGGAAGGGAGTGCAAGTGGCACTCTGTCATACTCTGAAGGGTGTGGGTGGGAAGGGAGTGTAATGGCACTCTGTCATACTCTGAAGGGAGCAGGGTGGGAAGGGAGTGCAAGTGGACTCTGTCATACTCTGAAGGGTGTGGGTGGGAGGGGAGTGCAAATGGCACTCTGTCATACTCTGAAGAGTGGGGATTGTGGAGGATGGAGTATAAGTGGCACTCTGTCGTTCTCTGTGCAGAATGGGAGGAGATGGGGGGGGATGGGGGTGGGGGGGGGGGGGGGGGGGGGGAGAACGGCACACTTTGTTATACTCTGACTTCTGTCACAGTCTGAGGGGCACACTTTGTTATACTCTGAAGTAACACTCTGTCACAGACTGAGGAAAAGTGATTGGGGGGGGGGGGGGGGGGGGAGGGGGGGGGGGGGGAAGGGGGGAGGGGGGGAGAGAACGGCACACTTTGTTATACTCTGAAGGAACACTCTGTCACAGTCTGAGGAAACATGATGGGGGAGGGGAGGGGGGGTGGGGTGGAGGGGGGGGGGGGGGGAAGAACGGCACACTTTGTTATACTCTGAAGGAACACTCTGTCACAGTCTGAGGAAACATGATGGGGGTGGGGGTGGGGGTGAAGAACGGCACACTTTGTTATACTCTGAAGTAACACTCTGTCACAGTCTGAGGAAACGTGATGGGGTTTGAGGGGGGGGGGGGGGGGGGGGGGAGATGGAAATGGCTCGTTCTGACATGCCATGAGGGCAGCGGGGCGGAAACGGAAAGGCTTTGCGTTGCTGCTGCATTTCCAAATCAACCCAAGGGATTTGGAAATTCAGCAGCAACGCAAAGCCTTGCTGTGGCGTGATTGCCACACTTGATTGCGTGACGCTGGACAAGATAAGTTACAGAAACGCGACGAAAGAGTTAATGTTTAAGAAACAGACAGGACTATACAATGACGGTCTCAGGTCAGCAGCATGACAGAACTGCCTGAAATGTTACATCCTTATCGGACCCACTGCTTCAACCAACAGAACGCGTTTTCAGCTGGCACGCAGAGAGTGTAATGATGTCATGGAACCCAAGACAGCGCAGTGGTCTACGCTTCTCAACTTTCTGACCACTTTTTGGGGGGTGATCACCTTGGTAAGTCTGTAAGGAGACATCACAGGACACCAGACGTCGTAAAGTCTCCCTCCCTCCCTCTGTGTGTGTGTGTGTGTGTGTGTGTAGCAAGACATCACAGGACAACAGACGTCAAGTCTGTGTGTGTGTGTGTGTGTGTGTGTGTGTGTGTGTGTGTGTGTGCGTGCGCGCGCGCGCATCTCCTTTTTTTTCTTTAAATATATCTTTCATTTTGATGGCCTCAGTGAAGTTTCATCCTAATCAAACGATGCTGTCAGCGGATTATACCCGGGGAACATGAACACAAGCATGAGCTGAGCTGCCTCCAACGGCTCAGGACTCCATGACCCAGACCATTACCCCACCAATTTGGGCGAGTGCATCCACGACCTTGACCGTGGCTTTCCTCCCTTCCATTGGGCAAAAACACAGCTGGCTCGTGACGTAGTCACTTTGGGAGCTCTTTGTTCACGGGGCGGCAATTATCGGGATTGAAATCTGAAACCCGGTCCCGGTTCGTTTCGCCTGTTTGTTTACTCGTGCATAGCCAAGGCATTACGTCGCCTGAACTCGTCCAGCCCGTACTTTGCAGGCGAATTAGGTCAGGGAAAGGCTGACGTCCAACACGACGGGCACAGACCGGCAAAAAGCCGCCGGGTTGGTGGTTAAAACGACCCAAGCATTTTGTACTTGTAAGCGAACGACAGCTTGACAAACAGGTCATGACTGTGATGACAGAGACGCGCAGCACGCAAAAAAAACAATGACAGGTTGAGAGAGATCTGAAGGTTGAGGGGAAGGGGGTGAAGGGGGGGGGGGGGGGGGGGGGGGGGGCGAGAGAGTGGGGATAGAGAAGGCAGGAGGGAAAATGGGGGTGGGGGTGGGGTGAGGACGAAGTTGGTGTACACATTGCACTTCAATTTTTTAAACTTTTGAGAAAATTTGGCCACTGCGTTGTGAATGAGATGGTCACAGTTGCACATGCGTGCATGCATGTCTGCGTGAGCGCCGGCACTTGTGTGTGAGTGTGTGCGCGCGAGAGAGAGAGAGACAGAGAGAGAGACGAGAGAGAGAGAGAGAGAGAGAGAGAGAGAGAGAGAGTGTGTGTGTGTGTGTGTGTGTGTGTGTGTGTGTGTGTGTGTGTGTTGTGCGCGTGCACGCACGCGTAATCGTGTGTGTGTGTGTGTGTGTGTGTGTGTGTGTGTGTAAACACATCATTTACTTTCCACAAAATCACGAAGACGGCTTCACAAGAGCAGAAACCCAAAGGAAAGTTGGATGTCGTGGGAAAGATACAAAGCTTGTACAGCTTCACCAGCGCGGACACTGGTGTGTCTTCAGCTACTGCCCTTGTTGCTCAGCATCATTGTACTCGTTGAATCAGCACAATTGACAAAGTTTCGCTCTCACCCACCCATCCACCGACATCTCGCGCTCGCGCGCGCGAGCACACACACACACACGTCTTTTACATGCCAAGTTTCCGTGCTCGTGCACTTAGGGCTTGGACCGACAGCTATGCGTCAGTGACCAGGTAACATTTTGTATACATATTCCCAGTGATCAGGTAACATTTTGTATTCATATTCCCAGTCATCAGGTAACATTTTGTATTCATATTCCCAGTCATCAGGTAACACTTTGTATTCATATTCCCAGTGATCAGGTAACATTTTGTATTCGTATTCCCAGTCATCAGGTAACATTTTGTATTCATATTCCCAGTGATCAGGTAACACTTTGTATTCATATTCCCAGTGATCAGGTAACATTTTGTATTCATATTCCCAGTGACCAGGTAACATTTTGTATTCATATTCCCAGTCATCAGGTAACATTTTGTATTCATATTCCCAGTGATCAGGTAACACTTTGTATTCATATTCCCAGTGATCAGGTAACACTTTGTATTCATATTCCCAGTGACCAGGTAACATTTTGGATTCATATTCCCAGTGATCAGGTAACATTTTGTATTCATATTCCCAGTGATCAGGTAACATTTTGTATTCATATTCCGAGTCATCAGGTAACATTTTGTATTCATATTCCCAGTGATCAGGTAACACTTTGTATTCATATTCCCAGTGATCAGGTAACATTTTGTATTCATATTCCCAGTGATCAGGTAACACTTTGTATTCATATTCCCAGTGATCAGGTAACATTTTGTATTCATATTCCGAGTGATCAGATAACAAATTGTATTCATATTCCCAGTGATCAGATAACATTTTGGATTCATATTCCCAGTGATCAGGTAACACTTTGTATTCATATTCCAGTGATCAGATAACATTTTGTATTCATATTCCCAGTGATCAGATAACCTTTTGGATTCATATTCCCAGTGATCAGGTAACACTTTGTATTCATATTCCGAGAGATCAGGTAACACTTTGTATTCATATTCCGAGTGACCAGGTAACATTTTGTATTCATATTCCCAGTGATCAGGTAACAATTTGTATTCATATTCCGAGTGATCAGGTAACAATTTGTATTCATATTCCGGATCAACTGCTACACCGACCGCTGGACGTTCATGTTCCTTTATCGAGGAGAAAAGAGAAGACAACTACATTGCCCCCCCCCCCCCCCCACACACACACACACAGGAAGCACAATTTATCAATGAAGCTGGGGTTTTATTTGTTTGTTTGCTTCTTTGTGTGTGTGTGTGTGTGTGTGTGTGTGTGTGTGTGTGTGAGTGTGTGTGTGTGTGTGTGTGTGTGTGTGTGTGTGTGTGTGTGTGTGTGTGTGTGTGTGTGTGTGTCTTTTTTTCTTTCCAGGCTACGGTTTTGGTTAAGGCTGGGTTCATTCGGTTTAAGTTAAGGTTATGGGCGGGTTTTGGTTAAGGTGCGCGAAGGGTCGAGCAATCCGAAGCTGTTGATCTTCACCTAGGTTTCCTTATCCAAGGTCCCACTTGTAATGCACCAACACGCCGCCGCCCTGAACGGCCCGAGCCATGGCGCCCTTTGTTGACCTGCTGTTCTTTTGTTGCCTGCTTGTTTCTGCGCTCAAACCCGTCCATGGCTGCTTGGCTTCAGAGTCACGCGCCGGACAGTGACAATCCACTGTCTCATTACAGCCCTGACATTGGTTTGTCTCCTCGCTCGCTGCTCGGCCTGCTGTTCGGGTCAGCTCTTGGTACCAGGCAGGACCCCCTATCCCCCCCCCCCTCCATCACTCCCTTCCCCCCATTCTTCCTGGGTTCCACCTCTTTTCAATCTCCCAGGATCCGTTCGATCGCCACCAGTCACATCGACCACGACCACAGTCAAAGATTAAAAACAGGAATGTCCTTACCTTGTTAAGTTTTCAACAACAGTGTCTCTAATATCCATATATGTGCGTGTCTTGAGCTTCGCACTGGAGGTTCTGTTCGATTATCTCTCGATTGGTTCTTACCTCTCACCTGATGCTACCAGCTTTTCTTTCTTTTTTGTTGTTGTTGTTGTTGTGCCTTTGTCCTTTCTAAAACATTGGAACTCTCCGCATGCTGGCTTAGCTTGGTGCCTTCTCAACAGACTTCGAAGACTTCAAAACAACGCTGGTCGACTGAACCTTTGATCCTCCAGCCAGTGACTGTTCTTGTGCATTCTCTGCACTGGTTGCCGATCTCTGACAGGAGTGACTACAACCTGTCCACCCTCCCTTTGCTGCCCACACTGTAGACACAGACTAACTGCCCACACTGTAAGCACAGAGTAACTGCCCACACTGTAAGCACAGAGTAACTGCCCACACTGTAGACACAGACTAACTGCCCACACTGTAAGCACAGAGTAACTGCCCACACTGTACACACAGACTAACTGCTCACACTGTAAGCACAGAGTAACTGCCCACACTGTACACACAGACTAACTGCTCACACTGTAAGCACAGAGTAACTGCCCACACTGTACACACAGACTAACTGCTCACACTGTAAGCACAGAGTAACTGCCCACACTGTGCACACAGACTAACTGCTCACACTGTAAGCACAGAGTAACTGCCCACACTGTAGACACAGACTAACTGCCCACACTGTAAGCACAGAGTAACTGCCCACACTGTACACACAGACTAACTGCCCACACTGTAAGCACAGACTAACTGCCCACACTGTACACAAAGACTAACTGCCCACACTGTAAGCACAGAGTAACTGCCCACACTGTACACACAGACTAACTGCCCACACTGTAAGCACAGAGTAACTGCCCACACTGTACACACAGACTAACTGCCCACACTGTAAGCACAGAGTAACTGCCCACACTGTACACACAGACTAACTGCCCACACTGTAAGCACAGAGTAACTGCCCACACTGTACACACAGACTAACTGCCCACACTGTAAGCACAGAGTAACTGCCCACACTGTACACACAGACTAACTGCCCACACTGTAAGCACAGAGTAACTGCCCCACTGTACACACAGACTAACTGCCCACACTGTACACACAGACTAACAGTGAAAAGACGGATTTTTTTCTCCAAGCCCCAGCTACATGGAACAAAGTATGAGACCTGTCCTCCAGACACACAGATCTCCAAACGAAATTCAAGACAGGCATAAAAACACAGTTCCTCCATCAAAAGTAGACTGCATAATGTCTGCATGATTATATGTAGAATACGTATGGATAGCGTTAGGGCTGTACGGACACGCGAGTTCACGAGCTAATGAATGACAGCATATATTTCTTAGTGTAATTTTGCCATGAGCAGGTATCTAGAACATGCACAGAACAAAAGTTCAAAGTAACTATTACTACTATAATAATCATCATCTTGATGATTATCATTATCATTTATTCTCCTCATTCTATCCTAGCCGACCTTACGAGCGAGGCCTTCACCGGGCCGTGTGGACCTAACTAACACCCCCCCCCCCCACCCCCCACCCCCAAGGAAACACGGCCCAAGGCCTCCCAGCCCACGTGGCCTCTCCCTGGGTGAACCAGTGACCTGGAAACCCTATCTCCTGGCGTCCAGTGATCATTTCATTACAGCCGGGCCCGCCGTTTCCCATCCGCTCGGGTGACATTAATGACAGAGGCCGGCAGTTGTGTCAACTCATCGTGACTTGCACAAACTGCCCGTGTGGGTCAACTGACAGCGAGTTGCCTGTGTTTGGCAGTTGCCGCTGTACGGGCACACGGTGCTAAGTGCCCCCCGTCAGACAGACGTGTGTTGGCTATGGGCATCACTGTCTCTTTGAAATGCTTTGGGTCAAGACACAGAAACATCCCCCCCCCCACACACACACACACACTCTCTCTCTCTCTCTCTCTCTCTCTGTTGTAGAGGCAAGCAAATAGCACAAGAAAGGGGAGCGGGAGGTGGGGGGGGGGGGGGGGGGGAGTCATCATTATAGATTTGCTTAATTAAGGAAATCGGGTTCATAAGAAATCAAATACAAGTTAAAACAACAACAACAACAACAACAACAACAACAACACAACACAACAAAACCCACATTTCTGAAGGACTTTTACACCGGAATGATTTTAGTATGATGGCTGTCGGTGTGTGCTTGTATATTACATCAGTCGCGCATCATACTGTCATAGATGTCCGCTGTTATCCTTAGACACAAAACATCTGCATTTCTCGCACATGCTTGTGTTTGTTTTGCTCTGACTGGTGTCCATTTTCTTGATTTTTGCATTCGTCAGTTTTTAATTTAAAGCTAATTCTCTTTCTCGGCAGTGGGTTATAAATATCTTTTGCCAGTAAAGAG
The DNA here is from genome assembly GCA_018398815.1 of Conus ventricosus. Lineage (NCBI taxonomy): Eukaryota > Metazoa > Mollusca > Gastropoda > Neogastropoda > Conidae > Conus > Conus ventricosus. The sequence continues at coordinate 10,380,138 of CM031604.1, read as the reverse complement.
AGTCAGTCTGTCAGTCATTTACTCTCTCTCTCTCTCTCTCTCTCTCTCTCTCTCTCTCTCTCTCTCTCTCTCTCACACACACACACACACACACACACACACACACACACACACACACACACACACACGTCATTTCGTATTCTCCTGCGCAACCTTGTTAAATTTCAACTCTTTTTCTTGAAAATTAAAAAAGAAAAAAAAAACCACCAGGAAGCAAGAAAGACCTAACAAGCGTTATTTTCTTCACATAACAAAAAAGTTGAATTCTACAATGAAAGAAAAGAGGGGGGGGGGGGGGGGGGAGAAGAAAAAGAAAGGCCACGAAAGAAAAGCGAAAAAAAAAACCCAAAAAAACACCGGCACAATCCTAGCCCCTGCCGGTCAGGCGCTCCATCATGTCAGACGAGTTCCACGTGCCCCGGCCTCAGAGACTGAACGACCAATCAAATGGGACTCCATCACTGACCGGCCCCCTGTGGATTCCGGCAGCCAGGCTGGAGACAGCGGAATCCTCCCCCTCCACCATCTCCCCCCTCTCCCCAACACATACCCACCCCACCACCTCTCCTCTGCCATCTCCTTTCCCCGTATTCAGAAACGTGTTCTCCAGCGGACAAGGTATGGATGAAGGGTGCGCAAAGGAAGGACAGTATCCACAATGAGACGAGGCGTGAGGGAAGGGAAAAGAGAGAGAGAGAGAGAGAGAGAGGGGAGACAGAGAGAGAGAGAGAGAGAGAGAGAGATGTTTGACACTTTTTACTAAACTTCAAACTATTGTCTATGCCTCTCCACCGAAATGAAACCCGAACACAACCCACAACGATATGATACAACTCCAAAACATGTGTTTTGAGTTCGTCTAGGTTAACAAGCCAAGACAGAAAAAGAGAAATAAGGCAGTGCACTATGTTGAATGCAAAAGTAACAGATAACACAAAACGCAGAATTCAGTGCAAGCACTAAAAAAAAATATCATGGCTCGGAAAATCAATGTTAAAACAAACAAGCAAGCACACAAACACAGTGGAAAACAGTCTTAACGACACTTTGTCGGAGGTAAATAAGTTAGGCATATTATGGTTCAAAGAAATTCCTAAATAGTGAAATAAAAGTTATTCTGTGTTAGGTTTTCTTATGGGAGCAAGAGTTACCCTACTTGTTTATTGTCTAAATACTGAAAGCAGACGTTTCTTGGAAGGACGTGTTACATAGTCTTACGATCGACTGAACATTCTTGCCGATTAACACAACAAGAAAAGGATAGCAGCCACAGCCATCTTGTGTAAGGACAGATCAAGCCATTTTAACATTAGTTCTGACTCCATTTCCCATACAGTCTTTCGAATGAAACTATAAACCGAGGTTCCGTGTGTGAACGCACGCATAACATCTTGCACACACGTAAAAGCCCATCACCAACTTTCGGAAGAGAAGGCCAGTTTGGCCGTTGGTATGGATGACACGTTGCACATAGCATGCACCCTGCGTGAGAAACGGAAAGAAAGAAGGAAATAAGGAAATTAAGTGAACTTTATTGAACGATATTGACCGGATGACACGGGAAATGACTGAATGATGCGCCGGCAGGCAGCTCTTCAGTCGGCACTACCCAGGTAGGCAGCCCGTTGTGTAAACGAGATGTTTATTATATTATATGTAAAGCGCTTAGAGCCCTAATCTTTAGAGAATAGGCGCTATAAAAATTAACATTATTATTAATATTATTATTTTCATTTCTGTTGCAAAACGTGGACAGCAAAAGAGATATTTCATGTTGGGGGCATGTCGGATGAGATTCGTGTTCTCTCAAGTCACGAAACTTTCTCAAGAAATGTTAGTGGACAAGCCAATTGTCGTCATTATATCGGTTTGTATTCGTGCCATAAAAACTGGCGATAAAAACCATGTCAGCAAAAGAAATGCAAGATAAAAAAAAAAAAAGGGGTGAAATTATCTGAAGACCGAAAACATCAAGCATTTCACAAATGATGACAAGTGCAAGTAACTAATCAAAGATTTTTTTAACGATATTACACACTTGAATGAAATTGAAATACTCAACATAAAGTCTGTCCTTAGGTTGGAAATCAAATGAAACGCCCCAGCGGACTGAAGAACTATCAACAAAAAAACAAAAACAAAAACAAAAAAAGAAATGGGGGGGGGGGGGGGGGGGGGGAATCAGATGGGTTTCAGCAGGAAGTATGCCAATATATCCTACTGTTGAACGTGAACGGCAAATGAAACAAACTGCGGCGTTACTGAAACACGACAAAAAAGCAGAAGAGCACACAAAACAAAGTGTGAAGTAACGACGATTTAATGCACGACACAAAACAGGACAAGAAATTTTCGGCAAAATTTGTGCTCTTCTGCTTTTTTGTCGTGTTGAACGTGAAATAAAAAAGAGTGGAAATCATTGACGACCCCATTGTGATCAATGCAACTTGAGTGGTGTTGACAGAGACACACTAAATCACTGCTTGTGGGTTTGCTTCAGTTGTCATGAATTCTGGAAGGAACTAGAAGACCTTTTGGAAGAAAAAGAAATGTGGTAAATGTGCTACACTGGCATTTAATGTTGAACTAGTCTTGTCTGGAACAGACGACATAAAAAGAACAGATTAAAAAAAAATGTTCATCCGATACTGTTATGGATGAATTTCTTTCTTTCTTTTATACACATACAATTATTCATAGAAAGCCTAGGTTACTATCATTTATTTATAAGTGAACCGAAATACAAATACACAACGGAGAAGCACATAAACTTCTTGGAATGTCTTACAAACTTCTTGGAATGTCTTACAATGTCTATGAAAGAATGGTTATAAATTATATCAGTGTTAAACGGCTTTGTGCATAATTACATCGACCAAGCTCTACAAGCAGATTTATAGCAGGCATAACCTGTACTGCTGCATGTCTATTAAAACCTTACCCATTATTTCTTTCGACTGTATGCTGACATAGCATATAACGGCCCTATTACCAGGTTTAAAACTTGGATGCCATGGTTTCGAAAAAATCAGTTTGAGGGTCATTTCTTCATTCATTGGAGAAAAAGAAGTGAACATTTTGTTCTTCGTTTGTTTGCTTTGTTTCGTTTTTCATTTTCCACAATATGAAAAAAAAAAGCATTTTCTGATTGTTTTGTATCACACTGACTTGTGTTCAACATCAGCCAAAAACCTTGAGAACTACTTATATTACGACTGAGTTTGTTGTGATTATGGGTGCTGACCATCGTGCTAACATTCACGTTTCTGTTGGTGAATGCATTGTAATTGGACTATGGCGACAAATTTTCAATGAAAACAGAACCTTCGCTGAAAATATAAAGAAAGGGAAAAGCAAACCCGAAAAGAACGCGTGTCGGTATTTCGTGTGTTTTATAAACTGGAATTTTAACAACAGTGTTAAAAACAATCCAGAATATGCATGGGATGTTCATCGTTAATTCCGACTGAACTGTGCTTATTGTACGTCATCCTCAGACATTTCTCGAGAGAAGGGTTCCATTCAGACAGGTTCAGTACAGGATCTGTGCAGGGGTAAAGCAATATTTAAAACCACAGAGTAGGCGTACATTCTCTACGTGAAGCGTGTTATTCAGCAGAGATCACAAGCTGTGTATTTTATATAACTGGTGACGTGTTGCCTTTTCGTCCTGTTCTCCGTCTGTTTGTTGTTTCCACAAGTTTCTTGAGTTTCCAAATGATCCGGGTGCTTCTGTTGGACCTCACCCATATGCTCTCTCTGTCTATCTGTCTGTCTGTCTGTCTCTCTCTCTCTCTCTCTCTCTCTCTCTCTCTCTCTCTCTCTCTCTGTCTTTCTCTCTCCTCTCTCTCTCTCTCTCTCTCTCTCTCTCTCTCTCTCTCTCTCTCTCTGATTACTATCATTATACATCACACACAAAAACAGATTTAATTTGTCCATTGTGTAGAATTGCCAAGGAAGATGAAGTTCACTTTCTTTTATGCTGCCCTACATTAACTAATTTACGAAAACAG
>CM031604.1:10358625-10371125 GCA_018398815.1 Conus ventricosus | reverse complement strand
TCCAGATTTCTTTATACTCCATGCGGCAAGTTGCAGGTCCGGATCTCTCCATGTTGTGAGTGGAAAGCTGTTTCCGTTCAAATGTCGGTGACGATCTGCCCGTTACTGACACAACGATGTCCCCTTACACTGTCAGTGAAGGAACTGTCATGTGCTCATGGATGTTCCGTTTTACTGTCAGTGACGTCAAAACTTGTCACAGACATCATGACGTCCATTCATGATACCCCATCCCTACCATGGACATGAAGCTGTCCCATTTAAGAATCAATGACGCTATGTTTATCACGGACACAATGATGTCCCATTTAACTGTGAATGAAAATTCTGTTGTGATGGATATAACGATGTCCCATTCAACTGTCAATTACGCTTTATTGTCTGTTTAACTGTCGATGGTCCTGATTTGTTATGGACATGATAATCCACTCAACTGTCCATCACACCCCATGTGTCATGGACATAATAGTGTCCCACTGAACTGTCCGTGACGACCTGAGCGTGTCACGAACATGAGGGTGTCCTGTTCAGCTGTCACCGACACACTGTGTGTCACAGGCATAACGGCGCCCCGTCTCACCGTTCCAGTCCACCGGTTATTTTCGCCGCCTACGGAAATGGGTTGTCACGGTGGCCTCGGAACTGTGTTTGTGTGCCAGCTGATAGTGACCGCCAGTCGTCAGCTGACAGATCAGTGGCTATTTTCAACACATGCACCCAGAGCCCAGGGACATGATAGCTGCAGAAATGCTTGATGATTGCGCTTAATGAAAGGGTACTGGTGAAATGTGGCCGAGAGGGTGCCTGGTACCCACCGCCTGACTGACACCTCTTTGACGCATTGTTGTCAAATTCTTGGCAGGTGTGGGGAAGAAGCTCGATGTCTCGGGCGAATATAAATATGCGTGAGTCATCTCTCTCTCTCTCTCTCTCTCTCTCTCTCTGCGCCTAAAGAGAAGCGGGGGCCAACGCACTGGGTAAGAAAGGTCAGCTGACAACACCACGGTGAAATGCTGGAAGAATGACGTAAGAACATAGCAACGACCAGAGCCTGGTATGTCCTTTAGGTCCCATGAACTAGACCACAGTCATTCCTGTTGACTGTTGTCAAAGTCGTGAATCACTTCCAGTAAGAGCATTGATCTAGACTTAGCGACACCAAAACTGAAGCTACTGCAAAAAGAATAAAGCTTTCGCTGTTGGTCTGTGCCTCGCGTGGCACCTCAAGATCTGTGGGACGATTCACGTTCACTTGCAGACCACCATGCATTTTCATCTGTCCACAAATGACCAAGTTTACGTGCCCCTCATACAGTTTGTGCCCCTCATACAATTTCTTCCAAACAATAGAGTGAAATCTTTCTTAGGTTTCTGTTCTCTAATCCCATCGTTTCCATACAAGTGCAAATCTGCTCTCTCTCTCTCTCTCTCTCTCTCTCTCTCTCTCTCTCTCTCTCTCTCTCTCTTCTTTCGTTTTCTCCTTTTTGTTTTGGTATGCCAAAAACATTTATTACCAAACATAAACGTATGTTTTAAGAGTGGAGTTGTCTCATCCATTAACACTCATCAAATCATATCATTTTCTTTCGGAGACAACGTGACCTTCGGGCATCAGTTGCAGGCTGAAATGTGACATAGTCCACCATTACGAAGCCGGTGCTATTGTCCACCTGCATTGATAAAGCCCAACAGCGTGCGCTGGGAGCGAATCTTTACGGCAGGAACCAGGAACAGACAGCTTGAACAAAGAATGAATTTACTGTCTGCCGTGAAAATGCACGAAGACACCCTGCTGGGAGAACTCTTGGCACGTCATACCTCTTCAGTCGCCCTTTTCCAGGCTGCGCTTTCCCTTCGACTCGGAGGACATCGTTCTCAAGTTAGAAGAAAACTGATAATCAATAAGCACGTGTGCAAAACATTCTGTGTGACGTCAGATCTCACGGTTGATAGGATTCGGTGAGACGTGATTGTAACTCATGTGGAGCTAAAGCTGCCAGGCGACAAGTGGTGAATGCAAGTTCATGGAACTCATGAGTGTGTGTGTATGTGTGTGTGTGTGTGTGTGTGTGTGTGTGTGGAGAGAGAGAGGAGAGAGAGAGAGAGAGGAGCAAAAAACCCGAGACGTAGTTTAAACAAGCCAGTTTCTTATTAAGCTTCTTCTTCAATACAAATAATGTAGATTTTTTTTTGGTTAAGGACTTGGGCTAAAAAACGAAACGTGTACTGATCATGTTCGGCTGTTAATTACCTCGGCCCCTTCATCAATACTGTAACGTCTTCTGATTGGTAGGAAAAGCTGTTGGAATTTTTACTCTCACAACACTGGTTCCTTTTTTTTTTAAGGAAGTGAACAAAAAAGCAAGCAACAAAATGTTTTCCTTCCGTGACATATGTGCGTTTGTGTTGGCCCAGGCACGGGTCAATATCAGCCCGCAGTGCTGTCCGCTAAGAGTCCAGCGGGCCTTCTCTGGGCCACATTGTCTGAGGCCTGTTCAACAGGGTCTGACAATCCAGGTCCAAACCCGGAGGTTCTAGAATGACAGATCCATTCTGTGCTTTGGAAAGGCAGGCGGGGCAACTGGGTTGTGACATTTGTCCCTTCGTGTCTTGCCCTTCGGCAGGATGGCGGGGAATCGAAGGGGGCAAAGACGGTGACTACTGCAGAAGAACGCTGCAGGCTAACCAGTACTTTTTTTCTGACCGAGTGCATGTTTGACACGATGAACCCAACGGCTCAGTTTCCTCAGGCAGAGAACCGCGTCACGTGCATACAAAGTGGCGACCAATCAGCGTAGACTTTTGCTTGATTGGTTGATAACAGAGGTAGAACGCGTCACGTGCAAACAAGGAGGCAACCAATCAGCGTGGACTTTCTGCTTGATTGGTTGGAAACTGGGGGTCTCAGGATTTCAGAGGGGAGAGCCGAGCTGAAAGGCAGACAGGGAATTAACGACACAAACATACAGTTGTAATCCTATTCACATCCACCTCCGATCATCTTCAACATAGAAGGCATCACAGACGAACTTATACATACCGATAAATCCCAGCCACTGATCACTTTGTCAATACATGCTACTAGCAACTTGGATACCTACCGAAGCGATGACACCACTTCCCGTTAGCACAGTGTAAAGCGGCATGCCTAAATATTTTAGTTGGACTCACATTCCGCAGTTTGCCAGTTCCATTCTACGGCTGTGAGTTATATCCCTTCTGGCTGTGCGTGGCCTGTCTGGTCGTTTTCTCTGAGTGAGGTGGTTTCTAAGGTCCCTTATTTCCCATTAGTGTCAGCAGACAGTTTACATCGTCGTGTTACCACAACTGAGCGCTGATTTAACCTTTCTCCATCCTCCTCTTCTTCTCGCTCCATCCTCCTCTCCCTCTCTCTCCACTCAATATTCCAATCTTCTGTACCTTTGTATTACTCTCTCTCTCTCTCTCTCTCTCTCTCTCTCTCTCGAGCAGTCCTATCTTCTCTCTCTCTCTCTCTCTCTTCTCTCTCAGCAGCCCTCCTATTTTATCTACCATTGCTCTCTCTCTCTCTCTCTCTCTCTCTCTCTCTCTCTCTCTCTCTCTCTACTCCAAGTAGTCCTATCTTACCTACCCTTATTCTCTCTGTGTCTCTGTCTGTCTGTCTGTCTCTCTCTCTCTCTCTCTCTCTCTCTCTCTCTCTCTCTCTCTCTCTCTCTCTCTCTCCCCTAGCAGTCTTGCCATCTTTTGCGCACTGGTGTGGAGCCCAAAGACGTCCCATCTTTTCAGAGATTGGCGCCAGTGAGTCAGAGATGAAGCTATCTTTTGCCGCCCCTAATCAGAGCCACTCCCAGACCGGACCATCAGCTTCCTTCAGGGAATCACCTAAAAGACACCGGGTCTCGTCCTGATCTGAGGGTCTCCTGCCTCTTGCCCAGCCCACCGTTTGATGGTCCTCCTTCAGAGGGATGTTCTACAGGACGTGGGTCATTCCCGGCCAAGGAACAGGTTAGGCCATCTTCCTCCGGCACAATCTGCCTGATGGGGAGTTATCGTGGCCGGTTGTTCAGCCCATTCTGGAGCAGGATAATCTATCAAAGGGTTTTTCAGCCCATTCTGGAGCAGGATAATCTATCAAAGGGTTTTTCCAGCACATTCTGGAGCAGGATAATCTATCAAAGGGCATGTCGGACGGATCTGCTCCCATACTGACGTATAATGATGATAACAATAAATACAATAATAGTAATAATAATAATAATAATAATGGACGCATGCCCACGTATGCAGGCGCACACGCACACACACACACACACGACAAGGAAGCATCATGAGCGAGCGCGAGCACACCCTTCCCTGCCCCCAGTTTTATCCCCTCCACACACACTAGCGTATGCCAGAAGCAACAAGACTATAGTTGATCATTTTGCCAGCGAGGAACACACACACACACACACACACACACTGGGGAATTTCAGGCAGAGGAATAGCCAAAGACGTGGACTCGATTTTGCTTTGGCCATGAGTGTGACTTTAATCTAAAATAGAAGCTTGCTTGTTGTGCATGACAGAATTATCGCATAGAAAAATGTAGATGTTGCCTGCAGAGAGAGAGAGAGAGAGAGAGAGAGAAGAGAGAGAGAGGAGAGGAGAGTGAGTGAGTGAGTGAGTGTGTGTGTATGTGTGTGTGTGTGTGTGTGTGTGTGTGTGTGTGTGTGTGTGTGTGTTGACCCCTGAGTCAGTGTGTGTCGGGCAACGCCATTTGCCGTTCACCTGCTACTAATAATTGTTCTCTCTCGCTGGGACTCGCCCACCAACTCGTTGATGTTCAAAAGAAAGCTAAAGGTAGACAGCGAAAACTGTAGACCCCATTGTAAAGAAGAAAGGTTTGCTGTACATAAGGACCGACATGGCTATCTCCCACAGCCAACATCCCTTCCCTCTCCTGCCTTCCCATAATCCCTGGCCGTCCTCCCAACGGTTTCCCACATCCTCACAACAGATCCTGTCTCTTCTAATCTGAGTGGTCCTAACAGCCAGCGTGCGTCTGAAGCGGGCCTTGGGTAACGCAATGCCCTGCCGGTGATACCGATAGCAGCGACATGCACAAAGGATGGGGAGGGAGTGGGGGGGGGGGGGGGGGGGGGGGGGTGAGATCATGCTTCCGTCACAGGATCCACTCCACACACAAAACCCAAAGCCGCTGTGGCTGTCGTTTCGGGGACAGAAATCTCCCTACCCCACCCTCCCCAAACTCCAAGATACCCACACCACTATCCCTCCACTTCTTCCTGCCTCTCTGCATTCCTGCCCTTCCTCTTCCATGACCCCCCTCCTAACACACCTCCCAGCTTCCCCGAGTCCCTGCAATCCAGGCAGACAACGGCGCTGACCCTGCATCCTACGTCTCATGGATGTGACATCCGCGACAGCCATCAGATCGTTCTGCAAGGCTCTGACAACCCAGGTCGTCCTTTTATACCTCACCTTTAGGCAAATACCACACTGGTGACAGGACACAGACTGACACTCTTATACCTCACCTTTAGGCGAATACCACACTGGTGACAGGACACAGACTGACACTCATACCTCACCTTTAGGCGAATACCACACTGGTGACAGGGACACAGACTGACACTCTTATACCTCACCTTTAGGCGAATACCACACTGGTGACAGGACACAGACTGACACTCATACCTCACCTTTAGGCGAATACCACACTGGTGACAGGACACAGACTGACACTCTTATACCTCACCTTTAGGCGAATACCACACTGGTTACATGAAACAGACTGACAATCAAGGTATGGGTAGCTGGGAGTGGGGAATGGAGAGTAGAAAGACAAGAAAGAAAAAAAAAGGTTCGGAATCGGGGTCGGAATGGTTTCATGATTAGATGACAACACCACCACTACCACCTTTGTGTGTGCGTGTGCGTGTGTGTGTGCCCCGCGCGCGCGCGCGCGGTGTGTGTGTGTGTGTGTGTGTGTAGCACAGGTCTTACTAAGGATCAGGGTGGGATGAAACCTGACCATGATGTTAACTCCCAAAACAATCCTGTCAGGACAAAAAATGAAACAACCAAAATTTGGGGGGGAAACAACCAAACTTGGGGGAATAAACTAACTTGGGGGTCGCCAGCCAATTTTTTGGCCCTAAGTCCAAATAAACATTTGGCGTCAAAAAGAGGGGGCCCATAGGTCGGGCCGGCCCAATTAAGCTTGTGGAGGGCACCGGGAAAGGCCCAAACCCCCCCAGATGCTAAGGGGGCTTTGACCGAGCCTCATGTCTGCCCAGAGGACCTCTACGGGGCCCCCCTTACCCGGGCCCAAATTTTGTGAACCAGCGTATTTTTAGTTTAAAACCGTGGCGCCCACCAGATCAGCTCCCACTTTAGATGCCATGCCCACACGGCACCATTTAAAAGTGGGAAAGGGGGGGAAAGGTAGTGTGTGGTGGGGGTAAAATCTAGCTAATATTAAAGCCCAATTGACCACCACAGAGGTAAGGCGTGTAGACGGGGACTGTATGATTTGAACGCCAAGGAATTAGAGGGAGACAACTTCGGGGTCAAGGGTAAAAAATTAAACCAATGGTACTGGCCCTTGGACAGGGGTTTTTGGCATAAAGGATATGTGTGAGTGGAGGGGGGGGGAGAAAAAGACAACAGACGAGAAGGGGGGGGAAAGTTGGGGGAGTAGGTCTCGCCTACAGGAAGGCAGGGGAGGGAAAGAACAGAGAAGAGAGAGAGGAGGTTTTAGGTGTAGTCCTGCAGAGGGAAAAGGAGGGGGAAAAGAGAGGAGGAACGAGGGGAAGAACAAAAGGGGACAGGAGAGGGAGAGGTTTGGTCGTTGGGAAAAAAGCGGAGATGGGGGGAGGAGAGAAGAGAACCAAAAGTTGGGGGTTTAGCATGAGAATTTGCAGAGGAGGATGAGGAGAGATGTGGGGGAGAAGGAGAGTTGCTAAAGAAGGAAAAGAAAGAAAAAAAAAAAAGAAAAGAAAAGCAACCAGTCCATTTGAAAAGAGCAGATAAGTAGAGAGAAGAGAGAGAAAAGAGGTGCAATGCGTTAATGAGGAAGAAAGAAAGGAAAAACGGGTCGAGTTATAGTCACGTTTCCCCAAACCCGGGGGTTGCCTCATACTGCGCGTCACTTCCCCAAGAGAACCAAGCCCAACGCAACCATCTCACCTGACCGGCGCCATCAGACAACCCCAGTGCGGCAGTTGTGTCGTGTTGTGAAAGTGACAGTGAAAAGAAAAAAAAAGAAAAAAAAAGACAGGTTGTGAATATTTAAGTCCCCGGGGGCCGGGAAAAATAGAAATTGTTTATCCCGGGGTTGTTAATGATTTTTTAGAAAAAATGTTTTGTGAAGTTCAAGGGAAAAGAGAGAATGTTTTATTTTGTTTGTTCTATATGCATTGTGTTCTTTCTATGCATTTTAAGTAAATTTATGACTTTACTAGGGGTTTGATGTGACAAATGCTGATATTTAAGGATTTAAACCCCAAAGCTGTGAGGGGTTTTGGGCTGTGCGATCCTTCCCCACTGACATTACCCCGGGGGTTAAAATTTTTTGGGCGGCCTGCCAGGTTTTTGGGCCCATTTAGTAAAATTGTTCAACTTCCAGAGGGGAAAAGTGGGTGGGATTAAAAGTTTTGTAACCCCTAAGCAGGGGTTGTCTTACTGTATGTTCCAAGTAGTTAAAAAAGGGCTTGGCATTGCTTAGATTTTAAATTTTAAAGGCTTGGCTTTTTCACCCCCAGAGTACCTTTCGCACAGATTACCTTAATTCGCTTCATATTGGGTCAGGCGCTGGGCGTTTTATAAAAACAAATTAGTTGCCCAAGCTAACATTATCATTCATAGTTTGTGCATTACGTACTCGTGTCGGAAACCACCATTTGGTGTCGTAGTTAAAAAACTTGTTCAAAAAAAAAAAAAAGAAAGGATACAATGGGGAAGAAAAAAACCCCTTTTAAACAATTGTGAGCGCGCTCGTGATTTAGGTTATCAGGAGTGAGTTGCGAGCATTCGTTGAAAACCAACAAAAGGGGAAAAGAGATGAGCGAGGGGAAAAACCCCGTATGCAGTAGGGGAAAAGAAGAAACAGAAGAATGAAGCGGGAAACAGAAAGAATAGGGAAGGCGGGAAACAGAAAAAATAAAGCAGGAGACAGAAAGAAAAAAGGGAAGCGAGGGACAGAAAGAAAAAAGGGGCAACGCAGGAAACAAAAAATTTTAAAAAGATTAAAATTGAATTAGGAAAGAAAAACACAAGGGAGCCACCGATGATGGTAGTTCACTTTCCAGTGACTCGGGGGCCCCAAACCCCCCGCCCCAAAGTTAAAAATTCTCGGAGGCCGATTCTTTTGTGCATCACAGCTTTTCGAAACGTTCGAACCATCGGGGTTGGCCCTCCAAAAGAGTGGGCAGTCATTTTGTCGGCGTTATGAGGGTAAGGGCATTGCAGATTTTCACTGCGTTCCCAGCAGAACAACAGTTGTTTTTGGTGCTGTGAAGGATTTTTAATGAAAGGATTTGCCCTCAAGAGAGGGGTTCGGGAAGAAATTTCGTTCAGCTAATTACAAGCGGTGAGACTTTCACTCGTTTGGGGGGCACGTTTAGACACTATTTTGAGAAGTGGTTAGGTTGAGTGGTACAAGAAGGAGTTCGCTGGTTGAAAGAGCTATTTTTGAAGGAACGATTTTGTCAGGTTGGGCCTGATTAACCCATACATTTAAAAGAAAGACAGCCAAGACAGCAGGGGGTTGTAAAGTTCGCAGGGTGTATAGAGAGGCACTTTTGGGGCACAAGGTGCAGGGGAAAGGTGTGGGCCCAGTGAAAAGGTGAAGGAGACTAGGGGGTTTTCTGCAAAGTCTGAAAACCAGGGTGGGGCAAAAGGGAAGGGCAAAGGAAATTTAGGGTTTCTTTTTCCCAAAGAAGGGACAGTGGGGGGGATTGTCGCATGAGGTTCCAGAGGCAGCACCCTTGAAAAGGGGGGAAAGGGGTAAAGGGAAACGACCTGCAGGGGAAACCAAAAGGGATTCAGTGGGAAGGGGGTGGAGTGCAGCCTAGGGCTGCATGGACAGCAGTCAGTGTCAGGATGGGGACACTGGGCTGAGTGGTTCTTCCAGGGAAGAAGGGGGGATTGGCCAGCAGAGGGTGAAAGTGTTACGAGAACCCGGTTTTTCATGGGGGGGTATACGAACAACGCTGGTCGATTAAAAGGGGATTTGACAGGGCAAATCCAGACCCGTACTCTAATCGATGGGATGTGAGGGAGTTTCCAGTTGCTAAGATAGAAGTACTACCCTTATTCTCAGGCGAGTTGTCTGCGTTTGGGGATGGAGAAAACCCCCCTTTCCCATTTGATCATCGGAAATATTCCAGGGCAAGGGGGTCCAGGGGATCCCCGGGTTTTTGACTGCTACGGGGGAGCAGTTCAGAACGGAGCAAGAGGAGGAAAAGGTTGTTAAACCGTAGGGTTTTTCAGGAGGGTCGGGCATAGATGTGTGCCCTTTTTTAGGGCGCACAGGGAAAAAGACCCTTCGCCCTGAAGTTTGGGAGTTGGCAAAAGGTGGAGGAAACAGGGGTTAGAGGGGTGAGACAGAAATTTTTGTGAAAAGGGGGCGTTGTAACGAGTGTTACCCAAGGGGAAAACAGGGAAGGTGACCCTCTTAGGGTACCAGCTGTTACGTGACACGTATGTCAGGGGTCACGATGCTCTGGCGGGGCATCTCGGCCCAGCAAAACACGAACCGGTCTTTTTGACTTATTGGCCGGGGGCAATGGCAGACATAAACGGTTCTGCATGTATGTGACGTGGTCAAAGGTCAGCCCAAGGGGGTGAAGAGGAAGGGCCTTTAAACATCCCCCTTTAATTTTTTACACCGTTAGGAGGGGGGGCTATCGATTTATTGGCCCAACGCGCCCCGTTCCAAAGGGGGCCAGTTTTTGTGTTGACCTTGTGGGGCTACGCGACCAGATACCCAGAAGCGGGGGCTTTTAAGGGCGTAGAACGCAAACAGGTCGCTGAGGGCTGGTAGAAACTTTTCTCGCGTGGGGGTTTCCCCCAAATTCTCAGTGCCGGGGGTCACAGTTCCCTCAGGCGGAGAAGGGGGTCAACGGCTGCTAGGGATCAACCCGCTGCTCCTACCCCTCCATCCACAAGCAATGGCTTGGTGAAAGATTTACGGTGGCGAAGGGGATCTTAAAGAAACTCTGTGAGGAAAGGCCAGAGATTGGGACCCCACATTCCCGCGGCACTGTTTGCCTACAGAGAAGCCCCCCGGGAAAGCACAGGGTTTTGCCTTTGAGCGCTGTATGGGGGACGTTCGGGGACCGGTGTGCATTCTCAAAAGCTGTGGTCCGGGGAACAGGGGTCCGAAAAAGTCAAAAACCCCATATCAGTAGTGGTAGACTTTCGCAATAGGGTCGAGGGACATGTAAGGGCGCAAGGGAGAGTTTTCAGGGGCTAGGGTCGCCCGAAGAGAGTATGACGGAAGGTGGGAACAATCCTAAAATGGGGGTCAAGTCCCGTTACTGCTTCCCAGGTCACAAAAAAGCTGTGATGCATTGGAAGGGACCCTTCACCTCATTGAAAAGGTAGTCGGACTACCGAACGGGGGGTGAAGGGAAATCAAAAAATTTCCATGCAAAACTACTCCGCAAATATATTTAGCGTGAGACTCGCAATAGGGGCAGCAGCAATCATTTTTGGGGGGTGAGGAGACCCAGCAGAAGAAGGGGAGATTTTGTTGCCGAGTTTCCGGAGAAGGTCATACGGGATGTGTCACTGTATGAAGGGCTAAAGTAGGAAAAAGGAGGAAGTTAGGGGGGGTTTCCGAACAGTATAGGGGGGTCCCTGACGATAAACCCGGAGGGCAATCTGAGCATGTACGGTGGAGTTTCACACAGAAACCCCCTCATGTAAAGCCCACCCCATCCCCTATGCCCCCAAACAAGTGTGAGGAGGGGGTAAAAAAAATGTTGGACCTTGGGGTGATTGAACCGTCCAAAACACATATTATTTAGTGCACCCCTCGTCTTAGTGAGGAAAAAAAATCAGGGGAGCATCGATTTTTGTGTCGACTATGACGTTGAACTGCCCCCGGGCGATGCAGAGGTCATCCCAAATGGAAGACCTGTTGCTCGTCGCCACAACAAGAGCCAGTATTTACCCGGATCGATCTGGCAAGGTTACTGGCAATAGCCTTTAGTGAGGACTTCCCCGGGGAAATCACACTTTTCCATCCTATGGGGCTATACCAGTGGGGGTACTCCCCTTTTTGGGATGGTCAACGCACCCGCAGTCTTCTTCCCGGGTGGGAAGCTTTGACGGATTGGAAGGTGTTGTGAATTTCATGGATGACATTCTGATAGCATCCGAGACATGGGAGGCATATGAGGCGAGGAGCATTTTTTGGGGAGGTTGGACAAGCCAATCCCAAAACCCCCCCAAAAAAGGCCAGGTTGGTTTTTTCCCAAAGGGGGTTCCTGGTTTTGGCGGGGGGGACACAAAACAGCCCGGGGAAAAAGGGGAAAAGGGGGAGAAGATGATGAAATTCAGAGAGCCAAAAACCCAAACAGAATAGGGTCTGCTAGGTTTTATTGGTTTATAGGGAGTTTGTTTCCAAAATTTTGCGCAATCACGAGTCCTCTCAGTGATTTGATCAAGGCAGGGAAACCGGCAGTGGGCGATGGGGGCAGACCGCAGAGCAAGCATGCGCGGGGTTTGGAAAGACTAGGTTCCCGTCCCCTCTTGAAGTCCCGATTGTCCAAACCATTTTTGTTGCGGGCAAGCTAGGTGGGGGGATAGGGGGATTGTTACGGAGCCTGAAGGGTGAGTTTCCTGTAGTCGTAGCAGGGGTTGACAAAATGGAAGAAGGGTACGCAACGGTGGGAGGATGTTTAGTGTTGTGGGGGCGTGCAGAAATTCCACAAACTTTTTATGGGAAAAAGTTGTGATGAGAGGTCATCAACCCCTCAAATTCCTGCGGAGGCGCAGTTGAAAAAAAGCAGGGGCGCTTGGGCAAAGGGACGCAGCCCTAAGGGATCGAGTGCGTACATTCCGGGCGAAGAATGTCGGAGCTGACTATTTTGTCGTGTAGTTAGCAAGCGCAAATAGAGGAAGTCGTCAAACCCGGGTGCTTTTTTGATATATGGTTGATCCGTTATGTGATTGGGTAGGGGTTTATTCCAGTTGGTATGGTTATATTTTTTTTTTTGTGTGAGATTGTTCACATTTCTTTTTGGACTTGTTCATGGGATGTAGTTATGCTTGGGGCATACAGTGCTTGTGTAGGATGCTTTTTGCAAAAAAGTGAGGATGGAGATTCCTCATAAGGGGATGGACCGGATCATATTATTTTTGCTTTTCATAAGAAATTTTGAAAAAAAGGATGGCGAATCCGCGGTAGGGGAATTGCATAGTGCGCACAAGGTCGTTATAGATGAGTCGAAATAAGCAAGAGCGCCCGTCAATATAAATTTGGAGTGGTATTCACTAATGATATA
>CM031604.1:10346125-10351125 GCA_018398815.1 Conus ventricosus | reverse complement strand
AACAAAATTAAGTAATAAAAGAAAACAAAACAAATTACATAACCAACTGAATGATACAATTTGGTTCGGCAATATCATAAAACGATTCATACAGATTTGAATTTTTGTCACACTACATATGAACAGCCAGTTTCATCCTGGTGGCAACTGTATGTAGTTCTGGGCAAGCCAGAGCAACCATGTGTGGAAATATTTCGAGTGGAGTTCCACTGATTACTGAACAGAAAGTCAGTCCAGAACTGCTAACGTGTGCTGGTTTCCGGCCTGTGAACAGATATATATGCAAAACCACGGTGGTAATGAGTGTGTGTGAACGTGACACTTCTCTCGCGGAGGAGAACAATATTCCTCCCCCCCCCCCTCCTCGCCCCCTTCCCCCTCCTCATCTCTCGCACCAGCTTCCTTGAATGACATGCCGAGGTAGAAAGACAGAGGAGCCTGGCAACTTGGAGGAGACGGAGGTGTGCATGCGTGTGTGTGTGTGGGGGGGGGGGGGGGGGGGGAGGGGGGACTGAGAGGAAGGGGCGAGGAGAAGAGGGCAAATGTGTGTGTGTGTGTGTGTGTGTGTGTGTGTGTGTGTGTGTGTGTGTGTGTGTGTGTGAAAAACAACTAACCAACAACAAACCAGCGCATTTTCCCTTTTGTCTTGTCTGTGCAAGATGGGAGCACAGAGGCTGTGGAAAAAGACGTTCACGGTCCTTTTTCACTTCGGCTATCTTCTAGCACATTGTTCACAGATTCAGGTCTGTCCCAAGGACATGTTGCTACCTGTCGTCCTGGTACAGTGCAGCGTGCGCAGAAAGTACACTGCCCTACGCCGTCAGCATTAGATTCTGTCAAAAACGACGAATAACAGTTACAGTGCCAAGGGGCAAGCATTAACAGATTTTCTGAAGAAGAAAAAAATAAAATAAAAGGCAAAAAAAATCTAATGATAAGAAGATGGAGAAAACATGTTAAAAGAAGTGACCGTTGCATACACACATTTTGAAGGGAGGCTACTCTGGCACTGGCGATGAATTGGCATCATAAGATCGAACCTTCAACAGGGTTCTCCAGCGATCTAGGTTTATTCAACACAGTTCAGGTGGTTTTTGGTCCAGCCGACCATGAGGGGCCGGATCAACAGACCTTGACTGTCGAGATCTATTGATCGATGTCCAAAAAGCGCTGAGTAGTTCACGCTGAAAAGAAAATATAACTGAATCTGAGCAAATTCAAAACGACCTGGGAAGGACATGCGATTGAAATGCGCCATCCCATTTGTTCGTATACGACGGCATCCGTGATGGTGCGAGGCAAAACTTCCGAGTGTGCAGGCGATAATACCGAACAGAAGAGTGAGCGTTCTGACACAAGAGTTGTCCTTTATGTTCTCTCTCTCAGTCATGGCACCACCTCACCCAGTGCCGTGCCTATTTGTGTCAAGATGCTGTCAAATACATTCGATAAAAACAAGGCTCGACAATGCAGTAAACTGCGTGGTGAACCCTGATCAACTAAAGCGAGGTGTTCTATATGACCACAGCTCCGTGCGCTGCTCTGCCGTCGCTGTTGTTAGCTTAAAGCCTCGGGCACTCTTCCTCATTTCCTTCCAACATCACTTTCCACAGGGAACAGGTGAGAACGATTAACGGCACGTCCATTCCGTTACCCCCCCCCCTCCCCCCCCCCCCCCCCCCCCCCCTCCCTCCGTCCGGTACGGCACTGATCGCTGAATACTCCGGTCAAGATGTACATATCTGTCATGTGTCCGTTGCCGTATCCGTAAACGGCTCAATGGAATCATGCCCTCTTCATTTCTGTTTGCGCGAACTGTCACCGGAACCCGAAGCGTAAAGGGACATGGTACCTCCCGCCGCCTTAAATCGGAGCTTTGAAGATGGAACTTTTTGTTGTTGTTGTTGTTAAACTGACAATTCTACGCGGTAAACTCGCGGTTTATTCTGGTTTGATTTCTTCGCAATGAAATACTGTCCTGTCTCTTCTTACCGCATTTTTTTCTGCTTTACTTTCTTTCACACAACTGTTAATATTGTCTTTTGATTTCTGATCTTCGTCTTCTATACATACGGCGCGTGGTGTGATGTGGCATATATTAAGGGCCAGCTGGCCGCAGTGACGCCTCCTAATTGACTGAAAGGATCCGTGGTGAAGTTATCCGATGTGTGTACATTGTCGTATCCTGTATACCCTGGAAGGGGTCGCCGGAAGAAACACCACAATTCCGAGATTGAAAACTGAGTGGATTTAGCCAAGTGCCTGCGCCATCGGCAAAAAAACAAGCGAACAAACAAACAGGCTTGTTTTGCTCCTAATGTCTTGGCGACAAGGTCACACACACACACACACACACACACACACACACACACATACATTCCAATTCAATTTTACAAAAAAAGTCTGCGAGATCTCCGTATTTTCATTGACGCTGTATTTCTGGGTAAAACACAACAGGCTTAAGACTGGCTACAAAACAGACATCTCCGGATGAGAGCGAGAGACTGACCAATGCGGTAAATGGGACTGCAAATGGGACTGTAAAGAGGCTGACACACGAGCCCTACCCGCCGTACGCTTCGGACGTACCGGTCGAACCCGATCCCAAACGGAGCGTCTGTCATAGTAAACGTACGTCTCAAACGGACTTCGGCATCCAGTTCGACCCGACCGTTCGAGATACACCGTGATCTATTCGAAACGACAGTAGAATCCTCCAACCAATCAACGCTCAGCATTGAGCGAACACCCATGACAACGGAAAAATGGCGTCGTCCAGCAAGGCGATCAGACTGTCCGATTCGGAGACCAAACATTTGATTGAATCGTACCAAGGCCATCATGTGCTTTGGAATGTCAACTCAAAAAATTATAGGAATCTAAATATTCGAGAAAAAGCTTCGTATTCAATTGTACAGTCCTTTGAAGCGGCATGTGGGATCAAACTCGAAGGGTTTAAAACTCGCGTATAGGTCGGACCGCACAGGTTCAAACGTTTCGTGAAGCACTCCGTCCGTTCGACACTGACTGGTCGGACCGCAACAGGTTCAAACGTTTCGTCTCAACCGTACGGGCGGGGAGGCTCGTGTGTCAGGGACTTAAGTAAGGGAGCGGGACTCAGGACGGCCTCACGGGAATGGCGCGCGCGTGACAGCCTAACTGGCGGGCGGACTGTCGTTCAATTATGGAGGTTTAACGGCGTGTGTCCGGCCCTTCCCTTTGAGGTTCCCAGGCCGCTGTGAGGGGACTACAGGCCGGAGCCGCCGACTGCCTGCCTGCACTCTCTCAGCCCTCAGGGAGCACGACCCAAACGCCCAAACGAGGCACTGATGGATGGCCTGACCCCTCTTAACCCCCAATCCCCCTCCACCGCTCGTCCCCCCTTCCTCCCTCCACTCCGCCCTCCCCAGCTGATGACAGTGAGCGAGTTCCGTACGAGTAACATCTGAGCGGTGCCTTCCCCTCCCCGTCAAGTCTGCCGCTGGACATTTGTTCCCCTAACAACCCAAATCTTGCTGAGAGGATAAACAGGGTCGCCCGGACCTATCGGCCTGTACAACAGAATAGCGCACCAGTTCCAATCCAAGTTGAAGGAATGAACACAGAATAAACCAACATGGTTCCTTCATGTGGCGCTTTGCCTCTTTTGTGCCGACGACAACCACCTGGCTGATGAGACATCGCAAAATGTCACAATGCTGCAGTCTCTACGAAATGTATGATGTCCATCTAAATGCTGTTTAATAGTTCAGGTATATGGATATACGAATTCTTTCCCATGAGCAGCACAAGATTTCAGTCTAATATTCCATTAGGTATGGGAACTATTAATCAACATGACCTGTAGAAACCAGCAGTCTCGACGAAAAATGTGACTATTGTAACATTGCACGTACATCTCAGTCAAAAATGAAACAATTGTCGGGGTGCAACTTTACACGCTCAGGTTAGAAATCCGACCGATACTAGATATGATAATCGCCTCTCTCGCCAAGCGATTCCCCCTCCCCCTCCTCCTCCCCCTCCTCCTCCCTCCCCATCATCTGTAACACTCCAGTGACATTATTCCCACGTCACTCATTCCGGCTCCTCGTCCATCTATCTCAACACCCCCGCACTGGCAATCTCCAGGGAGGGTCAATGTCAAATTGCCATGAGGCAACCCGCCAGAAATGACACTGCACTGCTGCCGAGTCACTTAGGTGGTGTTCAAGGATGCCTGTTTTGATCCAACTTACGCAAGACACCATCAACTAAGCCGTCCACTGACACCACGAACTGCTGAGACTATGGAGCCGGTGTGAGCAAGCGTCCTTCTCTGGAGAGGGCGCCACCACGTCCGTCCAACGTCCAGCGACAGTCTCCATTAATTTGCCGACACCGAGGACCTCGACACGAACTCCCCAAGGGCACAGACGTGGAGATGAGATAAAAATTGAAGTTTCTAAGCGAACAAGTCATGAAGGCTTACAGAATTTGATACCTTTGTGTGTGTGTGTGTGTGTGTGTGTGTGCACTGCTGTTTTGTGACATGTAGCGTTGTATCAGTGGACTCCTCTGCGATCACCCTGTTCTGAGGACGAGGAGTGGGAAGAAAGAGGAAACAGACGTGGTAAAGTAAAACGGCTGGTGTGTAGGTAGCCCGGCCTGGCCGGCCCTAACAGAATCAGTCGACACTACGCATCCACACACGTCAGTCTCTGGGTCCATAATACAGTCATCAAAGTGAACAAAAGCTATTCTCGCGCCATCTACGCACCAACGCTTCTGATGCAGGACAACGCCGTAGAACAGCGACGAGTCATAAAATCACACACATCAAACGATGGGGGAGGACGAAAAGGAGACAACAGAGACGCAAGGCGGATAGAAGGGAAACGAATGCAAAGCACAGGTCTGTAGACCATTCGAACCTGCGCAGCGACGGGCTCGTCGGGAGAAACAGGAACAAGAACCAAAGTTTTCATGTACAGCAACTGAACAGCCATTTTCATAACGTT
>CM031604.1:10336125-10341125 GCA_018398815.1 Conus ventricosus | reverse complement strand
CTTACCTCTCATCTAGATATACGTGCTTCAAAAGGAGATTATCCCAGGAAAACCCGGTACTTACTTATCACCTTGATATACGTGCTTCAAAAGGAGATTATCCCAGAAACCCAGTACCTACCTGTCACCTACATGTTCCAGTTGCAAAATGGCATTACCTCGGGAAAACCCGTTACTTACCGATCACCTAGATATACAGGCTTCAAACGGAAATTATCCTGGGAAAACCCGATACTTGCCTACCATCTAGCTGCAAAGGGGGATTATTTCGCGGGAGAAAATCCATCCTTACCCATCTCGTAAATATACTAGCAGCAAAACCCCGTAACTTATCTACCACAGAGATAAAGCTTCGACAGGGGATTATCCCAGAAAACCCCGTTACTTACTGATCTCACAGATGTACTAGCTGCAACAGGGAATTATCCATCGAAAATCCGTTATCTATCTCCTAAATATACTAACTTAAAAGAAGGGATAATCCTGGGAAACCTAAATTATACTAGCTGCAAAGGAGGATTTTCCCGGGAAAACCCGTTACTTACCTATCTCCGATATACACTAGATGCAAATGGGGGATAATTTCGGGTAAATCCGCTATTTCATCTTTGTCTAGACATAATTAGTTTCAAAAGAGGACTATCCCAGTAAAACATGTTATTCACCCATCTCTTAGATATACTAGCTTCTGAACGAGATTATTCGGGGAAAATCCATTAATTTACTTGTCTCCCATATATACTAGCTTCAAAGGGAGGTTATCCTGGGAAACCCATCCCTTTACCTGTCTGCTAAAATCCCAGAAAAACAGGCTATTTTGAAACTAGGCTATTTAAGTATTCTCCTATTTACACTAGCGTCAAGAAGGGGATTATCCGGGAAAACCCGTTGTTTTACGAGTCTGCTGGCTCTACTAGCTTCAAATGGGATATTATCCTTAGAAAACCCGTTATTTCACCTGTCTCCTAGACAAACTAGCTTGAAAAGGGGATCATTTCGAGAGAGAAAAAAAAGCCCAAACAAACAAACAAACAAACAAACAAAAACAAAAAAAACGTTACTTTACTTGTCTCTTGATGTACTAACTTCATAGGGGGTTGTCCCCGAAAAGAAAAACAACAACAACAAAAAAACCGTTATTGAACCTGTCTCCTCGATATACGAATCACACATGGGGATTATTCCGGGAAATTCCATTATCTTACCTGTCTCCTACTTTATGCTTGCTTCAAACACGGAGAATTTCCCAGCAAAATCCGATATTTTACCCGTGTTCTAGATCAAAAGGGAAATATCTCAAGAAAACACCGTTCTCTTACCTTGTCGAGTATTCACACTAGATTCAAAAGGGGATTATCCCAGAAGACCCGTTTGGGTTTAAAAAAATTTTATTTTTATTTTTTACTGTCTCTTACATGTGCTAGCTTCAAAAGAGGATTATCCCGGGGGGAAAAAAAACCCGGTATTTTACCCGTCTTCTAGACACAGCTTCAAAAGAGGATTATCCCGCGAAGACCCGTGATTTTACCGTGAAAACAGCGAGAAAGCGGAAGAAGGGTGCCGGGAGGGGGGGGGGGGGGGGGGGGGGGGGTGTTATGAGGGGAAGGGGCAGGGGGGGGACTAATTTCTCTATGCAGACGGCCATGTTTATCAATGCCAGAAAAGTTATTTTTCTGGGATAAATCGCCGTTTTCGCACGATATTTAGCCACTGAAAATAATGTCCACGATGATCAGTAGCTAGTTTCCCGGGCAGATAAAGAGTGCTTTCCCCGGATAACTGGCGGTTTTCCCAGGAGAATGACTTCCCGGGATGACTGGCTGCTTTCCGATTGTAATTGTTTTCTGGGGCCAAGATTCTTCTTTTTTTTTTCTTCACGGGATACTTAAGTTTTGTCACGGGAAAACAGGAAACTAATTTTTCTCCAGAGAAGAAAGAGGTTTTACGGGAAATAATCCCCCCTTTCCCCGGGATAATCAACCGTTTCTATTTGTTCAGCCGTTTTGCCGGACCACCACCCTCTCCCTCCTGCCACCTTCGCTCCCCAGACCCCCTCTGATCAGACGTTCGGTTTCTCCATGATCCCGTGATCCACGTCAAGAGTTCGGCGAGACGATCGATACGAGCTCTGCCAAAATTAGTATCATCATCATCATTATTATTATTACAATTATTCTTATTATTGTCATCATCATCATCATCATCATTATTATTATTATTATTATTATTATTATTATTGAGTACTTATACAGGGCCTGTCCTCGGTTAGAGACCGAGCTCTAAGCGCTTTACAATCCACGCCTCTCGTTTACACACTGGGCTGCCTACCTAGGTAGAGCCGACTGAAAAGCCGAATGCTAGGCGCTACATTCTGCCGTTTCCCGAATCACTCGGTCGAATATCGGTCCCTCGGTTTTTCCTTCATTCTTAATTGCCTATACATGTCATCCATACCAAACGCCAAAAAGGGCCTTCTCTTCCACAAGTTGGCAATAGGATTTGGGGGGTATGGGTGGGGTGGGAGTGGGTGGGGTGTGTGGGTCGTGGGTAGGACGGCTTCCATCCGATTTTTCCAATAAAAAAACACACACACACCCTCCCCCACCCCGCCAGAAGTTCTGGCGGGGTGGGGGAGGGTGTGTGTGTGTTCTGAGAACACTCCATCCAAACAGGGATCTTTGTCTTTATTTCTGGATGGACAATTTATCTGTGTCATTCTATGTTGAGGAACGTTCGCCTCGTTTTTTGTTGCTCTATGTGTGACACCTCTCTCTCTCTCTCCCCATGGTTATTCAATAAAGTACACGGTGATAAATATTTTTTTTTTTTTTACACGGTGATAAATAGAATACGTCAACAATCGCCTTCAGTCATCATAGCGAACACAAGGATAAACTACACACACAATGATGCAGTTCTGAGTCATCTTTAAGCGTTAATTCTTTTCCCAAACCAATCTTGCGATGGAGCCATCGTCATTTTGATGGTTCTAATTTGATTGTAATCGTGGCAAAAGAAGGCAAAGTGACCGAGCCTTTGGGGAAAGAGGGTGACTTGTGTCTTCACGCGCGCGCATGCGCACGCTCACACACACACACACACACACACACACACACACACACACACACACATACACACACACACAAGCATTAATAAACGAACACCCCAACATACATGCGTCAAAAAATGGTCAAGGTCTATCTGGCAATATTTCTTAATGTGTACTTCACACACACACACACACACACACACACACACATACACACACACGCGCGCGCGCGCGCGCTTGTCCCACCCCTTTCGAACCCATCCGCTCTGCTCCACACACGCACGCGCGCACCCAATCAAAACACACACACACACACACACACGCACACACGCACGCACGCACACACACACACACACACACACACACACACACACACACACACACACACACACACAGAGCAAACACAAGCCTATCTGAATCGCGAAGCAGATAAGGGGTTGGGTTTGGATAAGGTGATGGTTGGTTGGTTGGCACAGCAATAGGAGGCTAAAGGAGGGTGCATGGGGGGGGGGGGGGTAGGGACGGGTAGGAGGGAGGTGCGGAGGGAGGAGGAGGGACAGGAGAGGGGTGGGGTGGGGGGAGGGGCTGACGAAGTGTGCCGAGGACGAGGACAGACCGGCTGCTGTGTGCGTAGCGTAGTGTAGCGAGCCTGTCGCGAGACGCGCGGAGAAGGAGGGAGAGACGGGAGGGAGGGGGAGGCGAGGCGTAAGGGATCGAGGGGTTTACGCATTGCGCGAGTGGCTGCTTCAGTGACGTGGTGGGGGCCGTAACGGGGCACACAGCTGAGACAATAGCACCGCTCCTTCTGGCCGCAGCTGCCTCCAGGAAGACCGCCGCCAACGCTGGGCTTTCTGCACCTGGGAAATAAACCGTCCACACGACAACCCCCCCGCCACAGAGCGCCACTGGTCGCTCCTCACACGGACAGCAAGGCAACGTCAGAGTGTGGTCACGCCAAGCTCGCGTGTGTGCAGTGCCGACGCTCAGGGTCAAAGACACGCCGCTGTTTTTGTTCTTTCTGTTTCCTTCGGATGTATTTAGAGGTGGTGGTGGATCTTCCGCGAAGTGTGGCTTTCTGGATCGGGCGCTTCTGGATACAGGAATAACACGCGTAAGTATGAACATTTCAAAAGAAAAAATAAGTTACAAAAAAAACCAAACCATCCATAAACCACTCGCAACAGCACTTTTCTAAACAGGAAAACAAAACATTTCCTGTGTCTAACATCCGTGTGTACATGTATTCTTACTTTACGACTGCCTCACTGGCTGCAAGTCATACTTCTTCGGTTGGAACTGGATTGGAACTATGTAGTTCGTGACTGGCATTTCACAATGAGAAAGAGAGACTAAGCTATCGCCCACGACACCACATGGGGAGGTCGACTTGTAATTCCCTGCTTGTAATACCTGAGGTTCGGAAAGCCGACGATTAGCTTATTTTCAATGACAAGCTCGTGTGTGACAGTGTGTATGCAGTACATGTTTTTTCTTTCAACTCACGAACTTTCAGCTGTGATTTGCGAATCCAAATGGACCGTCTCTGTGCTTGTGCAGCAACTTCCTTCCTTTCAACCGCTAAACGGTCAGCTGTAATTTGCAAGTCTAATTGGACTGCCTAGGCCGCTGTTTACGCGGTATAGGTTTTCCTTCAACTGATGAACGTTCTACTATCGCCAGTGATTTGCAAGTCAAAACGGACAATCTCTGCATAGCTCGCTCAGCAGGGAGGCTCAAGGTTTTCACCAACTCAGCAACAAGTACAGCCAGGTTTTGGTGTGTGTTCTTTTCTATTAGAAAGCTCGAAAAGTCTAAAATGGGTAGGTTTGTTGTTGTTGTTGGTCGTGTTGTTGTTCTTGGTCTTGTTGTTGTTGTCGTCGTCGTCGTCGTCTCCGAGCTACACAGGTGTCGTCGTCGTCGTCTCCGAGCTACACAGTCAAACCTATTAGAA
>CM031604.1:10321125-10333625 GCA_018398815.1 Conus ventricosus | reverse complement strand
TGTTTCTATTGTAAGGAATATTTCATTGGATGCAGCGCACGTTCATATCGGTTTCTACTGGACGAAACATCCGATACGGTGCAACGCACGCTGTTATTTATTTCTATCATAACGATATATTTGATAGGGTGCAACTCCCATTAATATCTGTTTCTGTTGTTAGGAAACTTTTAACTGACGAAAAAAAAAAAGAAACCACGTTCGTTAGTTGCTGCCCATTTAGTAAATACAAAATACATTCACAGCACCCAGTAGACTCTGTTATTACTCTGTCTCGATGTTTTATTATGCGTGATAAAGACAGTCTGTTCTTCCTGGCTTTCTGAGCCATACGGATAGAGTGTCCAGTGTTTACAAAACACTTCGCGCTTTGTCGTCACAGGTCCTCCCTTCAGATCGCCAGGACCTGTTTCGGTTCACTTTCTTTGTTCTTTGTCGCCGCGGGTAACAAAAATCACCAAGACATGTCAGAGTTTACATGATACTTTGTCATTATCGCCACAAGCCACAAAGCTCACCAGGACATGTCAGGGTTTACATGACACTTTGTTCTTTGTCACCATGCAGATCGGCAAGACATACCAGACTTTACATGACGTTTTGTTCTTTGACACCAGGCAGAACGGCGAGGCATGTCAGGGTTTACACAATTTGTTCTTTGTCACTATCACCATGCAGATCGGCAAAACATGTTAGGGTTCACATGACTCTTTGTTCTTTGTCACTAGCACCATGCAGATCGGCAAAACATGTTAGGGGTCACATGACGCTTTGTTCTTTGTCACTAGCACCATGCAGATCGGCAAAACATGTTAGGGTTCACATGACGCTTTGTTCTTTGTCACTATGCAGATCGGCAAGACATGTCAAGGGTTTACATGTCACTTTGTTCTCTGACACCATGCACATCGGCAAGACAAGTCAGGGTTTACATGACACTTTGTCCTTTGTCATCGGGCAGCTCGGAAAAACATGTTAGGGTTGACATGAGACTTTGTTCTTTGTTACCATGCAGATCGGAAAGACATATTACTATCAGGGTTTACACGATACTTTGTTCTTTGTCACTGTAGCTATGTATATCGGTAAGAGATTTGACGGTTTACATGACACTTTGTTCTTTGTCATCATGGAGATCGGCAAGTATGTCAGGGTCCACATGACACTTTGTTATTACCACTATGGAGTCGGGAAAAATACGCCAGGGTTTACATGACACTTTTTTATTTGTCACTTGGAGATCGGAAAGAATGTAAAGGTTTCTATGACACTTTGTTCTTTGTTTACTATGGAGATCGGAAAGACATGCCAGGGTTTACATGACACTTTTTCTTGTCACTATGCAGATAGAAAGACATGTTAGGGTTTTACATGACTTTGTTCTTTTGTCACTATGCAGAGTGGCAAGACATGTCAGGGTTTACATGCACTTTTTTTCTTTGTCACTAGGAATTTGGAAAGACATGTCAGGGTTTTTCATGACACTTTGTTCTTTGTCACTATGCAGATCGGCATGACATGTTTGGGTTTACATGACACTTTGTCCTTTGTCACTATGGGAAAAGGAAAGACATGTCAGGGTTTACATGACACTTTGTTCTTTGTTACTATGGAATAGGAAAGACATGTCAGGGTTTTACTGACACTTTGTTCTTTGTCACTATGCAGAATCGGCAAGCATGTCAGGGTTTACATGACACTTTGTTCTTTGTCACTATGGAATGGAAAGACATGTCAGGTTTACATGACACTTTGTTCTTTGTCCCCTATGCAGATCGGCAAGACATGTTAGGGTTTACATGACATTTGTCCTTTGTCACTATGCAGATCGAAAAAAGACATGTCAGCGTTTACATGACACTTTGTTATTTGTCCCCTATGGGATAGGAAAGACATGTCAGGGTTTCCATGACACTTTATTTGTTACTATGGAGATCGGAAAGACAAAGTCAGGGGTTTCCATGACATTTTATTTGTTACTATGGAAAATCGAAAAGACAAGTCAGCGTTTCCTGACACTGCGTTGTCACCATGGAGATAGGAAAGACATGTCAGGGTTTCCATGACACTTTGTTAAATTTTTCACCATGGAGATCGGAAAGACATGGCAGGGTTTCCATGACACTTTGTTATTTGTCACTATGCAGATCGAAAAGACATGCCAGGATTTACATGACACTTTGTTATTTGTCACTATGGAGATCGGAAAACATGCCAGGTTACATGACACTTTGTTTTTGTCACTATGCAGATCGAAAAGACATGCCAGGATTTACATGACACTTTGTTATTTATCACTATGGAATAGGAAGACAAAGTCAGGGTTTACATGACACTTTGTGTTTTGTCACAATGGTGATCGGAAAAGACATAACAGGGTTCACATGACACTTTGTTATTTGTCACTATGGAGATCGGAAAAAAAAAAATGCCAGGGTTTACATGACACTTTGTTATTTGTCACCATGGAGATCACCAAGGCAAAAAATTAGGATTCACACGACACTTGTTATTTATCACTATTGGAGATTGGAAACACATGTCAGGGTTTTCATGACACTTTTATTTGTCACTAAGCAGATCAGCAAGAAAACACAAGGGTTTACATGACACTTTGTTCTTTGTCACCATGTAAGCTGGAAAGACTTATTAGGGTTTACATGACATTTTGTTTTTTGTCATTATGAAGATCGGAAACAACATGTCAGGGTTTCATGACACTTTGTTCGTCATTATGCAGATCGGAAAGACATGTCAGGGTTTACATGACCTTTGTTTTTGTCACTATGGAGATCGGAAAAGACATGTTAGGGTTTACATGACACTTTGTTCTTGTCATTATGCAGATCGGGAAGACATGTCAGGGTTTACATGACACTTTGTTCTTTGTCATTTTGCAGATTGGAAAGACACGTCAGGGTTTATATGACACTTTGTTCTTTGTCATTATGCAGATCGGAAAGACATGTCAGGGTTTACATGACACTTGTTCTTTGTCATTATGCAGATCGGAAAAACATGTCAGGGTTTACATGACACTTGTTCTTTGTCACCATGCAGATCGGAAAGACATGTCAGGGTTTACATGACACTTTGTTCTTTGTCATTATGCAGATCGGAAAAACATGTCAGGGTTTACATGACACTTTGTTCTTTGTCATTATGCAGATCGGAAAGACATGCCAGGTTTACATGACACTTTGTTCTTTGTCATTATGCAAATCGGAAAGACATGACACTTTGTTCTTTGTCATCGTGCAGATCGGCATGACATTTTAGGGTATACATGACACTTTGTTCTTTGTCATCGTCATCGTGCTGATCGGCAAAACATGTCGGGGTTTACATGACACTTTGTTCTTTGTCACCATGCAGATCGGCAAGACATGTCAATATCTCCTTGACACTTTGTTATTTGCAACCACACAGATCGGCAAGACACGTCAGGAGTTGACATGATATTTTGTTCTTTGTCCTCATGTGTCAAACGATCGCCATGACATGCCACTGTTTACATGACACTTTGTTAGTTACCATCATACAGACCATACTGATCGGCAAGACATGTCAATGTTCACACCACCACCACCACCACCATTATTATCATTATCTTATCATTACTATTATCATTGTTACTACTACAATTATCACCATCATCATAATTATTATCCTTATTATTATCATTATCATTGCCATTATCATCACCATCATCATCATCAGTTTCGTTAATTTATCATCATTATAATCACTATTTCAACCCATATTGTCTCCCCTTCAACCTCGGTACCATTCCGTAGGTTTTGTTTGTTTGTCTTTCATCCAGTTCGAAGAGACAAATGACTGTCTGTTCGTCCTTCGTTTCATTGTTTTCAATGTTGTGTGTCCTGCCTGAGGAACAGCAATTAGGTCGAAACGCGCTGTGTTTGTTTTGTAACTTGTTTATTTTTTTCGTTTTGGGGCGCAGAACTTCTGTCTACTCTTGTTATAAATGCCCACCTGCAGTCACCCTACTTTGGCATTTACCAGATAACTGTGTTCTTTGTCCTCATGGGTCACACATATGACCATGTCAATGTTGACAGGACACTTTATTCGCTGTCACCTTACAGATCATTCCGATCGCCAAGACGTGTAAATGTTCACATGACGCATTGCTCTTTGTCCTCTTAGGCCATACAGATCGCGAAGACATGCCAATGTTCACATGACGCATTGCTCTTTGTCCTCTTAGGCCATAAAGATCGCGAAGACATGCCAATGTTCACATAATACTTTTATTCATTCGTTTATTCATTCAATTCTTTTCTTTTTTCGTTTATTTATTTATTCATTCACTCATCTATTCATTTATCTATTTATATATTTATTCACTTATCTGCTTATTTATTTATTTGGTCATCACAAAGCATCGTGACTGCCAAGACATGTCAGGGCTGACATGATTCTTTGTTCTCTGTCGGTACAGATCGCCTACAGTCTGTGTACAGAGGGACTTGAACAGACAAAGCAGTACACTACTCTACTACGCCTCGAGTGAGGAGAGGATGACCCCAGCCCACACAGCTCCTTCCTCCTAGAGCAGGGCAAACCGACCAGCACGGACCACGGACGGTCAACATTGGTCAGCGTCCTGTCCCCCCCCCCCCCCTCCACCCCCTCCCTCTCCCCCACCTCAGTTGGAATGAATGACATGTCCTGGACCTCGCAGTCGACCTCGATGAGCGGCAAAGCAGTGACGCAGTGAATGAAGTAGCGCTGCATCTCGACACCGTAACGCGTTACCTCACGGCGTTGAAGAGGATATAAGGGTTGACAATACGACGGACGACGAGAAGTTGCCAAAACACAAGCAGCCGTAATCGACTGTCTGGTTGATAGAGAGAGAGAGAGACACACACACACACACACACGGGAGGTAAGGGTTGGGATCAGGCCAGGCGGATCATCTGTCTTCATTTACCCAAACCTAACCCAGAGGTTGAGAGACGCGGACCTCCTGTCTTCCGTGGAAAACAAACAGTGGCTAAAAAGGCCTTCTGTGTGAAGCCACTGCCACGCGGCATTCCTCCGCCCCTCTCCAGAAAAAAAAGAAACAAAGTGACCCCCCCCCCCCCCCAGCCATCCTACTCTAAATATGCAGTATCTAAAAACAAGCACCAGACGAACCCGCTCTTGTCTCATGTAAAACGGTTTCGGCTATTCGTGTGTGAAGAACTGGTCTTCTTTTGGAGATTCTACAATGTGCAAACCTCCGACCATGCTGCAGGATCTGCAAGAGTGAACTTTTGTACTGAGTGTGATTCACACTGAACAGACATTTGCAGAGATTTCACCCCCCCCCCTCCCTCCCCCCCCCCCCCCCCCCCCCCCCCCCCCCTTCCTGTCCATCTTAAACACAGGAGTGTGAAGAGCAGCATTCACTTCGATGTTTCAGAGTGACGGACGACAGCGGCGGAACGTGTGTGGGAGCAGCAGCGAAACGTTGACGTGGCAGGCCAGATACAGCGTGGGAAAAAAGACACGGGCTGAAGACAGCTGTGCGAGTTTTATTTCCCTCTCTGCCAGTGCGGTGTGCTCCTTCTCTGTCCTCAGCCGCCTCATCCTGACGGCCAGGGGCTGAGAGAGGCGGGCAAATTGATCTGTTTGTTTGGGCCGCTTACCTGTCAGCTGACAGCAGGCCACGCAACTCCGCTCCGCTTGCTGTGTCAGGCCGCCAGGATGGATTAGGCTTTCCTGCCTCCCCCCCCCCCCCCCCACCCCCCTTCCTTCCCCTCCCCCACCTCGTCCCCTTCCCCTCTCTCCGGCCCTGGCTTCACGTCTCCAGAAAGACGATATGCCAATCTGGCCGTGCCTTCGCCGCCTCCCTCCCCAGCCACCAGGGGACGATTAAGTGTCTTTTCGCAAGCTGTTGGCCACGGGGAAGGATTCGCCTTCAGTGGAGGCCTAACTGCTCGTTTGGGGGCTTGAGAAGTGGTGTTTTGACGTCACTCGGGTCAGGTTTCCTGCTCGTCCCTCAGAGGGTCAGCACTACCCACCTCCTAACCTCTGCTCTTCTCTCACTGTTGCCAGGGCATGCAATGGCCCTGCGTGTGGAAACACAGAGGGAAAAAGTGACATCTTTGATTTTCAAAGTCTTTGAAATGGAAAAAAAAAAGCAAAATCTAAACAATGAAATGGAGACGACTAACACTTCGGTCCCTTAAAAAGCGCAGCGAGTGTCAGTGTGTGTTTTAAACCCAGACAAAGAAACAGTGACGGCCACCTTAAACTGAGTGGGTCTCCGACGTTCTTTCACAAAACAGGATACCAGAACTTGATATTTACCTGGTGTTACATCATACTGTCGGTCGATTCAAACGCACAGTAAGTGCTACTATCAACGCATTCAGTGATGCCAAAGTAGTGCCGCAGATGGAGTTCTATGTACACGAGTGATGGAGTGCTCTTTACGGAGATATATCGAGTGGCATACTGTCGTAGTGGCGTGCTGTTTGGTTGAGCCAATCACGGCCAGGCTGTGTGGTTTTCCCAGCCTCAGCTGACCTGAAAGCAGAGCGCCATCTGTGCTGCGCATTCTACGGCTGCAAGAGTGGCTCCAGTGCAACAGCTGGCCCGTGTCAACAAGCCGTGGCAATCACGGCCTGAGGTGGGAACACATCCTGGGTCAACAGCGCGCAACGGCTCACACCCCTCTACCCACAGCAACCCCCGCGTCTGGCAGTCTTTCCTGGAACACGGCCCCACCCCGCCACCACACATCTCATAGTCTCCATAAGCGCTGTATTTCACATCATCCAGGTTATGTGATCAAACTACATTTTGGCTTACAGAACAAAAAATTACCTATCTCTTCACAGCTTAATTTCTTTGGAGAGCTTTGTCAGTCTTGGTTTGTTCGGTTACAAAATTGCAAATATAAGAACTCGAACGCATTTTCTGAATACTAGATTAAAAATCGTAGATAAAGTAAAACAAGAGATTATTCTAACACGCGAGTATACAGGGGAAAAAACAACAACAATACACACCAACTCATCTATGTACAAATCTAGGAGAATTCACTGATTGTCCTGGCGTATAGCAGAAGTAACTCCAGCACGTAGGCTCGATAGCCACAGCCACAAAACGATGTGAAAGGGCCCCAGTGACGTGCGTCCCCTCCCTTTGACGTGCAGTCCAGTGAGATGGGCGGGCAGTCATCATGAGGCTCCTGCCCGTGTTGCTCCCACTGGAAGCCATGGTTCTGCTCCTGACCTTGGCCTGGGACACGCCCCACGCCTTGGTGCCCACCCTCCAGTGGGCAGGGAAGGGCACGACATGCCCCCCTGCCCCTCCTCCTGTAACTGCTCCAACGCTCCCTTCCCTCCCTATTCCGCGCCCATGCTGACGCTGAACTGTAGCAACGCTGGACTCACCAACTTTCCTCCCAACACCCCCAACGCCACTCAGGTTCTCCTCCTGTCTCACAACCGTATGATGAACTTGTCCAGCTTGCCGCCACTGCCCAACCTTCGCTTACTGGACCTCTCTTACAATCAGATCACCTACCTGGACAATCACTGGGTGTTCGAACACATGGGCCTTCTCACTCACCTGAATTTACGCGGGAACTTCCTGCGGAAGCTTCAGCACGGAAGCTTCAGCGGGCTGAAGAGTTTAGAGGTGTTGGATATATCTGACAATATCATCAAAACAGTGGAACTGCATGCCTTTGGAGGTCTGAACCACTTGAGCGTCCTTCACTTAGGCAGTAATGAGCTGTATGAGCTGAAGAGAACCTGGCTCTTATCCATGACTGCCTTGAGAGAACTGTACTTCCAAGGCAACTACATAGCTGTGATCGAGAGCAACACTTTTGATAAAATCATCTCCCTCCTGCATCTAGACCTTTCAGACAATTCCCTGAGAAAAGTGCACGAGAACGGATTCTTTGGTTTGCAGCGTTTGAAACTGATGAATCTGTCGGAGAACAGTTTTGTGGACATTCCTACCCAAGAACTACAGAGATTATCCAGCTTGGATATCCTCTTAATGGACGGCATTAAAATTGACAGTGTGCGGGAAGGAGACTTCAAAGATATCAACGTCTCCTCCCTTTCCCTTAGTTTTCTTCCCAACCTCAGAGTGGTCAATGCAGGTGCTTTTATCAACATGACTCGGTTAAGGACGTTGCAGCTGCACGACAACCCCAACCTGCTGTTCATCAGTCCCCACGCGTTCAGCCGAGTAACCGCTGCTGCACAGACTGCTGCTGCACAATAACGAGCTGATCACTCTGTCCCCCACCATTAAAGACTTTTTGCCCCGGCTGGACGAGCTGCACCTCTAACCACAACCCCCTGCACTGTGACTGCAACATCTTCTGGCTGAAACGGGACATGGAGTCCGGCAGCCAGGGGGACTACATCCAAGACGCTGACAAGCTGGTGTGCAACTCACCGGCCCTCAACACCAAGATGCCTCTGACTCACGTTCCCCTCCAGCTCCTGTCCCCGGTCTGTGCCCCCACCACCTTACCCTTTTTCTCCGACTCGCACAACATCAGCATCGGGGATGACCTTCACTTGGAGTGCCAGGCCATCGGAGTTCCTGAGCCCTCCCTGGCCTGGATCCTGCCTGACGGGCAGACCTTCAACACTTCCACAGACAATCACATCAGGATCTCCCCCCGACAACACCTCCCTCACCATTCTGGGCATGCAGCTGTCAGACCAAGGAACCTACGGCTGCAGGGCCAATAACTCCATTGGCTTCGACATCAGCTCCACCGCTGTGTTTGTGCACAACAAAGACCTCAGACTGTCCCTCACGGACTCGGCCAACGACCACATCACGGTGGCCTGGATTGGCTCCATCCCACGGCTGCAGATGTCCAACTTTCAGATCATCTACCGCAAGAACGGCGGGGACGAGGACTACGACAGGGTGTACCTGCACGGCGGAATGCACCGCTGCACCCTGACGGGCCTCCAACCCATGACGTCCTACGAGGTGTGCATCGTGTACAGGGAGACCTACAGCATCGAGTGTCGCAACTTCAGCACAGACCACAAGGTGGCGCTGGCCCAGCCGGCCATCACCCGCATCAACATGACCCGCATCGTGGCCAGCGTGTGTGCCGTGGTGGGGGTGCTGGTGGTACTGTGCTTTGCCAGGGCCGTCACCCGACGGCTGCGGAAGCGGAAGGACTACCAGGACCCACTGAAGGACGGCGGGGAGATGGACAAGATCCCCCTGGAGCCCATCGACCAGCGGGCTCCTGAACCACCGCTGTGTTCCTCCCGCACGGCTCTGCTGCCACATTCCCAGATCTAGCACAACGCCCTGTCTCCTGTTGGCACAATGTGTTCAAAAACTATTTTCCTTTTCTTTTTTTCTTTTTTTTTAAATCTGCATCTGTGAATATTTTTCCTGTGATTAGTGAAATGTCTTGTGTGGTGTCTATCAAATTATGTCGAGGATTTTTAAAAAAGGCGAGAAGTGATGTTTCTATGCTAGGCCATGGTTGTCCGCGCTGAAAAAAAAAAACCCAAACTGCAACTGAGCAGGTGTTCTGTTTCGAGGGAGGCAGAGAGAAACCCTGTGAAAAACTGGATTCAGACCGGACGGAACACTTGAGCAACAGGCTGAGCGATGTCCACTGTGATGGTATGTGTCGTAGTGATCTAGAAACAAGGAGCGGTGTGTCCCAACCACGTTCACTGTGCTGATAAGGAGGACAACACAAATTCCTTATGCAGCACATGCGTAAGCTACTACAGTTGACAGCCATCTGTCTAAATGACAGTGTATGTTGAACCGAGTCTTCCTCCCACTCCCACCCGTTCTTTCGCCCCACCCACCTCTTTCACACACAGATAATCAAAGTGAATAAGTGTTGAAAGGACCCCCACTGGGTCACGCTCCCAATCCCTTTCTCCCCCACACCAGGGCTATGTACACAGTACAGGCAGCATTTCAACTGATGGTATACACACAGCCCGCATTTCGGATCGTCACCACTTTGACAGCCACGTTCTGAAATGGTGCACAAAGTACTTAGAATCCTCATTCCCCCACCCCTCCACCCTCGTCATCTCTACCGTCCCTCCCGCTTCTCTCGCCCCCCGCCTCCCACACAAGCACCCCCCCCCCCCCCCCCTTATTTCCAGGTGTCCTTAACATGGTGCAGCTTCTACTTATTCCTGGTTGCTATCCCGTCCCCCTTCATCTTTCTCTCCTCCTCCCCCCCCCCCCCCCCCCCCCCCACACACACACACAATTCCTTAACCCCAAACAACAACAATCCTTATTATTCTGAAATTTGACACATAAAGTACTTATCCTTGCTTCTTCTGCCAACCCCCCCCCCCCCCCCCACCCCCCCTCCTCTTTTACTCCAACGCCTACTCTCTATCCACTCATAAATGTCGCTCACCCCCCCCCCCCCCCCCCCCCCCGTCCCCCCAACCTACCTTTCCAGTTCTGAAAATGATGTAAGAAAGAAAATACCTATATAATTCTAATTTTTCCGCTTTCAGTTTTCTTGACCCATCCCTTTTGCCCGCCCACTTTTGCTGTCCTTTCTATATATAAGCTCTGTGTTTATTGTGTACAGGATTCTCCCAATGCTATACACGAACAGTACAATTTGGTTTAAAAAAAAATCAAAACACTCTTTAGAGCACAGAACTGTAAGTGGCGTAAAGCCGTACCGTGTGACACAAACATGGTGCTGACAAAACAAACAATGGAGAGAAAAAAAAGGAAAAAAGATGGAAAAATTAAGTTTGAAATATATAACAATTTTCTTTTAATGTCGATCGCATGTTGTCTGCTGATTCTTCCACACAATAAAGATCTCTATTAATGGAAAAAAAGAAGTTCCTTGCAGATTCCTCCATATGATAATGATCTCTTTTCATGACAGAAAGAGATGCAGTTTGCGAACTACTCCTTACACTAAAAAACCTTTTCTGTCAATGGGAGAAAACGACATCTACAGGTTCTTCCTTGCAATAAAGCAGGTTCGCGTTAACTGGCAATTACCAGTAAATTACTGGTTATAAAGAGGAAATACTGGAATTTTTTTTAGCTGTCAGTCCCAGGGACTGGTTTTAATTTTGCTGGGACTGGTTACAGATTTATGGGCAAAAAAAGAAAATCAATAAATTAAAAGGCTGAAAAAGAAAAAGAAAAAGTTGATCGTTCATACAAATTATGTGGCCCAGGCTTTCCTAGCAGCACTTTACTTGCCTTATCTTTCAACCAGCCCCTCTCCCCTCTCCACCACCCTCCGGCCTCTTCGCACACATGCAGATTGTCACTTAGGCCTAGCCATCGGCAATAACCGCTGCAGGCTATAGAGCAGAATAGCGAATGTCCCATAATAAAAGCTCTACAGACGCGCTGTACAGACGCGCTTTACTGCCTGTTACTCGCAACTTCTCCCAGACGTCTGTCTGGGTCGTCGCTTGCGATGCTAGGCTAAGTCGCGTCATTACAATTTCAAACTGGATGCAGCAGAGCCAGTACTTATTCACGCGCCTATTCATTGAATGATCAGTGGGATCACAATGGCAGAAAAGAACCAGCAGTCGATTTTTTCATTTTTTTCACGAAGTCGAAGAAGTGATTCAGACAGGCAGCCGAAAGAAGCGCAAGTTCAGGCAGTTCAGACCGACCACAGACTTCGAGTGACAGTACTCCAATCAGCTCCACCAGCACAGATTGGTCTAGCACCAGCAGTAGCAAGAAAATGAAATGTAAGCATGATAAATTCAGAGAATCATGGCTGAAAGATTTCAGATGGCTGGAGGTTGATGCAAATGATGAAATGACAATTTGCAATGCTACCGGAATTTTTTCACAGGGACTGGTTTTGCTCAGAGGCGCTGAAAAACGGTCGGGGTAGGAGACGAGGGGACTGGTTTTGAAAAATCCTAGCGCGAACCCTGTAAAGATCTCTGGGAAACATCATGTTGCCTGCAGATTCCTACATACGATAAAGATCATTACTGAAAGAAGAAAAAAGACCATGCGCAAATCAATTACCCCCCTCCCCACTCACACACACACACACACACACACACACACACACACACACACACACACACACGCGCGCGCGCACACACACACACACACACACACACACACACACACACACACACACACACACACATTCCCACCCCCCCTTCCTCATCTCCACCTTGTTCCAGCTTTCACCTCCGGTTCCCACACAACCCGTGTTCCTCCTGATTTTACTTTTCCTGAAAAGTCACCCTGCAGGCTGGTTACGACTGACCTATTGCTGAAATGTGATTCCGGCAAAAAGGTTGATGTTAGTCACTATCTGTATCTACATCTATTACAGACGAAACTGACGTGTGAATGTCAGTAGCTATCTGTCGAGTCTTCAAGACATGTCACTGATATCTGTCTCCAGCACGACTGACATTCTGTCAATATCACTTACTACCTGTCTAGTCTGTTGCCAGATTAATTCACAAAACTGTTAGTAT
>CM031604.1:10308625-10311125 GCA_018398815.1 Conus ventricosus | reverse complement strand
AAAATTAGCCTACAGCCTGAAATATGAACAGGTTCAACAGGATGAGGAAATTAGCCTACAGCCTGAAATATGAACAGGTTCAACAGGATGAGGAAATTAACCTACAGCCTGAAATATAAACAGGTTCAACAGGATGAGAAAATTAGCCTACAGCCTGAAATATGAACAGGTTCAACAGGATGAGGAATATGAACAGGTTCAACAGGATGAGAAAATTATCCTACAGCCTGAAATATGAACAGGTTCAACAGGATGAGGAAATTAGCCTATAGCCTGAAATATGAACAGGTTCAACAGGATGAGAAAATTAGCCTACAGCCTGAAATATAAACAGGTTCAACAGGATGAGGAAATTAGCCTACAGCTTGGAACATCAACAGATCCACCAGGACCAGGAAGCTAACCTACAGCCGGAAATGTCACTGGTCTACCAGAATTAGGAAATTCACTTACAGCCGGGAATGTCAATGCATCCATCAACGTCAGGAAATTAAGCGACAGCTGGAAATATCAGTGGATCCATTAGTATCAGGAATTTAACCTACAGCCGGAAATGTCAACGAATCCATCAATATCAGGGAATCGGCCTACCACCAGAAATGTCTGTAAAGATCTGGCACAGCAAGGAGGAAATGGTACGCAATCGCATTTGACACTGGACAGCAATCAGCACATAATTCAGTACCAGTTTAGCAACTCGCCCTTGAATTAGCTATGGATCGATGGACTACATCCTCTACCCCACCTCCTACCATCAATAAAAAAAAAAACTTAGAGCCCAGACACCCCCCTCCCTGCCCTACTGCCTCCCCCTCCTATCTTCACCATCCCCTTTCTAGTCTTCCCCAACCTCCCCACCTTCCTAACCCACTTTTCTTTATCCATCTCTATCCCCCCCCCCCCCCCCCCCCCCCCCTCCAGTTTTCCTTTCTTACATCTTCCTCTGATGAGAAAAAAAAGGAAAGGATTATGGAGGTGATCTAAATCAATATATGTGTGTGTGTGTGTGTGTGTGTGTGGTGTGTTGTGTGGTGTGTGGTGTGTGTGTGCGTGCATGCATGCGTGACAAACTCTACCCTTGCATTTCAAAAGAAAGATCAGTCTGTCAATGCAATTCATCTATTCATTTTCTTCTCTGTAATCAAGAAAAAATTCAATAGTTTCACCACTTTGTTTCACACATCCTCAAGTGTGTGCACATGCACAGGTTCACACACACACACACACACACACACACACACACACACACACACACACACACACACACACACACTCACTCACTCACTCTCTTACTTACAGTTGAAATTTAAAAAAATGATAATAATAATAACAATAACAATGATAATAATAATGATGATGATCATCATCATAATAATAATCATTCAGTGCTTTTTTCTCAAGGTGAGCTGGAGGGTTTTCACATCCATAAAAATTCCAAAGAACAAGCGCAAAGTTAAAAACACATAAACTGATTGATAAAGACACGGAGTCTTCCCCATCCCCTCTCGCTCCTCGCATGAAAGACATCCACTCTTCAGATATGAGTATACAGCAACACCAGCACTTGCACACACTAACATCAACACTATTACATAAACACTTGCACAAACACATGCACATACAAATGGCTCTCACAAAGCAGTACAACTCAATACGATACAATATGATGCAATGCAACACAACGCAATGTGAGAATAAAAGAGACAGCAGCGTTACTCCACAGTACAATGTGTTTGGACTTCATGTTCCTTGACAACCAGTTACCATTACTTCAGTTTACGGCACAAACAACCGTTATTACCATTACTTCAGTTTACGGCACAAACAACCGTTATTACCATTACTTTGCGGTCGGCTGGGCTATAAGCAACATTATCTTATCTTATTACCATTACTTCAGTTTACGGCACAAACAACCGTTATTACCATTACTTCAGTTTATGGCACAAACAACCATTATTACCATTACTTCAGTTTATGGCACAAACAACCGTTATTACCATTACTTCAGTTTTCGGCACAAACAACTGTTATTACCATTACTTCAGTTTTCGGCACAAATTACCATTACTTCAGTTTTCGGCACAAACAACCGTTATTACCATTACTTCAGTTTATGGCACAAACAACCGTTATTACCATGACTTCAGTTTTCGGCACAAACAACTGTTATTACCATGACTTCAGTTTTCGGCACAAACAACCGTTATTACCATTACTTCAGTTTATGGCACAAACAACCGTTATTACCATGACTTCAGTTTTCGGCACAAACAACTGTTATTACCATTACTTCAGTTTTCGGCACAAACAACCATTATTACCATTACTTCAGTTTACGGCACAAACAACTGTTATTACCATGACTTCAGTTTTCGGCACAAACAACCGTTATTATCATTACTTCAGTTTACGGCACAAACAACCGTTATTACCATGACTTCGGTTTACGGCACAAACAACTGTTATTACCATTACTTCGGTTTACGGCACAAACAAC
>CM031604.1:10298625-10303625 GCA_018398815.1 Conus ventricosus | reverse complement strand
CCTAAGATCAAAAGAAAAAATCAGGACTACTGTCTTTTTTTCTTCTTCTCTCCAAGTGATTTCTCTTCTGCTTGTTTTGCCCCACCAACTAAAGGGGTATGTCAAGTGCTTTCAACATACATCATACATAAGGTCAGTGGCCACCAGGTCACATGTCAATGGCCTATTTCCACGGTGAAGATGATTCATTTTCTTCCACAGGCCTCTGCCGGTATGACAGATTCACAAAGCTAGCTTCACATTTACACAAGACATACACACGCAAATACAAAATGATGAAAAGTACTCAGTCAGTTAATCTCAGACAGAAAGAAAAGTGAACCAGTGTGGACAGGATTCCAACATGCTGGATCACACAACAAAAACAAAACAAAACCATGAAACACACATTCAAACAAACTGTTCAGCTGAAAACATTTCCACTGGAACTTCACACAACACACACACACATACACACACAGAGGCATGCGCACGCGCACGCACGCACACACACACACACACACACACACACACACACACACACACACACACACACACACAAGTGAGAAAGACACAGAAAGAGAGACTGAGGCACACACACACACACACACACACACACACACACACACACACACACACACACACACAGACATTGATAGACAGACTGACAGACAAGAGATAACAGAAAAAAAGAAAAAGTAAAACCGGACAAACAGACAGAGAAAAACAGAATGAGAGACAGAGACAGACACACATAGACAGATACAGAAAGAGAAAGACACAGAGAAAGAGACAGAGAGAAAACAAAAGACAGAGAGGCACAGAGCAATGGACACACACTAGTAAGGGTACACCCCAACAACAGACAGCAGTAAGAGACAACAGGAGGAGAAGGCCGGCTGTCCAGCAGTACTCACACCAGGGACACAATCTGCCCTCTCTGGAACTCCAGGCTGTTCACCGCCAGACGATTCAGGAACACATAGTCTGTGTGGTTTCGACGACTATCATCATCTGGATTTAGCACCGGCTGAAAGAAAAAAGATTTTTTAAAAATTATATATATATATATTAAAAAAAAAAAAAAAAAAAAAAAAAAAAAAATACTTGAGATGTATTCGTGCCCCCTACCCCCCTCTCCCCTGCTTTTTCTCCCCTTCCCACCCGTCCGCACCCCTTCCCCCCCCCTTTTTTTTTTCCTTCCCTCTCTCTCTCTCTCTCTCCTCTTCTCTCTCTCTCTCTCTCTCTCTCTCCCTCTGTCTTTCATACCCCTATTTTCTCGTGTTCCCCGTAGCTTACTACCCTTCCACCGTTGTCCTTTCTCTAACCTTTGGAACTGTGGTGAACTGTTTTAAGTGTGAACGAAGGCTGCTACATGCAATTCTATCATTAAAGTCCCTTGAGGAAGACCGAAAGTGGTCGAAATATTGGGAAAAATTTTACGTGATTGTTGTTATCTTCTTTGTTTGGATGTTTTTATATACAGATATATATATTTCTATCTATATCTATCTTTATAAGTAAGATAAGATAATGTTGCTTATAGCCCAGCCGACCGCAAAGGGCCACATCAGGGCTGTATCTTTATAAGTGTGTGTGCATCTATTTATGTGTACATGTATATATGTGTGTGTGTGTATATATATATATATATATATATATATATATATATATATATATATATATATATATATGTGTGTGTGTGTGTGTGTGTGTGTGTGTGTCTGTGTGTGTGTGTGTGTGTATGTGTGTATGTGTGTGTGTGTGTGTGTACATATTATATATAGAGAGAAAGACACAACACACACAATTGAAGTAAAATGGCAAACAAGCAATGTAAACAAATACAATCCAATATTTCGAGCGGCTGCTCTTTTTCAAGGACGACAGACCATGTAATCACCTCATATATATATATATATATATATATATATATATATATATATATATATATATATATATATATATATATATATATATATAATATGTACACACACACATATATATACACATATATACATATACACATAAATAGATACACACACACATATAAAGATAGATAGTATGTACACACACACACATATATATGTTACCGTCAATCCGTGAAATCAGGCAATGTGTGTAATAAGCATGACATACAGGGAACCCTCTCGAGTCAAAGTTAGGGTTAGGTATAGGGTTAGGGTTTGGGTTAGGGTTAGAGTTTATTAGAACTAACCCTAACCCAAACCCTAACCCTAACCCTAACTAATTTCCCTAACCCTGACATCGAGAATTTCTCTATATTTGAATCGGCTGTGAATCTCGCTACACACATTGCCTGATTTCACGGATTGACGGTAACATATATACACATATATACATATACACATAAACAGATACACACACACATAAAAAGATAGATAGATAGATATATACTGACTTCCATAAAAAACGCGAAAAATTGAAAGGCTATTTTTCGGGTGAAAAGGGTGAATATACAATATTGAACCATTGGGGCAAGTTGTTTGGGTCCAAGACTCACGTGCAGTGAAAAAATTGTGTGAGCAACACATCATTCCCGGCATTGGAGGGTCAACAAAAATGGCAAACTGGTTGCTGCATGTGAGGCACGTGCACACCATGCAGAGCAAAGTTAACCAGCGACAAGTACGCAGGCATGCAGCCTTTATAAAGCCGCGCTACAAGGTTCAGATAACGACTTGCCGTCTGAGCGCTACAGAGATGCCAAGACTACGAGCAGAGGAACGCAATCGTGCCCTAGGCCATCTGGAGGCTGGTGTGGATGCCAGGCAGGTCGCCAACATCTTTAACGTCCACATCTCAACCATCTATCGTCTGCAGCACCGCATGCGAGTCACTGGTACCACTGATGATCGTCCCCGGCCAGGCCGTCCTCGGGTCACCACACCAAGAGAGGATCGCCATTTTGTTCGAACCCATCTGCGGGACAGGCGGCAAACAGCCGCTAACACTGCTCGACAGGTGCCTGGGAATCTCCAGCAACGAATCAGCCTCAACACTGTGCGGCGGCGTCTTCAGGAGAACGGGCTGGCATGTAGGCGTCCTCACAGAGGTCCGGTACTGACACCAAGACACCGGCAGGACAGGCTGCAGTGGGCACAAGCCCGAATCAACTGGCGCAGGCAGTAGTGGAGACGCATACTGTTCTCAGATGAGAGCCGTTTTTGTATTGAATGGCTGACGGTCGTGTCAGAATATGGCGTCGACCTGGTGAACGCTATGCTGACTCCTGTGTGGTAGAGCGGAACCTCTGGGGAGGCCCAAACGTTATGATATGGGGTGCAATTGGCATTAACCCCGCCATAGGACCAGTCATCTTTCAGAACA
This sequence comes from Conus ventricosus, assembly GCA_018398815.1. Taxonomy (NCBI): domain Eukaryota; kingdom Metazoa; phylum Mollusca; class Gastropoda; order Neogastropoda; family Conidae; genus Conus; species Conus ventricosus. The sequence continues at coordinate 10,300,295 of CM031604.1, read as the reverse complement.
TTGGTCCTGGTCACGGACAGGGTGTCAATGCACAGCGCTACATCCACCAGGTGCTCAGACCCCATGTCGTTCCTTTTTTTGCGCAACACCCAAACTGGACATTCCAACAGGACAATGCAAGACCACACACAGCCAGGGCCACCCAGCAATTTCTTCAGCATAACAACGTCAATGTGCTGCCCTGGCCAGCCCTCAGTCCTGATTTAAACCCAATAGAACATTTTTGGGATTAACTTGGCAGACGGTTGGACCTCCTGCGTCCACGACCAGCAACAGCGGCTCAACTTCACCAGGCCATCGTCCATGTGTGGGCTGGTGTGCCAAGGGGACGCATCAACCACCTGGTCCACTCAATGAGCCGCAGGTGTCAAGCAGTTGTCCATGCAAATGGTGGCCACACACAGTATTAGGACTTCAAGCTGGTTTGTCACGTGACCTTGGATTTTCCACAGAAAGACATATTGCTGATGACATTTTCACACATTACCGGTGTAATGAATCAAATCACGCTGAATTCTCGCTTCCACTCTGTACAATTGTGACCAATAAAATTCGCCCCTAACCTTCAGCTTGTTTTGCTTTCGCGTTTTTTATGGAAGTCAGTATAGATAGAAAGAGATATAGATAGATAGATAGATGTACATATCTAAATCCTATAAAACTGTCTTAAAGATGTCAGGCATATTCCTTTACTGATACGGCTTAAAAAAAAATTGTGTTGAATGAAAAAAAAATTAAAACAAAACAAACAAACAAACAAAAGGAGCAAACAAACACACAAACAAAAACCAAAATCCCCACCTTCTCTCTGGGGAAAAATGCTTCAATTTTTACAGAGGAACAGGGCTGATATTTCTGGGATGGATTAGGAGGGGTGATGAGGGATGATTACATGGCTCCTATAACCTTTCACTCCACTCGATAATTTAACCGAAATTATTAACGAAAAAAAAGAAAAGAAAAAAAGGATTTTCACAACCTTGATGGGTTCTGACAGGTTAGATGAACAGAAATCTTAAATCAGTCTGTGGTGAAACAATGACATTCTCGTTAATTCAAAACCCAACGCTGCTTCCAGCACCAGTTCACCTCGCATGGATGCACACACACAGAACAAGGATAACAGAATACAAGGATGTGTCCTTTTTTTGTTGTTGTTGTTGTGTATTTCAACAAAAAAGACCTTCAGCTCTGCCAGGTTCACAGAGTCTGGAAGAAGCATCAGTTTCAAGTTAAGGGGCATCCAATCATTTCACCATGGAAAAAATTTGCCTTACTCATTCGTTTATTCATTACTGTACATGTTCTTAGCATACCGGCTAAACTTACAACAAGACATTTTGGACCCCCCCCCCCCCCCCCTCCCCTGTGGACATAAAGTTCTTCATTTATATCAGCAGCTTGCTTACTCGCGTTAACAATCATTCCTTCCCTCGCCTTTGCTGCAGTCTCAAGTAAAGGGAGACAATCCAGGTTTTTGCCAGAACACCGAGTTATCTTGTGTAAAAGCTGGTGATTTCCCCTGTATGTGCTAGGGCACAATGAGATGAGCAATTATGACCCTCACCGGATTATGGCAAAAGCAAACATTAAAAAAAAAGACAACAGCGACAGAAAAACTTACATTTGGGTAAAACTTTTTTGTCATCAGAATTCAACTTTACAAACTT
>CM031604.1:10251125-10296125 GCA_018398815.1 Conus ventricosus | reverse complement strand
AGAGACAGACAGACAGACAGACAGACAGACTGACTGACAGACAGACAGACAGACAGAGGAGAGGCGTAAGCAAGACTAGCCAGCTGAAGCTCAACAAAAAGCATTTGAGTTATGAAATATAGTTTTTGATGAAGAAAGTACATAAGATTTTGGAATAGATTTCTCTCAGTGAAAAATAGTTTACTATTATCACTTGAAAAGAAAGTATGACTGTGTTTCAACTGCACTGTACTAAAAATAAGCACTTCCAATCTGAGTGAGCAAGAGAGTGAGAGACAGACAAACAAAATGGTGAAAGAGAGAGAGAGAGAGAGAGAGAGAGAGAGAGAGAGAGAGAGAGAGAGAGAGAGAGAGAGAGAGAGAGAGAGAGAGACAGACAGACAGACAGACAGACAGAGACAGACAGACAGAGACACAGAGAGAGAGAGAGAGAGAGAGAGAGAAGAGAGAGAGAGAGAGAGAGAGGGAGAGAGAGAGAGAGAAGCAGCAAAATAATAACAGAAAAATAAACAGAGTGACAGACATCTTACCCCACTGTATGCTAAGGTACAACTGCACAGACCATGTTCATCCCCCTAACTGCATAGCTCTTCATTCAAGTTGCACCAGTATGATCATACATTGCAGACAGTTAGTTTCTAGGCACTGTTGTCATTAGCTGCTCTTTTGAACAAACTGGCTTCCAGATCATCAAAACCTACACCTGCAACAAAATAAATGAAGCAAAGGCATTAACAGCAAATAACATCTGTACAACCAAAAGTCAACTTGAAAAGCAGCACTCAGGGCTCCCCTACCTAATTATGTTCAAAGAGACACCCTGAATCCATTTCCCTGTTTCAAAGGGCAAAAATATTACACGGGAGGAAGGGAAAGAGGGGGAGGGGGGGGGGGGGGGGGGGGGGGGAGGATAAAGGAAAACAGTGGGAGGGAGGGAAGAGCTGGGGGTAGGGGACATGCACTGCGTTTAGACTACACTCTGAGTTCAGCAGGAAAGTGTAGAAAGGGGTGGTGATAGTGGAAGGCAGCGGAGGGTGGGGTTGGGGTATATGGGAAAAAACATGGTGGTGGGAACTGATGCCATACCCTATGACATTCCTTCTTTTAGAAAGCAATACCATGGCACTTCTTTGTTCAATTTGCTTTTTCTCTGCTTCCCCCCCCCCCCCCCCCCCCCCTTCCTGTCTCATCATCCATGCTACTTCATTAGCATCATCCACATGACATTAATTCCAACTCCCCATCCACAGCCACACCCTGGCTTGTCCCGCCTGTTGTGATCCAACATACACAAGATACCATCAACCACACATCGTCCTACTGCTAATGACAGTCACAGCTTATTTGTGGAGGCAGTATGAGTGAGTGTCCCTCTCCGGAAGATGCCACCATGTCTGTCCAATGACAGACCACACAATGATACCCACAACTGAAACACGACTCCCCAAGGGCACAGATATGAACAGGAAATCAAAACTGAAACCACTAAGACAGCAGTGCACACAGAATTTGAGACTTCATGCTGATCAATGAGGATAAGGATGATGAAGACAAATACTATGTAGTTTCCATTCTGGTCTAGGACTGACTGCATAAGAGAGCTGGACTCCATGCTTACTTTTATAATATGTCCCGACATCAACCAGACCCTAGATGGCCAGAGATAACTGACACCTGCAGTGTTAGTCTGGAAATTCTCTGAGACGCATCCGTTAAGTGGACAAAACTTGACTGTATGGTTCCAGTCTTTCAAACTGAGTCCACAGCAAACTCAACTCTGAATTTTTTTTTTTCTCTTCTCTCTAGTACAGGTATGGGACAGTTTGTGAGTATGCACCTGTTTTTCTGTCTTTTCCTTGATGAAACTGAAGCTGAAACTTTCTCTTCTTCACTTTCAGAAGAGAATGCACAGACTGGGAGCAGCTACACCTGTTAGTCATGATGATCATACTTGCACTGAAATTTGGAGTTTATGCTGTGATGCAGATTTCATTCAAGCAGGAAATGCATCTGAAACAACTTCATTCTTTCAGTGTACTCCTTCTCTGCTGTTTTATTGTGCTGGCCTACTTTAAATCATCTTTGAGGTTTCACTATACATCTGTTTTAATGACAATTTCAATTTATGTATTAAACATGATAAATGCACAACATGGGGAGCTCTGATGCGCATATGCATGAATCATGCATGTATTTACATTCCGTGCTGTATATATCTAAATATGTGCACACGCTTACAAGCAGGCACACATGTGCACAAGCACACACATACGCAATACATGCAAATGTAATCGCACAAATGCACACACACACAACACATATGCACACATATACACACACACACATGTACACACACACATACACACACACACACACACACACACGCATACACACACACACACACACACACACACACACACACACACACACACACACACACACACACACACATACTAGCACAAGGAGATAACATGACAGGCTCACCAATATCTGCAAGCTATGGTATATTAGCCTCCTGTGCTTACACCAACTAGCTTGGTTTTGCAAATTAAATGGGTTCTCTTTATCTATTCTGAACTGTGTGTTTGTCACTAGGTAAGACCAAAAACATAGGATTCTTTCACATCACACTAAATCTGATACTGGTTTGGCACACTATGCTTTTCTCATTTAATATATAGCTGTGACACTATAAATCAAACTGATGAGATGTTTTGAAAATGTGAACTTGTCAGTTCATGTTTGTATCAGTTCAACCATCTGTATTGTAAAGATTAAATAAAAAAAAAATTCTAATCAAACAAAGAAAAAAGAAACAACAAAAAGAAAAAGAAAGAAAGATGTTGAGGGAGTAATCACCACAACTTGCAGTTATACACTTTGTTAGTTTCATCAATAAGGTGTCATTACTTGCAGATGGACCCAGTCTGCATGTATTGCATGTGCTAAGCCGTAATATCACAGTGCACAAGGGGCTTGATAAATTAGGAGAATTAGTAGTAGAAAAAAAACTCTTGGGAGAACTGGATAGCAGATCTTCAGGGTAGCCTTGCTCATGCAAGTGTTTCAGTCATTACTCCTGGGTGGCTTTCTGCTATAGCTTTTTTTTTTTACCTGCTTGGGGTTAAACCTGCATCTCCAGGCTGGTTGGCCACCTTCAGGCCAAGTCACCTTGGGGTGGATGTACTCACTACTCTGACACCTTATGTGAAGTTGAAAATGTAAAGCCTTATGAAGTTTACTTTGGTTCCCCCTTGACCAGATCCAGCTGGAACCTCTCACAGCTGCTTCTGCCACTTACTTTAGGACTCCAGTTCTTTTCTTTCAAGAAATCAGTAGGTGTTTCATGAAATTGTATGCAGATGTGCCAGCAACTTCCCTTACTCCAACATACATGGCAAGGACTTTGACTTTGAAGGCAGATTCCCTCAAACTGCCGGCTAAACTTGAATATTTCTCAGTCTTGTGAATGTATGTCCCATCCCTTTTTCCGCTTACATAAGGCTCGATGAATTCTATCAGAATCATTTGTTTTGATGAACAAGAGCATAGTATCATATCTAACCTCAGACCACTCTTGCTGCTGATGTTCGGTGTTATTTTGCTTCAGGAAGGTTTGCTGTGCTCTCTCTGTCATCCACTCCATCCAGTATTCCCATCTTCCATGCTCCAGCTTCAGTGTCATCAAGGAAGTGTAACTGCATATGAATTAGTCCATATTTAAAAAGGTTAACGTCTAAGTTGGCATAGCCTACTGGCCAAAGGGGCGATGAACTATCAGAGGTTCACTGTGCCTAGGGCATGGCATGATGGAATGAAAAGCCCATCCCTCTCCTTCCACCGACTTTAATCTTCCCTGAACTGTGTCAGATCTCCATTTACTGCTGGATGGACAAAGGTAGTTTTCAAGCTGAAAAAAATTATCCCACTAGCAGTTTGAACTCATGATCATAAGCTCCACAGGCAAATGCTCTAACCATATGACCACGGGCCGCTCAGTCCATGCTACAGCACATCTGCTAAGCAGTAACACCACAGTGCGCAAGGTTTTTCAACTAGATAAATAAGTGAACAAATAAAAAAAGAAATAATCAGGGAAACAGGCCAGCCATGGATACCTAGCTACCATGGTTTGTGTCACTACTTAAGCTGCGTTTATGAACATGCAAGCATGCATACACGCATGTGTGTGCATACATGTATTTGCACATGCATACATGTCATCATATGTATATATATGCCTGGGTGCAGAAGAGTGTACACAAATGTGCGTGTTTGTGTATGTATGTGTATGCGTGCTTGCATATCTGCAAGGCATGAGTCAAACAGCCTCAAGTGCAAGTGTAAAGGCAAAAGTATGTGGACAAGATGTGCTGTAAAGATTATAAAAACAAAAATTCAAAGAATAGTATTTGAAGAAGAATAAGACTGGGGAAAAACACCACCACCACTGCTAGGAGCATACACAAGGAATCTATGCGTGCTTGCATATCTGCAAGGCACGAGTCAAACAGCCTCAAGTGCAAGTGTAAAGGCAAAGGTATGTGGACAAGATGTGCTGTAAATACTATAAAAACGGAAATTCAAAGAATAGTATTTGAAGAATAATAAGACTGGGGAAAAACACCACCACCACTGCTAGGAGCACACACAAGGAATCTACACTTCTTCTTCTTCTTCCTAAAATACTGGTTCACTCAAAAACGAGTAGGTCACCAGCGCGCATATTAAAAAAAAATAAAATAAAATAACATAAAACAGTGCGACTCAGACTGTTGGCCCCTGGAGCAAATTTGGCAACAAGGGGTCGCACACCTGCACATGATTGCTGACACAGTAACTCATCCACATCTTGTGCACTAGGCCCAGCGCCTGGAAATTCAGTGCCAATGTGCAACGAATTGTGTTAGTTGGGTATCGTTTTATGATCACACGTCCTTCACACAAGGATTAAGCACATGTACACTCTACGGGACGCTAAGAACGCAGACAAAACAATCTTTCATTTAACAAAATAAAATAACGTGAGTTGATATAAAGAAAATTAAAACTAAACCATTTCTTGCAAGTTCATGATTAGTAAACATTATACACTACTCAAAACTGTACCGTACTGGCCAGTCTGTTAGTGTTATTCTTACTTTCATTCACAAAATAATGTACCTTCTACAAATGCATAGAATACTGATTGAATTATTCCCGATTAGACATTCTCCGAATGTTCGTGCTCTAACATCAAAGATCTGTAAATCAAAGCAACACAAACAAAACGTTCTTGCTCACTTGTATTTCGGACGTCAGTGTTCCATTTGAAGCAGACGACCTTCGCCTTCACACAGTTAGAATAAGTAAGATACGAAACGAATATATTAAAAACTTAAAACATTGGTGCTCACTGATGTACAACAAATGTGTATCATTCTTTCATGATGTTGCCTAACTTATTATGTTCGGAGTGTTGTTGCTTTTCTTCTTCTCCTTTTTCTTCTTCATCACATTGTGATAGTGAAAGTTCGAACAGTGGAAGAAATGGGAAGTAACTCTCATTGCTAAAACTGACGTAGGCTATAATCTTGCAGTCCCTTTCTCAGAGACGCTCCAAATACTGAACCCGGCTTTGAATAACGCAGAAGAAAACATGTCACTCGGATTTAACATTTCTTTTTGTACAGATGTCTGTGGTCTTCCGTCAAAATCGTACTTCTTAACAAAACATGAACTCTCCATGACAAATTAACATTTACAGAGACAACAAAAAGGCAACACTTGTGACAAAATCAATAGTACTTTTTTTAAAAATTAAATTTTGTCTTTAATTGTTAGTTTGATCACAGAAAAGAATTAAATGTAGAGAGACCAGCAAGGACAATACTTCAAGTAAAGAATGGAACTACTGATAAGTGTAAGTATGTTCAAACAAAATCACAATGTGTATCTTAGTGAAGATTTAATAAGACACTTTTTTTATATACTGATACGGAAAATGTAGGCGGTTGGGCCTATAGGCCTACACGCCACTGACCCCGCAACATCACAGTATGCTTCAAGATGCTGCATTGCTGATATAGAAAAAGAGATCAATGACCCGAACAACCGTCATGAATTTCACGTATTGTTGAAGAAAGACTTTAATGTTCATGTTGATAATAACAGAGAATTCGCTGACTTAAAAAGACAGCAATTGCAGAAGTATTGAATAGCCAGTGAAACGTCTTTAAATCCCTTTGCTTTGCTGACAAGCACTGGTAGTCTAATCATTAGAAAATTGAAAGACAAGCACCCGACAATTAAGTTTGGCAAAGCTCTTACTTCATAATCTCTCTCTCTCTCTCTCTCTCTCTCTCTCTCTCTCTCCCCCCCCCCCCCCCCCTCAAGGACTCTACCCAAACTTCATGCCCCTGTTCCTAGACTTGACTTATTCAAATCCAGTTTAACATATTCAGGTTCCTGTCAATGGAACTCGATGATCGCTCCCTGAGTCAGCCAAACAACACCAATGCGCATCAACCTTCAAACACCATTATTTCAACCATCTTTGTGCCAATACTTGCATACTCCCGCCATAAATCCACCACCAACCACTACCACCCTCTTTGCCTTATGTATGAACCTGACTATTATGAAAGTGTTTTGTACTTGAAAAGCACATGCTATTCTGTTTAATAAGTATGTCTTATGTGAGTATGCGCACGCACATGTGTGTGTGTGTGTGTGTGTGTGTGTGTGTGTGTGTGTGTGTGTGTTTTCCTACTACCTCTTACCCTCTTGTCACTATGTCGTAATGCTTGTATTCTTATGCGACTCTGTCTCTGTCTCTGTCTGTCTCTGTCTCTGTCTCTGTCTCTCTCTCTGTCTCTCCTCTCTCTCTCTCACTCTCTCTCTCTCTCTCTCTCTCTCTCTCTCTCTCTCTCTCTCACGGTACTGCTGGAATGACATGATATATTATCTATATGACACCCCCCTCCCCCTTGTACCCGTGGTGACTGGGCTATCATTATGTTTTTTTTCTCCATTTGTGTGTGTGTGGGGGGGGGGGGGTTCTTTCTTTCTTTCTTTCTTTCCTTGTGCTTCAAAATCGATTGTCTTGCAACTCTTTGGTATCTTTTGATTGTCAGATTATTCTAAACATGCTCCTTCCCGCACCCCCTCTCGCCTCTTTCTCCCTCTCCCTCTCCTCCCTTCCCCCCCCCCTCTCTCTCTCTCTCTCTCTCTCTCTCTCTCTCTCTCTCTCTTCTCTCTCTCTCTCTCGCCCTTCCCTGCACTCCTTTCGCTCCTGCGTCTATCTCTCCCCCCCCACCCTCCACCCTCTCCCTCTCATTTACTTAAAAAAAAATCCGTATCTAATTTTTGTTCTAGCCACTTTTACATGCTTCTTTTATTGCCTCATTTTATTTTGCATTGTTGACCCTGCTCAGGGCGAGGAGTGGATGTAAAAAAATGCACATCAGTGCTTATCTATTATCCTCGTAAATAAAGAATTTTGTCTTGTCTTCTCTCTCTCTCTCTCTCTCTCTCTCTCTCCTCTCTCTCTCTCTCTCTCTCTCTCTCTCTCTCTCTCTCTCTCTCTCTCTCTCTCTCTCTCTCTGCCCTCAACAACAACATATGATATCCTATTCCTTACTGCCTTGAAAACCAATTTGCTTTATGCTTTATGAACAACAATGATGAATATATGCTGGTGTACTTGAACACAATTGCCTCATGAATCAAGGTTCTTTCGATCTCAGGCTATGCTGACAATACTGGTTCGGTGAAGGATGCTTCTTTATCCTCTTTCCACGTAGGAATATCATGTACTACGTAGTTGTGCGTGCGTGCGTGCGTGCGTGTATTATCTAGAAATGACTCTGGATGGGTATAAACACATGGTTCCGTTGATAATACAAAAGGCAACCGTTCCCAATGCTGTCTGAGGATTTAATATTGACACATAATGTCCTCTCATCCTGTCTATCCTCCCCATCCCCTTCTCTCACCCCCTCCCCATCCCCCTTTTGAAATCGTTGCCAAACAGGCTAAATTTCATAGAGGTCAAGGACATTACTTGCGCTTTCCCCCCCCCCCCCCCCCCCCCCCCCCCCCCACATTTTCCCCCTTTTTTTCATTGTTTGTTTTTCCTTGTTCTGCTGGGAAATAAAGACGAATAGGACGAGGTTTGTCACCTAAGTGTTTGGAATTTTATTCGGCGTCTCAGTATTCAGCCTTTTGTATTGATGTGTTGACTTCCGCCTCGAGTCATTGTACTTTCAAACAAACGGTGTGTGGTGAGTCAGTGATCTGGATTTTCTGGCATCATCTCTCACCTGCACTCGTCCACCACTGGCAATAGCAGAGAGTAGTATCAGTCATGGGTCAGTTCCCCTTCCTCGCTGGAATCAAAATTGAAGTCTTCGTGTCTTCTGTTTTGGAAGATATGGGAATGCCCCAGACACTCCGCTCCCCCCCCCCCCCCCCCCCTCCCCCATTTTTCCTTTTCACAAGCTGATTATCCGGGCAGCATTTGAACTATTATTAAATCCGGAAACCCCCTCTTATTATGTCAGAATCTTCAACTCGATGAAGGTGGACACTCAAAGAAAGAAGAAGCCATGCATGATGCGTGTATCGTTTTGTGTATGTTGGCCGCACTAGGAAACACGTTATCATTGAGTTAGCTCAGAACTGATTTGTGTAAGTTTGCCTTATTTGGAAACGCGTTCTCTCTTAGTATGGAACTGACTCATATATGTTGGCCTCGTTGGGAAATACGTTCTCACTAGTTTTGCTTAGAACTGTGTATGATCGCCTCAAAGAATATCCCATTGTGTTGATTCTGAGATGTGACTTGTTTATGTTCGCCTGACTGAGAGACATGTTCTCGAAGTGTAATGTCAGAGCTGACTTCTGTAAGTTTGTCTCATTGAGAAACTGGTGCTCGTTGTGTTAGTTCAGAACTTACATGTGCTGGCTTCGTTATAGAACATGTTTTCCTTGTGCGATTTCAGAGTTGATTTACTTATGTTAGCCTCATCATGAAATAATTTCTCGTGTTATTTCGGAACTGTTATACGTATTAGCTTCACTGTGAAACATCCTAAGGTTACATGATTTCAAACTGACTTAATGTGTTAGCCTCACTTTAAAACACGTTTTCATCGTGTTCTTTGTGTGTGTGTGTGTGTGTGTGTGTGTGTGTGTGTGTGTGTGTGTGTGTGTGTGTGTGTGTGTGTGTGTGTGTGTGTGTGTGTGTGTGTGTGTGTGTTAGGAATGGCTGACCCAAAGACAAGCCAATTGGCGCCTACAAACACAGGCCTGGTAATTGTCAATCGGAGTAATCCTTTCTTTGTTTATTTCATTTTATGATGCGCCAGACAGCCCATACAGAAACACGTTTCTTGATTCTGTCGAGTGCAAAGAAGACGAAGAAAGTCTTCCCCGTTCAAGCACATCTGCTGTCATCACGTCCACCAGCTATCAGTCACAGCCATCTTGGACAGCGTTCTGTTGGCTCACACGGAGGACAGAAAGACTCCAGTACAGCGTTGATGGCTGGAGGGAATGCTGACAACAGACACTGACATAATTGCTTCGTTTCTGTTCTGTGACTACCCTCCCAAGTTGTTGTCACATTCAATAACCGATGGATCAAAAAGAGAGAGAGAGAGAGAGAGAGAGAGAGAGAGAGAGAGAGAGAGAGAGAGAGAGAGAGAGAGAGACAGAGACAGAGACAGAGAGAGAGAGACAGAGAGACAGACAGACAGACAGAGACAGACAGACAGACAGACAGACAGACTGACAGAGAGAGAGACAGTCAGACAGACAGAGAAAGAGACAGACAGACAGACAGACAGACAGACAGACAGACTGAGAGGAGAGAGAGAGAGAGAGAGAGAAAAGAGAGAGAGAGAGAGAGAGAGAGAGAGAGGAGTTGTAACTTGTTTTCTAGTGTTTACTATCACACACACACACACACACACACACACACACACACACACACACACACACACACACACACACATACATACACACACACGTACACACACACACACACACACACACACACACACACACACACACACACACACACACACACAGAGAGAGAGAGAGAGAGAGAGAGAGAGAGAGAGAGAGAGAGAGAGAGAGAGAGAGAGAGAGAGAGAGAGAGAGGAGAGAGAGACAGAGAGAGACAGAGAGAGACAGAGAGAGACAGACCGATAGACAGACAGAGACAGACAGACAGACAGAGAAAGAAAGAGGCTAGCACTTCTCCTGCCCTTCCCTTTCCCATAAACAAAGATTTAGAAAGACAAGAGACAAGCAGCTTAAAAATGAGACAATAAGACGAGGTAAGCAAGAAGAGGAAGGAAATAGAACTGGAGGAAGAGAGACAATGTTGACGATCTGTCGAAAGAGAGTAAGCATTGAGCAATAGAAGCTCTGCTGACTCCCTTTCTCAACAACATTATGTACAATAAACAGACATTAAGCCATTCCAGTTGTGAACGTTTTTAATTCATAATCTATGACAGAGACATCTCAGTACATGCACATAGCAATCCCACATCCCTGTCCCCACCTTCTATGTTCATGATAAAGGTCACAGGTAACACACATTCCTATCCCCACCTTCTATGTTCATGATAAAGGTCACAGGTAACACACATTCCTGTCCCCACCTTCTATGTTCATAATATATCATGATAAAAGTCACAGGTAGCACATTCCTGTCCCCCACCTTCTACGTTCATGATAAAGGTAATGGGTAATATGTACTTTACTGTCCCCACCTTCTATGTTCATGATAAAAGTCACAGGTAACACATTCCTGTCCCCACCTTCTTTCTGTGTTCATGATAAAAGTCACATGCAACACACATTCCTGTCCCCACCTTCTATGTTCATGATAAAGGTAATGGGTAATATGTACTTTCCTGTCCCACCTTCTATGCTCATGATAAAAGTCACAAGTAACACAGATTCCTGTCCCCACCTTCTATGTTCATGATAAAAGTCACAGGTAACATACATTCCTATACCCACCTTCTATGTTCATGATAAAAGTCACAGGTAACATACATTCCTGTCCCCACCTTCTATGTTCATGATAAAAGTCACAGGTAACACACATTCCTGTCCCCACCTTCTATGTTCATGATAAAAGTCACAGGTAACACACATTTCTGTCCATACCTTCTTTCTATGTTCATGATAAAAGTCACAGGTAACACACATTCCTGTCCCCACCTTTTATGTTCATAATAAAAGTCACAGGTAACACACATTTCTGTCCATACCTTCTTTCTATGTTCATGATGAAAGTCACAGGTAACACACATTCCTGTCCCCACCTTCTATGTTCATGATAAAGGTAACAAATAACACACATTCCTGTCTCCACCTTCTATGTTCATGATAAAGGTAATGGTAGTATGCACTTCCCTGCCCCCATCTCCTGTATTCATGATAAAGGTCAGAGGTAACAAGCACATTCCTGTCCTTATCTTCTATGTTCATGATAAAAGTCAGAGTTATCATGCATATTCCTGCTCTCACTTTCGATGTTCATGATAAAAGTCACAGGTAACATGCACATTCATGTTCCCCACCTTCTATGTTCGTGATAAAAGTCAGAGGTAATGTGCACATTCCTGTCCTCATCTTCCATGCATATGATAAAGGTAAGAGGTAACATGTACATTCCTGTCCCCACCTTCTATGTTCATGATAAAAGTCACAGGTAACACACATTCCTGTCCCCACCTTCTGTGTTCATGATAAAAGTCAGAGATAATTCCTGTCCTCACCTTCAATGTTCATGATAACAAAGGTGAGAAGTAGCACACACATTCTTGTCCCCACCTTTCATGGACATGATCATGGTCAAAGGTAACACACATTCCCGTCCCCTCCTTTCTACGGACATGATAATGATCAAAGTTAACACACATCCCTGTCCACGTCTATGTACATGATAAGGGTCAGAGGTAACCCATATCCCTATCCCCACTTTTTATGGACATGACAAGGGTCAAAGGTAACACATATCCCTGTCCATATCTCCTATGTACATGATAAGGGTCTGAGGTAACACATGTCCCTATTGCTATCTTTTATAAACATGAAAAGCGTCTGAGGTAACACATATCCATATCCCCACCTTTTATGGACATAAAGGTCAGAGGTAACACATAACCTTTAAAAGACATGATAAAGGTCAGAGGTAACACATGTCCCTGTCCCCACTGTTTATAGGCATGATACGGGTCAGAGATAATGCATATCCCTGTCCCCATTTTTAAAAGACATGAAAAGGGTCAGAGGTAACACATGTCCCTGTCACCACAGGTTATAGGCATGATACGGGTCAGAGATAATGCATATCCCTGTCCCCATCTAGTAACACGCATCCCTGTCCCCATCTTTAAAAGACATGAAAAGGGTCAGAGGTAATACGCATCCCTGTCCCCACTTTCTATGGACATGATAAGGGTCAGAGGTAACACATGTCCCTGTCCCCATCTTTTATGGACACGAGAAAGGTAAGAGGTAACACATATCCCTATCCCCACTCTCGTGGACATGTCACTTTAGAGACCTCCATGTGGCCGAGTCACTCAACGCCGATCATTTCTACCGGGATAGAGAGAGCTGAGATCGCACGATCCTAAACATTACCAGCAGAGATCACGATCCTCGTTTCTGCCGGCAGAGACGGAGAGCATTGAAATGATTGTGGATTGTGATTTGTCTTTAATGATCCAGCCGTCGATCACTCATTTGGGAAGAGTTTCTGGCTTTTATTATTCTATATCTTCATAACAATCCGGGTTACCCGCACAGGACCTTTTTAGGGCTGTGAAACTCGCACGTGAAAAAACCCTAATATTCGGCTATGACATTCTAAATATGCTCACGTCAGGTAATGCTTGTACTGTTGCAAGTTTTTATCTTTGTGCACTCTAGTCCTGTACTCTGTTTGTCTGTGTCCTTGGCGGTAACTAACCCCTCTCTTTTCACATTTTGTTCACTCTGTTGTGTAGGCAGTCTACGATGGAAACGATGCTAGAAAAAGATGGAGGGCGATAGGACTTTAACATAAAGTGTCTGTCGATAGAAACTAAAGCCGGGGAGGCATTTCCCAGCTTGCTTTGTTAAGCAGAACATGAATTCACTTGATCCATTAAAGGATACTTCTTCATAACCGAAGAATGATATGAACAATCACTTGGCCGAAGAATGATATGAACAATCACCTGGCCGAAGAGTGATATGAACAATCACTTGGCCGAAGAATGATATGAACAATCACTTGGCCGAAGAATGATATGAACAATCACCTGGCCGAAGAGTGATATGAACAATCACTTGGCCGAAGAATGATATGAACAATCACTTGGCCGAAGAATGATATGAACAATCACTTGGCCGAAGAGTGATATGAACAATCACTTGGCCGAATTATATGAACAATCACTTGGCCGAAGAATTATATGAACAATCACTTGGCCGAAGAATGATATGAACAATCACTTGGCCGGCTTCAGCTGCAGAAGAGGAAAGGTGTCCAGACGGCATTCCTGTTAAAGAATGGCGTTTACCTTGTCAACAGTTTATTTTTCAGAAGAGTTTCCACGTTCCCCACAAACACGCAACAACACAGTTTACAAACAAACGTGACTTGATTCATTCACAAGGTAAATAATCTACCACTGTCATGTTCCATGCTATCTTTGGCATTTCGTTTCATGATTATATTTCACACAAAAAAGATTGAATTTGGACATATGATTATCCATTTTTTTTGTTCATCTGATAAGCTACCTTTCCAATGAATTTGAAACAATGATAAAGTTGTAGTCTCTACTCGTCAAATCTGAGGTTGTTCCGACAGAATAGAAACACGAACATTCAAAACCAAAAAAATTAAGAAGTCATGCATTCCTCTGGCAAAAAACAACAACCCAGGATCGTGATCACGGCTGGTAGATCGATGATCATACCCGTAGAAACTCCGATCTTCGTCTGTCCCTGTAGAAATTGTCACCGGCGTTTCTACTGGTAGAATCGGCGACTCAACCAGATTCAAATTTCTATCGTGACATATCCATTCGTGGTCTCAGGTGATACACATAGCCAGGTCCTGACCACCCGAAAAAAAATATCTCAAGGAAATGAGAGCTAGCTCATGGGAAAATAGTTTTAAAAAACCCTTTTTTTGTTTGTTTTTATTTCTATTTTATCTGTTTTCGTTCTTTTTTTTTTATCTGTCTCTGTCTGTCTTTCTTTCATTCTTGCATTCTTTGTTTGTTTGTTTTTTCCTTGTCTGATTTCTAGTAATGAAAATGCTTTCCATAACGTACTATTTTTGTTAATTGACCACGATCTACAATAGGTGGTCTGCATACCCAGTGCAAGTGTAGGGAGAATAACACCACACAGTATCACTGGTGTCAACTCTTCAAAAGTGAAATGACTGAAACAGTGTTGTGTTGTTACTGCAAACCATTAAACACATGTGCTCGCACGTATATACATATACACGCACCTGTATATGACAGGACATACAATTCCATGCATGCATTTACATGTAAGGTATATATTTTACTTTTCACCAGTTAAATAATGAAATATACAATCTGAGTTTATGGTCAAAATAAATCATGTTGTGGTATTGACACATGTTCTGCACATTTAAAAAGGTCATCGTGAATGCTAAGAAACTGTTGACACCAGTTGAAAAAAACAAACATCAAGAAGACGTGCATTCCTCTGGCAAAAAGAAAACATTCTTTCTCGACCATCCCATCCACACGATAGACTTTGTGCTTACACGTGAACTGGGAATAGATTCTAATACTACAGTAAGATAAAAACAATTCAACTTTTGCGTGCATTTTCCTGAATTATAAACAGTTCCATGCCAACGATAGAAAGTGTGAAATTTATTATAGACTCATTACTGAATTATAGGAAGTTTCATACCAACAAAGAAAAACTGTCAAGTCTGCTCAACTTCGTACTGACTCACACGGAGCTTAATAAACATAATATGGTGAACTCTTAACTTCATTACAGAAAGTTTAATTAAATTAAACTGCCAACAATCAAAACTATTGCATCTGGCAAACAGTGTACTAATTCATGCAGAGTACGGAGCTTAATAAACATAATATGGTGAACTCTTAACTTCATTACAGAAAGTTTAATTAAATTAAACTGCCAACAATCAAAACTATTGCATCTGGCAAACAGTGTACTAATTCATGCAGAGTACAGAGGAACTAAAGCAGCCAACAATCAAACATGAAATCTGGCAAAGTCTTTCCAGAATTAAACAGATTTAATAAAACTGAAACTGTAAACAAACAAACCTCTCAAACCTGGCAAACTCGCTCCAGGAAAAGGACCTTTCTGGAGTCAACATTTTAGGAAGACATACACACCTGCAGAAGTGTCGAGTGCAATGAATTAAGACACAGACCTGTGCACAACATAGGAAGGGAACATTCTTCATCCAATAGGGCCAGACCACTTCTGGTTTTCTCTTGCAGGAAACTATACGTTCCTGCTGGTTCTGAGGCAGCCTATCATGTTCCAGCCTGCAAAGTTGTATGTTACTAGACAAAATCACGTACAGGACACAACACAGTTCATCAGAAAACATGACAACAGTATGATCATCAACAACGACCGAGACCACCTTTGATGTAGTTATGTCATTCTAGTCCTAAATGTTTCTACGGATGCCATTTTCTATGGAATTGAGGTAAATGGTTCCGGATATGACACATAACCATTTTTGATTGTCGTACATAAAGTTCTGCCTTTAAGTTCATTCATTAAATGTGCACGTATATTCAACCCATTTATTACCTTTTACACCTTATCATTAGTTTCTTAAATGGCATATGAAATTAACTCGTCAAATACGACCTGGTATTTGTGCAATGATCATTTCCGATGGACACAAACACCAATTCATTCTTACGCACAATCTACGTCCATCGTTCACAACTTTCATGGAAGTTACTCCAGCATCTGTGAATGGTCGCACCTCCCAACACCTCAACCTGAGCACGTGGGATGTATGTACTGCTGAAGGCTTTTGAGAAATCCAGAAAAAGCTCGACGACTGAAAAACCTCAACTAACGTAGTGATCCGACTTCATGCGAAACGGTCTGGTCTATCTGGGCAATTTGGTGTGAATCCATGTCTGTGAACTGGTGCCAATCACAAATATGGGGTGCATGGGGTGCACATATCGCCATTTCTTCAGTTCAGGAGGAAAATGAAAGGGATCTACCATACATGGCAACTCCCCCCCCCCCCCCCCCCCAAAAAAAAAAAAAAAAAAAAAAACCATAAAGATTTGACTCGGATGTCAGTTAAGAATATACAATAAAAAAAAAACTGCCTCAAAGAAAAAGTGTACCCAACTCTCTGTCTCTCTTTGTACATGCACACAAACGTATACATGCAATCATTGTTGTGTTCGTGCGTATCTACAAGTGTGCAAGTGCACAAACATGTGTGAGTGTATGTATGCTTGTATGCGCACACATGCGCGTGCGTAGCCTATTTTTGTATCTCTCTGGTTTAGTAGAAACACACTCCGTCAGGAAAATATCTGTGCCTCCCTCTGCTTCCCCGTCGATTACCTCGTTTATTTCTGTCCATGTCAAATAACGATGCCCAAACACACACACACACACACACACACACACACACACACACACACACACACACACACACACAACACACACACACACACACACACACACACACACACACACACACACACACACACACACACGCCAGAGCGCGCACTCAACATCTAAATTACACTGTCCACATATCTGATTTTACCCGGTAACAATCAAGATCAGCAAGTAGCCTACACACACACACACACACACACACACACACACACACACACACACACACACACGAAAAATAAACACCATTCCCCCACTCAAGAAACGCTGTATCGTCTTTTAACCGACGGCAGCCGCACGCCGGAATGGAAGCGGCCATAGCGTGCCTTCCACAGCAAGATGGTGAACCACAGGGAGAAGAGGCTCCCCGCCAGACACAGCGAGCCCACCACCAGCAGGAAGACCTTGACCTCGCAGAACACCTGCACGCAGGTCTGCAGGCCTGGGTACACCAGGATCCGGGGCAGGCCGTCGCCCTCCTCGGGAAGGAAGCAGCGGCAGTCCTCTTCCGTCTCCTGACAGGACACGAAGCTAAAAATACGCCCCAGGTGAATGCCGATGAAGATGGCCGCGGTGGCGCAGAGGATGGTGCTGAGCACGGAGAAAATGGAGCACAGGATCTGTCGAGGACAAACAATTGAGGACCGTTGAGGAAACATTGTTACACGAGAGTAGAGTCAGATAACATAGCTTGTTTTGAGGATAAACACATCACTAGAGGGGGAAGCAATACAGAATTGTTGAGGTAAACACTCTGTTACAAAGGGGGAAGCAACACATGACGTGTCGAGGATAAACACACTATTACAGGAGAAAGGAACTCGGGATGTGTTGAGGATATGCACAGTCTTACAGGAGAAAGAAACGCAGGGTGTGTTGAGGATAAACACACAACTACAGAAGAAAGGAACACAAGATGTGTTGAGGATAAACACACAATTACAGGAGAAAAGGAACGAAGGATATGTTGAGGATAAACACACTATTACAGGAGAAAGGAATTTAGGAATATGTTGAGTATATACACAGTATTACAGGAGAAAGGAACTCGCGATGTGTTGAGAATTAACACACTATTACAGGAGAACGAAACTAAGGATGCGTTGAGAATTAACACAGTATTACAGGAGAAAGGGTCTCAGGATATGTTGAGGATTAACACAGTATTACAGGAGAAAGGGTCTCAGGATATGTTGAGGATTAACACAGTATTGCAGGAGACAGGAACGTAGGATGTGTTGAGGATAAACACAGTATTACAGGAGAAGGGGACTCAGGATGTGTTGAGGATAAACACAGTTTTACAGCTGAAAGGGACTCAAAATGTGTTGAGGATAAACACAGTTTTACAGGAGAAAGAGACTCAGGATGTGTTGAGGATAAACACAGTTTTACAGCTGAAAGGGACTCAAAATGTATTGAGGATAAACACAGTATTACAGGAGAAGGGGACTCAGGATGTGTTGAGGATAAACACAGTTTTACAGCTGAAAGGGACTCAAAATGTGTTGAGGATAAACACAGTTTTACAGGAGAAAGAGACTCAGGATGTGTTGAGGATAAACACAGTTTTACAGCTGAAAGGGACTCAAAATGTGTTGAGGATAAACACAGTTTTACAGGAGAAAGAGACTCAGGATGTGTTGAGGATAAACACAGTTTTACAGGAGAAAGAGACTAAGGATCTGTTGAGGATAAACACAGTGTTACAGGAGAAAGGAACACAGGATATGTTGAGGATAAACACAGTTTTACAGGAGAAAGGAACAGAGGATGTGTTGAGGATAAATACCCCATTACATGCATGCATGCACACGCGTACTCTCTCTCTCTCTCTCTCTCTCACACACACACACACACACACACACACACACACACACACACACACACACACACACACAGACGCAGAGCAAAGAAAGATCACAATAAAGTCTTCACTAATATCCCCTCCCTCCCCAATCGTCCCCCCCCCCTCATCCATCCCACTTCCCCCTCTTTCCACCACACCACCTGCCGCTTGTCTTTGCCGGCTGTTCACAGAAGATGTCAGTTTAAACGATATTGGCATTAAACAGCAAAAATAACACAGAGAGCCAGAGAAGCGAACCTCCTGTCGCCGACACTCCACCTGTCCGCAAGAGATCCCTTGCTCTAACAGCCGACGTTGTCTTCCCCTTCCTTTTATTTCATGTCACTCCACAAGATACGATTTTAACACAGGTTGTATTGTAATACCACACAAACGCAGCTTTGGTTCTAACTTAAGGCTTTAAAGACCTTGCGGTTGTCTGAAAACAAGAGGAGCATTGAGTCTGAGAATTACGGTGGAAAGAACTGCTTTGCATTCAGATGAAAGCAACAAAGCGATTCCTTATTCAAAAACGATCAAGCGACATTTGCCGGAGCGAAAAACAAAGGCTTACAGTAAAATACAGATAATGGCACGTGCATGCAGGTAACATGTTGACGCCATTCCTGTTACCTCATGTCGCTTCCTTTCCTCTTTTCAATGGCTTGAACAAATATAGAGCAACATTTCTTGTTACATTTTCATTACTTGATGACAAGTAAGTCTTACAGGAAAAAATGCCAGGCATCAATGATAATTCAAAAGAGTCTATTTTTGTCAGAGATCTGCTGATATTTTTGCATAAGAACACAAAATGAAGTTCAGCTTCCCTAAAGAATTTTGCATGGACAGAACAAAACTTTTTCTATAGAGACTCGTGTATTTGACGACACAGGAATATCCGAAACACCAAACCTGAATTTGGTTAATGTGCACCTGATAAATGTATCCCTATTCACAGACAGATACACTTCTACCTCAGCTAAACGTTCATTTTTCAACAATTTGAGTAGGGGAAAACCCGTCAATTTTGTAATATGGCTGCCTCAGTTCTGCCTTCCACATGGCAAAGGTGCACGGATTCTGGAGTGAAGACAGCCGGACTGACGTGGGCTCAGCTGAAGAGGTCAGCCCAAAGCCGAGCCCACTGGAGAAGTATTGCCCTATGTTCCTCAAGGAATCTAAAGGCATAGTCCGGTAAGTCATTCCTGTTATCTGCAGTCTGTTGTTATTCCTTGTTTAATACAAGCCAAGACACCGTAAACTCAGCCAACACCTTGTTCTATTGAAGCCAACGAAAAAAAAAAAGTTGTGCAAATATTTTTCAGTGTGTGATGCCCATGTTAGTTTCCCTCTCATTTGCAGGTCATACAACAGTTTTCCTTGATAAGAATAGGTCTGAAATTAAAAGCAGGTGGACAAATGACCACTTAAGACACCCCCACTCCCTTTCGCTTACAAAATTTCATCAATGCGAAGGGGTGACCTGACTGAAATGACTTAGGTTCACCTGGTGTTAGAAGGTTCCCAACATAGTTTTGTTAGTCTTTTAATGTTAATGCAATTTCCACACTGTGTGCTGACAAAATTTACAGAAAAACAGCAAAATCTAGAGTACCTGTGGGGATTTTTCCTTCTAAATGTACCGCTAATGAAAATCGGCCAAAAAAAATTTCAGAGAAAAGAAAGACAAAAACAAAACAAAACAAACCTGGGCTGTGCAATGTACAATAATTGCATTCTGAAGGTACTGTGGATTTCAGTGCTTTGTGTGAGGGCTGAACAAAACAGAAATGAAACAAGTCACTGCATTGAAAAAAAAAGTAAGTAAAATAGATAGCTATACAATCAGTCTAGAATTCCACAGAGTTTAGGTGTGACACATGAGCATGGTTTGCGTGAAAGACAAAAGAAAAAAGACAGAAATAAATCAACTCTTCATCCGAGTCGAAGTCACCAGCGTACAGACTGATCTTTAATTGAAGTCCACATCAATAAGATCGTATCCTTTGACTGTCATGGTTAGTTTGATTCACAGAAGAAAGATAGATGCAAGGAAAATACATACGATCGCTTCTGGTACTCAGAAATCACTTCTGTGTAATGGTGAGTGAAAGTGTCCAAGAAGAATAGTACCAGGCCTAAAACTGACGCACGGTGTTAAATGGAGTACTAGAATGAGGCTGATGCCAACAAAAATACAGCCACGACAACCACAACAACAACTGTAAAAGCGGTAATTAGAAATCGGAGCCAACCGGCTGTTCTGAACGAATCGGCTTGTGTCGACACGTGAAACATTTGGGCGATCATGACGCAATAAATTCGGATATTTTTTTAAGTCTCTTATGATGGGACCAGGCTTATACACATGTTGTACAGAAAAGCTATTTCTTGAAGACATGAATGCTGAAAATACAAAACTTTCATTCCAGATGCAGTTAACATGTTTAGAATACCTCATTTTGCGTAAAGTTAAGCAAAGACTAACGATCAATCTTGATTTTCAAATTTGCATGGCAGCTAAATCTTATATGTGCAAGGTAACATGTTTTATAACTATGTGTCTATTAAACCAATAACGCTGGTCTGCCAAGGAAACACAACAACATTGCAGTGGATTGACACACAACTACAACAAGTACAAATTTAGCTGCGAAAGGTGGACCATAGTATTTACCTTCAAACAAATATCAGAAAGTGCTTATTTCGCTGTTAACGGTTAACTGTGCTGCTCATCTTCAATCATTGGTCACAAGGTGCATATTTAGCTGCTAACAGTGCACCATACTTGACTCCATTTTTCATACATTCTCATGCTGACTTCTATCCGGTGGAAGTGGTGGTGGGAAGGGCATTGTTTTGTACATTTTTATGTCTGTTGTTAGTCGCGTCTGAAGTAGACATATTTATTAATAATAATAGAAAAAATATCGATCGTTTATTACATACTGTGTATTAAAACAAACGTTACTTTTCATCTTGTTTTGTGAATTCATTTGTATTTTGCCTGGGTGCACAATATCGTTTCCCATCAAACAAATGTCAAAAAGTGCACATTTGGCTGTTAAAGGTACGCCATACAATTTGCCTTCAAACAATTGCAAAAAAAAAAAAAAAAAAAAAAACAGAAAAAAAGAAAAGAAAAGTACAGAAAGTGGCTGACGGCGCGCCATGCTATTCACCTTCGAATAAATGTCAAAAAGCACACATTAAACTGCTAACGGCGCGCCGTTCTGTTTTATTTTCATACGAAGTAAAAACAAAATACACAGTTAAATGTTTTTTTTTTTTTTTTTTTTTTTTTTTTTGTGGCATCAGTTCTCGGATCAATGGAGCACCTAAGGTGGTGATTTTTTTTTTTTTTTTTTCCCCTAAGGCCAAAATCCACCTCTTCATTTTTTGGTGCTTCACACTGTCCTCTTCATCTGCCAAAAAAAACAAAAAACGGAAAAAAAAACCCCAACCAATTTCCACTACTACGTTTTTTTTTTTTTTTTTTTTTTTTTTTTTGGTCTCTTTTTTTTTTCTTCTTCTTCTTTTCTTTCACAACCAATCTCTTACACACCATGCATAGTCTGTATGTTCTCTTACAAATGGACATATTTTTGCTGATTTTAGTGTTTTGGCAATTGATACAAAGTGTCTGGGTTTGTTAATGTACTAATGTGTGGTGTACTGGCACACTCACTCTGATAATGTGTTACATTATACGGAAACGGAACCAACATAAACGAAACAGAGGACTTAATTAACTGTCCACAATACTGTTTACCTTCAAACAAACGTTAAAAAAAAGGGCACGTTTATCTGCTAACGGCGTACCATTCTGTTTACCTTCAAACAAATGTAAAATTTAAGTGCACGTTTATCTGCAAACGGCGTACCATTCTGTTTACCTTCAAACAAATGTCAAATTTAAGTGCACGTTTATCTGCTAACGTCGTACCATTCTGTTTACCTTCAAACAAATGTAAAATTTAAGTGCACGTTTATCTGCTAACGGCGTACCATTCTGTTTACCTTCAAACAAATTAATGTAAAAAACCAAAGTGCACGTTTATCTGCTAACGGCGTACCATTCTGTTTACTTTCAAACCAGTCTCAAACAGCGCATGTTTAGCTGCTAAAGGTGCGCCAAACTGTTTTCTTTCAAACGAAAGTCAAAACGTGTACATTTACCTGCTAACCGTGCGCTCTACAGTTCACCTTCGAAGAAACCTTAAAAAGTGCACATTTGGTTGCTAACGGTGGCCCGTACCGTTTAGTTTCCAACAATTCTTAAAAAGTGAACGTTTAGGTGTTAACAGTACGCTATACTGTTTATCTTCAAACAAATGTCAAAAAGTGCACCTGTAGCGGCTGGCGTTGTGCTACTCTGTTCATTTCAAGCGAACGCCCAAAAGTGCACATTTAGCTGCTGAAGATAC
This sequence comes from Conus ventricosus, assembly GCA_018398815.1. Taxonomy (NCBI): domain Eukaryota; kingdom Metazoa; phylum Mollusca; class Gastropoda; order Neogastropoda; family Conidae; genus Conus; species Conus ventricosus. The sequence continues at coordinate 10,273,151 of CM031604.1, read as the reverse complement.
AAAATACTGTTTACCTTCAAGCGAACGCCAAAAAAGTGAACATCAAGCTGCTGAAGGCACACCATACTGTTTATCTTTCAAAGAACGCCAAAAGGTGCACATTTAGCTGCTGAAGGGGCACCATACTGTCTACCTTCAAAAGAATGCAATAAAAAGTACATTTAGCTGCTGAAGGCACACCATACTGTTCACCATTAAAAGAACGCCAAAACGTGCACATTTAGCTGCTGAAGGGGCACCATACTGTCTACCTTCAAAAGAATGCACAAAAAATGTACATTTAGCTGCTGAAGGTATGCCATACTGTTTACCTTCAAAAGAATGCCAAAAAAATAAAACACATTGAGCGCCTGTCAGTGCACCCTAGTGTTTACCTTGAACACAAAGGCCGTGGCGGTCTTGGCGGAGTTGTCGGTGCAGTTGCTGACACAGAAACAGATCCCCAGGAGGCCTGCCAGACACAGCTGAAACCAACAGAACAAAAAAAACCATGGCAATATTTAGCTGAGACACCAGAAATCATCTGTACACAGTTGTGAGGAGGGGAGGAGGGGGGGGGGGGGGGGGCGTGGGGAGAATATGGGGAATGGGACAACAAATATAACAAAGAATACTTATTTTGCCCGCTGTCTGTGTTCGGATTTCAACTTCTGTTTTTGCCCTCCCCCTAGAATTATCTTCCCCTCAGCTCATCCCCCGCCATCGCCCCGACCCAACTCGACGCCAACCATATGCCTTCAATCTGTCTCTTGATAAAGGTGCATTAGCTCGCGTTGACTTGCATGGATGAGTCAAGACATCATAATTCTGTTCTCTCTCTCTCTCTCTCTCTCTCTCTCTCTCTCTCTCCCTCTTTCTCTCTCTCTCTCTCTCTCTCTCTCTCTCTCTCCCCTCCCCACCAGTACTCTCTCTCTCTCCCTCTCTCTCTCTCTCTCTCTCTCTCTCTCTCTCTCTCTCTCTCTCTCTCCCCCCCTCCCCACCAGTGCACGTGTGTGTTTATATACAGGTGATATATGAGCAAAGAGTCATAATTGCAGGTTCCTTCAAAACAGGTGACAAGCTTTGGGGCTTTCCAGTGGGAATGTTCACCTCACACAAACACGCACGCATGCAACACACACACACACACACACACACACACACACACACACACACACACACATACACACACACACACACGCACACGCACGCACACACGCTCGCACGCACACACACACACACACACACACACACACACACACACACACACACACACACACACACTCGCACGCGCGCGCGCACGCATGCGCGTAGGGCTCTTCAGTTCAGAGATTTTTGACAGAAAATGGAACACAAAGTCGTAAGCCAGACTAAATGAAAACCAAATACGGCTTCTGCTTCCACTTAAACGGCCCGTTGCTCCACCGCCCCTCCTCCACCCCTCCCTCCCCACTCCCCCCTTACCTCACCTCACCCCCACTACAGTAAGGACTGGAGAGAGAGAGAGAGAGAGAGAGAGAGAGAGCACACGCCTGATCACTGTCAGAGCTTTGTGAAAATCTGTGTTGTAGCAAAAAGAGTGCAGCAGCTCCAGCCCAGCTATTCTGGGCCAAGACTGTAATGCAAAACACCAGTGAACATCTCTGAAAATCGCTGTGTGGCCAATTCAGCTTGCTAGAAAACAGCTTTAAAAAAACAAAAAACAAAACAAAAAACAACCAAACATGCAGACTGTGAATGAGTATTGACGTTAATTGCTTCGTTTTTTTGTGTTTATTTTGTTTGTTTGTAATGTCAGTATACGGATAGTATTCAAAAGTGCAGGCGAAGAGAAGATGAAGCAACAAACAGCGGGACTAAAGAGGGAAACGGAAAGACATGCAGATAGCTTACACGGAGTGATAATCAGGAAAGAAAAGAATGAGATATATGTCAACGCACAGTGGGAGAATAAGGGAGAAAAGAGGGACAGATATGCACAGAAAGACAACAGGGAAAAAAGAGAGACGGATGCGTACAGAGAAAGGATAAGGGAGAAAAAGGAGATATGCACAAAGAGGGAGAAAAGAGAGACGGGGCTTGCAGAGAGGGAGAACAAGGGAGGTAATAGAGACAGATACGCACAATGGCAAAATATGGTCGAAAAGAAAGACAAATATACACAATTGAAGAATACCGGACAAAAACAAAGACAGATTTGTGGTGAGGGAGAATAAGAGGGAAAAAAAAGACAGACATATGTGCATAGTGGGGAGAACAAGGGAGTAAAGAAAAACAAATATGCACAGATGAAAAGTACGGGAGAAAAGAGAGAATATGCGCAGAGGGACAATAAGGGAGAAAAAAAGACAGAAAAGGAGGAAAAAAGAGACAGGCAAGCACTCAGAAACATTAAAGGAAAAAAAACGAGATGTAGATATCCACAAAAGGATATAAAAGAGAGGAAAAAGGAGGAGGAGAAGAAAAGAAAAAAAAAATGAAGAGAGGGAGAATAAGGGAAGAAAAGAAAGGGACAGATAATACACAGGGGCAAAATCAAGAATAAACAAACAAAAAACACCGAGACATGTACAGACAAAAAGAGAAAAAAAAAAAAAAGGGGGCGGGGGGGGGGGGGGGGGGGGGGGTTGGAGAAGTGACAGATATGTACAAAGACAGAAATCAAAAGAAAACGGACTCACATACATGTGCAGAGAGAGAATAATGCAGGAGGGGAGGAGGGGAGGGGGGGGGGGGCGCATATGTATAGAACAGAATAAACGGGGCAAGGCGGAAGGACAGGGGTTGGGGGGGGGGGGGGGTGAGAAAGAGATAAAGAGACGCAAAGAGGAAGAATAAGTGGGAAAGGGGAGAAAGAGAGCGAGAAAAAGAGAAGATTGTCATGCATAGAAGGAGAATAAATGGGGAAGAGAGAGAGAGAGAAGAGAGAGAGAGAGAGAGAGAGAGAGAGAGAGAGAGAGAGAGAGAGAGAGAGAGAGAGAGAGAGAGAGAGAGGCAGACAGACAGGCAGACAGACAGACAGGCAGACAGAGAGAGAGAGAGAGAGAGAGAGAGAGAGAGAGAGAGAGAGAGAGAGAGAGAGAGAGAGAGAGTGAGAGACAGAGAAGGGGGGGGGGGGGCAGGGAAGGGAGGATGATAAACGGAACAATCCCGAGTTATGTTACAGTAGGAAACATGGAGAAATTTGTTTGACACGCAGCCATCGTGGATGAAAAACCTTTGAAGTTAAAAAGACACACACACACCGTTGTGTCTGTAACGTCATGGCTTCCGAGCCCAAAGAGACATTCATTGCGTGATGCGAGTTTTCAGCACAAACGTGTGTCTCTAAGATCATAGCGTCCAAGTGCAACAGAGGTATTTCATAGTTTGAGTTTTCTCACCCTGCATAAGGCCTCCCATCAAGTGACGTGCTATAGGCTCTATGGTAAGACTGTGATGTAATACAGTGCAGTGGGCAAGTCCTTTGGACTAGTACGGGAAGCTGGACGTTCCCGCCCCCACAGTCTCCACTATCTTGCGAGCATACCGCAAGCATAGCTGGTAAGTTGACGGGTCACCGACCCTCAGCTCTAGGGCGTGTCTACCTTGTATGCGAAGCTGAATTCGGCGGACTGCGCGGAAGAAACCACTGTGGTTCAGCGGGCAGAAAGGCGATTTCCAGCAACGCGCTGAACTCAATCAAACAATGGAAAACATTCCAAGGACACATGACATCGAATGTAGATAATCAATTCCAAGTAAGCGAATTGGTCAAACAAAATTGAAGAGTGTGCTCCCTTTCTGAATCCATTTCCCACACCACTGGGCACTGTGTTTACCTGTTTATACTTTCTGAACGTTAGAAGAAAAATAAAGATCTAATGTAAATACATACCACTTGACATGGATGCGTGAACAAAACATCAAAACAGAAATGTGTTGAAAACGAGCATTTTCCGTCATTATCTTTTTCTTTATTTGCTGTTTCAATGTTGTATGTAAGGCCCATAAAACAGGCCTGTGCATTAATATTCTCTGCTTATTGTTAGATACTACTCTTGTGCTCTCATACACTTTATAATACATACTGCGGTTCAGAAGACACGACGGCATTCTCTTTTTGCGGGCTACAGGAATTTATGTTGCATGCTAATCAAGCAATACTCATCAATTTGTCATTTTTCACTTAGTGTTTATTCTGTCACTTTCACACATCTTGCTGATGGTGCGCGGTGGTCGACAGTGACCCTATCTTGGGTATGGGCCGCACAACGAACGGGAGTCCCACAGAGCTACGTGATCTCTAAGGTTCTCCCTTAGTAACCAACTTGGCTCTGTGAAACAAGAGTCCCACTCGGGACCATAACCCATGTGTCTCTCGACGACATGGTCGGTGATGTATGCTTTCATGGGGGTTCTTGTGGGCAAATAATAATTTGGCGTACTGAAACCTGCGACACGGTCAAGAACGACGAACCCTGCGACCTTGAAGCGGAATTTCGGTGGACTGCGCGGAAGAAACCACTGTGGTTCAACGGGCAAAAGGGCGATTTCCAGCAACGCGTTGTGGAGCGCACAGGGCGTGTCAAGACACAAAAGGCATCACAGTCATCCACTGCACCCCAATCTATCCAGGCATCACGGTCATCCACTGCACCTCAATCTATCCAGGCATCACAGTTATCCACTGCACCCCAATCTATCCAGGCATCATGGTCATCCACTGCACCCCAATCTATCCAGGCATCACGGTCATCCACTGCACCTCAATCTATCCAGACATCACGGTTATCCACTGCACCTCAATCTATCCAGACATCACGGTCATCCACTGCACCTCAATCTATCCAGGCATCACGGTCATCCACTGCACCTCAATCTATCCAGGCATCACGGTCATCCACTGCACCTCAATCTATCCAGGCATCATGTTCATCCACTGCACCTCAATCTATCCAGGCATCACGGTCATCCACTGCACCTCAATCTATCCAGGCATCACAGTCATCCACTGCACCTCAATCTATCCAGGCATCACGGTTATCCACTGCACCTCAATCTATCCAGGCATCATGGTCATCCACTGCACCCCAATCTATCCAGGCATCACGGTTATCCACTGCACCTCAATCTATCCAGGCATCACGGTCATCCACTGCACCTCAATCTATCCCCAGCCGTCTCGACTTCGTCTTGTCATTTGACACGGATAGACTGGGGCGAGAGAGAGAAGGCTGACGACGCGCAACTCCCTCCCTCACTATAAGTCAACTCTCTCCCTCACTATATATAATCCAAGTCAAGCGCAAGTCATGACTTCAAACCCCACAGCGCAACCTCAAGTCCTGTGGCGATGGGCAAGTGGCCAAGGCAGCAGGTGTGGACACACTGGGAGCTGTCAGTCACGAGCCTGCACACAGGCGGCCCAGGGCATGTGGTCGCCCTCTACTGGACGAAGCAGAAGTGGAGTTCGGCAGCCCCTGGGTGTCTGAGCCGCCCTTTTTAGGACCGCACTGCTCACCTCCATAGCAAGAGGAAGAGGCTAGAAAAGGTGCCTTAAACATTGCCTGCTTCACCTTACCCTGGCCAGCAAACCGCGGCTGGCGGGGTGTCCCTCCCAGCGATCGAATTACGAAGAAAATAAAAACAAAGGTGCTAAACCTCGGCACACGGAACGTGCGAACTCTACTGGACAACGCCAAGGACTGGAGAGAGAGAGAGAGAGAGAGAGAGAGGAGAGAGAGAGAGAGAAAGCACACGCCTGATCACTGTCAGAGCTTTGCGAAAATCTGTGTTGTAGCGAAAAGAGTGCAGCAGCTCCAGCCCAGCTATTCTGGGCCAAAACTGTAATGCAAGACACCAGTGAACACTGCTGAAAATCGCTGTGTGGCCAATTCAGCTTGCTAGAAAACAACTTAAAAAAAAAAAAAAAAAAAAAAAAAAAAAAAACAATAACAACAACAACAACAAACAAACATGCAGACTGTGAATGAGTATTGACGTTAATTGCTTCGGTTTTTTGTGTTTATTTTGTTTGTTTGTAATGTCAGTTTATGGATAGTATTCAAAAGAGCAGGCGAAGAGAAGATGAAGCAACAGCGGGACTAAAGAGGGAAACGGAAAGACATGCAGATAGCTTGCACTGAGTGAAAATAAGGAAAGAAAAGAATGAGATATATATGTCAACACACAGTGGGAGAATAAGGGAGAAAAGAGGGACAGATATGTACAGAAAGACAAGGGGGGAAAAAGAGACAGATACGTACAGAGGAAGAATAAGGGAGAAAAAGGAGATATGCACAGAGAGGGAGAAAAGACAGACGGGACTTGCAGAGAGGGAGAGCAAGGGAGATAATAGAGAGATATGCACAATGGCAAAATAAGGTCGAAAATAAAGACAAATGTACACAGTTGAAGAATAGCGGAGAGAAAAAAAGACAGATATGTGCTGAGGGAGAAAAAGAGAGAGAAAGACAGACAAATGTGCACAGTGGGGAGAACAAGGGAGTAAAGAAAGACAAATATGCACAGATGAAAAGTACGGGAGAAAAGAGAGAATGATATGCGCAGAGGGACAATAAGGGAGAAAAAAAGACAGAAACGTGCACAGAGGGAGAAAAAAAAAAAAAGGAGGAAAAAGAGACAGGCAAGCACTCAGAAACATTAAAGGGAAAAAAAACAACGATATGCAGATATCCACAAAAGGATAATAAAGAGAGGAAAACGGAGGACGAGAAAAAAAATAGATGAAGAGAGGGAGAATAAGAGAAGAAAAGAAAGGGACAGATAATACACAGGGGCAAAATCAAGAGAAAAAAAAATACCGTGACATGTACAGACGAAAAGAGAAAAGGGAGGAGGGGGGGGAGGGGGGCGTTGGAGAAGTGACAGATATGTACAAAGACAGAAATCAAAAGAAAACGGACTCACAGACATGTGCAGCGAGAGAATAATGCAGGAGGGGAGGAGGGGGGGGGGGGGGGGGGGGGGGGAAGGCGCATATGTATAGAACAGAATAAACGGAGCAAGGCGGAAGGACGGGGGTTGGGGTGGGGGGGGGGGGTGAGAAAGAGATAAAGAGACGCAAAGAGGAAGAGGGAAAAGGAGAAAGAGAGGCAGAGCTGCATAGAGGGAGAATACGGGAGGAAAAGAGAGACATGCACAGAGCAAGAACATGGGCGTGGTGTGGGGGTGGGGATGGGAAGAGAGCGAGAAAAAGAGAGATTGTCATGCATAGGAGAATAAATGGGGAAGAGAGAGAGAGAGAGAGAGAGAGAGAGAGAGAGAGAGAGAGGAGAGAGAGAGAGAGAGAGAGCTAGAGAGAGAGGCAGACAGATAGACAGAGAGTGAAACAGAGCGAGTCAGAGACAGACAGACAGAGCAAGAGAGAGAGAGAGAGAGAGAGAGAGAGAGAGAGAGAGGAGAGAGAGAGAGAGAGAGAGAGGAGAGAGAGAGAGGGGGGCAGGGAAGGGAGGATGATAAACGGAACAATCCCGAGTTATGTTATGGTAGGAAACATGGAGAAATTTGTTTGACACGCAGCCATCATGGATGAAAAACCTTTGAAGTTCAACACACACACACACACAACACAGCGTTGTGTCTGTAACGCCATGGCTTCCGAGCCCAAAGAGACAATCATTGCGTGATGCGAGTTTTCAGCACAAACGTGTGTCTCTAAGATCATAGCGTCCAAGCGCAACAGAGGTATTTCATGTTTGAGTTTTCTCACCCTGCATAAGGCCTCCCATCAAGTGGCGTGCTATAGGCTCTATGGTAAGACTGTGATGTAATACAGTGCAGTGGGCAAATCCTTTGGACTAGTACGGGAAGCTGGACGTTCCCGCCCCCACAGTCTCCACTATCTTGCGAGCATACCGCAAGCATAGCTGGTAAGTTGACGGGTCACCGACCCTCAGCTCTAGGGCGTGTCTACCTTGTATGCGAAGCTGAATTCGGCGGACTGCGCGGAAGAAACCACTGTGGTTCAGCGGGCAGAAAGGCGATTTCCAGCAACGCGCTGAACTCAATCAAACAATGGAAAACATTCCAAGGACACATGACATCGAATGTAGATAATCAATTCCAAGGAAGCGAATTGGTCAAACAAAATTGAAGAGTGTGCTCCCTTTCTGAATCAATTTCCCACACTACTGGGCACAGTGTTTACCTGTTTATACTTCCTGAACGTTAGAAGAAAAAAAAAAAGATCTAATGTAAATACATACCACTCGACGTGGATGCGTGAACAAAACATCAAACAGAAATGTGTTGAAAACGAGCATTTTCCGTCATTATCTTTTTCTTTATTTGCTGTTTCAATGTTGTATGTAAGGCCCATAAAATAGGCCTGTGCATTAAATATTATCTGCTTATTGTTAGATACTACTCTTGCGCTCTCATACACCTTAAAATACATACTGCGGTTCAGAAGACACGACGGCTTTGCATTCTCTTTGGGCGGGCTACAGGAATTTATGTTACACACTAATCAAGCATTACTCATCAAGTTGTCATTTTCACTTTTAGTGTTTATCCTGTCACTTTCACACATCTTGCTGATGGTGAGCGGTGGCCCGACAGCGACCCTATCATGGGTATGGGCCCCACAACGAACGGGAGTTCCACAGAGCTACGTGATCTCTAGGTTCTCCCTTAGTAACCAACTTGGCTCTGTGAAACAAGAGTCCCACTCGGGACTATAACCCACGATGAGTCTGTCGACGACATGGTCGGTGATATATGCCTTCATGGGGGTCCTTGTGGGCAAATAATAATTTGTCGTAGTGTGAAACCTGCGACACGATCAAGAACGACGAAAAGGTATACAAAGCGCACAAAATTTGAACGTGTTCCTCCTTGACTGTCCACGGCTCGAATCACTCCATACAAGCGCGCGCGCACAATTCAATTCAATTCAAATTTAATCCTTTGACCCCTGCTGGGGCATGGAGGATACAAATGTAACAAAGAGAAATACGAAACTCACTCAGAACAATGTGTGAACATAGTTGCGAAATGCTGAATTCTGGTGAACTGTAACGATCTCATTAAACAATCTTCCCATTTTTTAGAAACTTACTAATATTCAAACAAATGCGTCTTCCTTTTTGAAATAAATTACAAAGTTGAAAACAGACTTTGGTTTTAGATATTTTTTAGGGATGAATTTTTCACGAAGAGTCTACACTATCTTGCGAGCAATATACCGCAAGCATAGCTGGTTGATAGGTCACCCCAACCTTTAAGCGAAGCTGAATTCAGCGGACTGTGCGGAAGAAACCACTGTGGTTCAATGGGCAAAAAGGTGATTTCCAACAACGTGTTGTGGAGCTCACAGGGCGTGTCAAGACACAAAAGACGTCACGGTTATCCACTGCACCTCAATCTATCCCCAGCCGTCTCGACTTCATCTTGCCACTGGACACAGAGAGACTGGGGCGAGGGAGTGAGGCTGACGACGCGCAACTCTCCCTCACTATAATCCAAGTCAAGCGCAAGTCATGACTTCAAACCCCACAGCGCAACCTCAAGTCCTGTGGAGATGTGCAAGTGGCCAAGGCAGCGGGGTGTGGACACACTGAGAGCTGTCAGTCACGTGCCTGCACACAGGCGGCCCAGGGCATGTGGTCGCTCTCTACTGGACGAAGCAGAAGTGGAGTTTGGCAGCCCCTGGGTGTCTGAGCCGCCCTTTTTAGGACCGCACTGCTCACCTCCATAGCAAGAGGAAGAGGCTAGAAAAGATGCCTTAAACATTGCCTGCTTCACCTTACCCTGGCCAGCAAACCGTGGCTGGCGGGGTTGTCCCTCCCAGCGATCGAATTACGAAGAAAATAAAAACAAAGGTGCTAAACCTCGGCACACGGAACGTGCGAACTCTACTGGACAACGCCAAGGACTGGCGCGAGAGAGAGAGAGAGAGAGAGAGAGAGAGAGCACACGCCTGATCACTGTCAGAGCTTTGTGAAAATCTGTGTTGTAGCGTAAAGAGTGCAGCAGCTCCAGCCCAGCTATTCTGGGCCAAGACTGTAATGCAAAACACCAGTGAACATCTCTGAAAATCGCAGTGTGGCCAATTCAGCTTGCTAGAAAACAGAACTTAAAAAAGCAAACAAACAAAAAACAACACAAAAAAAAACAAGAACAACAACAACAAACATGCAGACTGTGAATGAGTATTGACGTTAATTACTTCGTTTTTTGTGTGTTTAGTTTGATTGTTTGTTTGTAATGTCAGTTTATGGATAGTATTCAAAGAGCAGGCGAAGAGAAGATGAAGCAACAGCGGGACTAATGAGGGAAACGGAAAGACATGCAGATAGCTTGCACTGAGTGAAAATAAGGAAAGAAAAGAATGAGATATATGTCAACACACAGTGGGAGAATAAGGGAGAAAAGAGGGACAGATGTGCACAGAAAGACAAGGGGGGAAAAAGAGACGGATACGTACAGAGGAAGAATAAGGAGAAAAAGGAGATACGCACAGAGAGGGAGAAAAGACAGACGGGACTTGCAGAGAGGGAGAACAAGGGAGATAATAGAGAGATATGCACAATGGCAAAATAAGGTCGAAAATAAAGACAAATGTACACAGTTGAAGAATAGCGGAGAGAAAAAAAGACAGATATGTGCTGAGGGAGAAAAAGAGAGAGAAAGACAGACAAATGTGCACAGTGGGGAGAACAAGGGAGTAAAGAAAGACAAATATGCACAGATGAAAAGTACGGGAGAAAAGAGGAGAATGATATGCGCAGAGGGACAATAAGGGAGAAAAAAAAAGACAGAAACGTGCACAGAGGGAGAAAAAAAGGAGGAAAAAAAGAGACAGGCAAGCACTCAGAAACATTAAAGGGAAAAAAAAACGAGATGTAGATATCCACAAAAGGATTTAAAAGAGAGGAAAAAGGAGGAGGAGAAAAAAAAAATGAATGAGGAGAGGGAGAATAAGGGAAGAAAAGAAAGGGACAGATAATACACAGGGGCAAAATCAAGAAGAAGAAAAAAACTGAGACATGTACAGACGAAAAGAGAAATGGGTGGGGAGTGGGGGGGGGGGGGGGGGGGGGGGTTGGAGAAGTGACAGATATGTACAAGACAGAAATCAAAAGAAAACGGACTCACAGACATGTGCAGCGAGAGAATAATGCAGGAGGGGGAGGAGGGGCGGGGGGGGGGGGGGGGGGGGGCGCATATGTATAGAACAGAATAAACGGAGCAAGGCGGAAGAACAGGGGATGGGGGGGGGGGGGGTGAGAAAGAGAGAAAGAGGAAGAATAAGTGGGAAGGGGGAGAAAGAGAGGCAGAGCTGCACAGAGGGACAATAGGGGAGGAAAAGAGAGACATGCACAGAGCAAGAACATGGGCGTGGTGGTGGGGGTGGGGATGGGAACAGAGTGAGAAAAAGAGAGATTGTCATGTATAGATGGAGAAGAAATGGGGAAGAGGAGAGAGAGAGAGAGAGAGAGAGAGAGAGAGAGAGAGAGAGAGAGAGAGAGAGACAGGCAGACAGACAGACAGACAGACAGGCAGACAGACAGATAGAGAGTGAAACAGAGAGAGGCAGACACAAACAGACAGAGAGAGAGAGAGAGAGAGAGAGAGAGAGAGAGAGAGAGAGAGAGAGAGAGAGAGAGAGAGAGAGAAAGAGGGGGGGGGGGGGGGGGCAGGGAAGGGAGGATGATAAACGGAACAATCCCGAGTTATGTTACAGTAGGAAACATGGAGAAATTTGTTTGACAGGCAGCCATCGTGGATGAAAAACCTTTGAAGTTCAAAACACACACACATTCACCGTTGTGTCTGTAACGTCATGGCTTCCAAGCCCAAAGAGACATTCATTGCGTGATGCGAGTTTCAACACAAACGTGTCTCTAAGATCATAGCGTCCAAGCGCAACAGAGGTATTTCATGGTTTGAGTGTTTCCCACCCAGCATAAGGCCTCCAACAAGTGACGTGCTCTATGGTAAGACTGTGATGTAATACAGTGCAGTGGGCAAGTCCCTTTGGACTAGTACGGGAAGCTGGACGTTCCCGCCCCCACAGTCTCCACTATCTTGCGAGCATATCGCAAGCATAGCTGGTAAGTTGACGGGTCACTGATCCTCAACTCTAGGGCTTGTCTACCTTGTATGCGAAGCTGAATTCGGCGGACTGCGCGGAAGAAACCACTGTGGATCAACGGGCAGAAAGGCGATTTCCAGCAACGCGCTGAACTTACAATGGAAAAAATTCCAAGAACACATGACATCGAATGTAGATAATGAATTCCAAGGAAGCGAATTGGTCAAACAAAATTAAAGAGTGTGCTCCCTTTCTGAATCCATTTCCCACACTACTGGGCACAGTGTTTACCTGTTTATACTTCCTGAACTTTAGAAGAAAAAAAAACAAACAGATCTAATGTAAATACATACCACTCAACGTGGATGCGTGAACAAAACATCAAAACAGAAATGTGTTGAAAACGAGCATTTTCCGTCATTATCTTTTTCTTTATTTGCTGTTTCAATGTTGTATGTAAGGCCCATAAAAGAGGCCTGTGCACTAATATTCTCTGCTTATTGTTAGATTGTACTCTTGCGCTCTCATACACCTTATAATACATACTACAGTTAAAAGACACGACGGCATTCTCTTTTTGCGAGCTACAGGAATTTATGTTACACACTAAACAAGCATTACTAGTCAATTTGTCATTTTCACTTAGTGTTTATTCTGTCACTTTCACACATATTACTTACGGTGGTCGACGGCGACCCTCTCTTGGGTATGGGCCCCACAACGAGCGGGAGTCCCACAGAGCTACGTGATCTCTAAGGTTCTCCCTTAATAACCAACTTGGCTCTGTGAAACAAGAATCCCACTCGAGACCATAACCTTAACCATGATGTGTCTGTCGACGACATGGTCGGTGATGTATGCTTTCATTGGGGTTCCTGTGGGCAAATAATAATTTGGCGTAATGACACGATCGAAACAAAGGTGCTAAACCTCGGCACACGGAACGTGCGAACTCCTTACTGGACAACGCCAAGGCAGACACACCAGAACGAAGAACTGCACTGGTCGCCAAAGAACTTGCTCGCTACAACGTTGACATAGCAGCACTCGGCGAAACACGCCTAGCGACAAAGGCCAGCTTACAGAATGTGGTGGAGGATATACATTCTTCTGGAGTGGACGCACAGCACTGAACGGCGAGAGGCAGGCGTGGGATTTGCCATCAGATCCCATCTCACCCGAAAATTTGTCAAGCTCCTGGAGGGCATAAACGATCGCCTGATGATGACACTCCAGCTTCCACTTGGAAACAAGAAGAGTGCAACACTAATCAGCGCGTACGCCCCAACAATGGCCAACCAGATGACATCAAGGACAAGTTCTATGAAGAACTAGACCCTCTCATCACAGCAGTCCCACCGTCTGAGAAGCTACGTTCTCGGGACTTCAACGCCAGAGTGGGGACCGATCACCAGACCTTTGGGGATGGATGATTGGGAGACACGGTACTAGGCAACTGCAACAGCAGTGGCCTCCTGCTTCTCAAGATGTGCGCTACTCACGACCTTTGTCATCACCAACACTCTGCTCCGCCTCCCTACCCGCAACAAGACATCATGGATGCATCCACGCCCCAAGCATTGGCATCTGATTGATTATGTCATCACCAGGAAGAGAGATGTGCGAGACGTGAGAGTGACAAAGGCGATGTGTGGTGCCGACGGCTGGACTGATCATCGCCTCATCGTGTCAAAGTTTAAACTCCGCATCCTGCCCATGCAGAGACCCCAAGGTCAGAAGACTACAAAGAGGCTCAACGTCTCCAAGCTCAAGGATAATAAGTTGCAGATTTCTAAAATGACCTAGATGGCAGGCTGCCTAAGACACGAGAGGATGATCACAGCAGCATTGAAGAGCAGTGGGAGGCCTTCAGAGATGCAGTTTTATTTACTGTCCTCGAACACCTCGGACCAGCACCCCGTAGAAACCAAGACGGGTTTGATGAGAATGACGCAGAAGTGCAGACACTGCTGTCAGAGAAACACCAGCTGTTCAGAGCGCACCAGAATGCCCTGTAGAGCGCCGTTTTTGGTATTGGGCGCCGTTTTGGTATTGGCATACCAAAACGGCGTTTCAATACAAAAAACGGCGTCTTAGGTCCCGCCGTTTTTGGTATTGAACACCAAAACGGCGGGACGTAAGACGCCGTTTTGGTATTGGGCGCCTTTTTGGTATGCCAATACCAAAACGGCGCCCAATACCAAAACGGCGCTTCTCGCCCCCTCCGTTTGGTATCCTGACCGGCCTTGTATAATTGGGTTTTTAGAATGTGTACTTGTATTTCCGCTCGACGACCTGAGAGACGCGTTCTTCTTGTGAGTATACCTTTTATTTTATGCTGTCAGTACAATTTAAATCAATTTTAAATTGCAGTTCTTAAATTGTCTTTGTGTTTGTATGCAAATAAAACCCGGTACGGTACTCTGGTATGTTATTTTAGGCAGAATATTTGTCATGGTTGTGATCAGTGTCTATAGATCTAAACAAGTGACCAATAAACCCCGAATAGGTCCCCCAGGACAACCAAGTTCCCATAACTACCTGTCCCGAGTATGTTAACGATTTTGTTTTCTCAATATAATGTCTAAAACAAAAATGCAATAGTGTTTATGAAATTTATTGCAGTAAAAATCCTTCTCTAGGTCTCTGTGTGTAAACTGAAGTGTTGACGTCAGTTTCATTCATAATATTTCTTGGCTGCGTTCGTTTGGAATCAAAGTTGTGTGTGTGTGTGTTTTGTGTGTGTGTGTGTGTGTGTGTGTGTGCGTGTTGTGTGTGTGTGTGTGCAAATGAGAGTGCGTTTTAAAAAGTGTAGTGTATCTTTATGAGTTTGTGTGTGTATGTATGTGTGTGTGTGTGTGTGTGTGTGTGTGCGTATATGTGTGTGGTGTGTGTGTGTTGCAAATGAGTAGATGGGTTTTTTTTATCTTTATGAGCTCATCACTAATGCGAGAAAAGCAGATATTGAGATTTGAACCAGATGCACAAAAACAGGTCCTTTAAGGCCCGGGTCAGGATACAAAAACGGTGGGTACGAGAAGCGCCGTTTTGGTATTGGGCGCCGTTTTGGTATTGCCATATTAAAACGGCGCCCAATACAAAACGGCGTCTTACGTCCCGCCGTTTTGGTGTTCAATACCTAAGACGGAACCTAAGACGCCGTTTTGGTACTGAAACGCCGTTTTGGTATGCCAATACCAAAACGGCGTTTCAATACCAAAACGGCGCTCTACATGACCCCATATCACAAGCTAAGAAATGATGCCTTCACCAGCGCGAAACAAAAAGTGCAGAAGAGGTTTCGCGAAATGCAGGATGCCTGGTTCAGCCAAAAAGGGCCCGATGAAATCCAGGGCTACGCAGACAGTCATGACACCAAGCGTTTCTATGTTGCTCTGAAGGCTGTGTGTGGACCCCAGTCCTCCGGCTTCTCCCCCTCCTCAATGCAGAGGGGAAACCCCAGCTGCTGACAGAAAAGAAGCAGATTCTGGAGAGATGAGCTGAACACTCTACCCAGGTTCTCAACCGCCCTGCCTCAATCAACGATGAGGCCATTGCATGCCTACCTCAAGTGGAGATCAGGCAAGACCTTGACACCCCCCCCCCCCCCCCCCCAAGAAGAAGTCAAAAATGCAATCAAACAACTTTCCTGTGGCAAAGCGCCAGGATCTGATGCAATCCCTGCCGAAGTTTACAAATCAGAAGGCCCAGCCTTGACACAGAAGCTGACGCAGCTCTTCCAGTCCATGTGGAATGAAGAGAGGGTCCCACAACAGTTGAAAGATGCCAACATTCTCCACATCTACAAGAGAAAAGGCAACCCCCAGTCCTGCGACGTTCTCTCTCTTATCCATAGCTGGGAAGATCTTGGCTCGTGTCCTGCTAAACCGCCTTCTACTACACCTTGAGCAGGGTCTCCTCCCAGAAAGCCAGTGTGGCTTTCGTGCAGAACGTGGAACTGCAGACATGATATTTGCTGCACGACAGCTCCAGGAAAAACGCCAAGAGCAGCAGAGCGATCTGTTCGTGACCTTTGTCGATCTGACTAAGGCCTTCGATACGGTCAGCAGAGATGGCTTGTGGAAGATCATGGAGAAATTTGGCTGTCCCAACAGGTTCATCACGATCGGGCCGACAGTTTCACGACGGCATGATGGTGTAAGTACTGGATGATGGAGACCGTCAGAAGCCTTTCCAGTGACCAACGGCGTAAAGCAAGGCTGCGTTTCTCGCCCCTACACTCTTCAGCATGGTCTTCTCTGCCATGCTGACTGATGCCTTCCGTGACTGCCAGGGTGGTATACACGTCAGATACAGAACTGACGGTGGGCTGTTCAACTTCAGGCGACTGCAGGCTGTTACAAAGGTGAAAGGACCGTCATCAGGGACCTCTTGTTTGCTGATGACTGTGCCCTGAATGTCAGCACAGAGCAGATGATTCAGCATGAAATGGACTGCCTCTCACGAGCCTGCGACAACTTCGGTCTCACATCAGCACCAAAAAGACCGAAGTGATGTATCAGCCTGCGCCAGGTAAACCCTACAAGGAACCACACATCACGGTAAAGGGACAGAACTTACAGGCAGTTGACAACTTCACATATCTAGGCAGCACACTCTCATGAGCTAGTGAACATTGACGCAGAAGTCAGGAACAGGATTGCCAAAGCCAGCTCTGTGTTTGGGAGACTCCGTGAAAATGTCTGGGAGTGGAGAAAACTATGCCTTACCAGCAAGCTGAAGGTCTACCATGCAGTGGTACTAACCATCTCCTCTATGCCAGTGAGACCTGGACTGTTTACAGCAGACACGCCAAACAGCTCAACCATTTTCACCTCAGCTGTCCCCGCAGACTCCTACACATCAAGTGGTAGGACAAAGTCCCAGACCACTGTGGTCTTGGAAAGGGCCAGCATCCCCAGCATCTACACTCTCCTTCTAAAATTCCGAGCCAGATGGGCTGGCCCCATCGTCAGAATGCCAGATATAGTCGACTGCCGAAACAACTGCTGTACAGAGAACTGAGTCAGGGCAAGCACAAAGTTGGTGGGCAGAAGAAACGTTTCAAGGACTGCCTCAAAGTGTCCCTCAAAGGCCTGAACATCAGCCTCAACACCTGGGAGTCGCTTGCCTGGACCGCCCAGCCTGGCGAAGCAGCCTCACAAAGGGTGCATGTACATGAGAGAAGAGACATACAGCAGAAGCTGAGAGAAAGCGAGCCCTGCGCAAGGCCTACCTCCACCTCCACTGTAGCACCCACCCACTTGTATCCCACATGTGGGCATTCCTTCCGGGCCCAGATCGGTCTCACCAGCCACCTGCAGACCCACACTCAGCGATCTTCCATCTGAGATTGAAGTCATGGTCATCTTCGAAATCGAAGGACGAACAACAACAAAGAACTGCAATGAAGTGTGTATGCAGTATCTCATTTCACCAATGTTCTAAAAGGAATCGGTTGCGTAGCTACAGCAGATAGATCCGGCAGTGGTTTAAACCAGGAGCCCCAGGATGTACATGCGTCAAATGAAGATGGAGCCATCCCTGAATTCAACCACAACCGAGGGAGATAAGGCCAGCCTCACATCCACCACACGCTGTGGAATGGGGCGGCTAAAATGACACTCTGTCTCAAATACTTTGAATCTGGACAGTGTTGCAAAAGCCTGTACATCTGTAAATAGACCAAAGGGGAGACGGGGAGGGACACGGAGGATACAGGAAGAGAAGGCAGGGGGTAGGTGAGAAAAAGGGTGGGGTGGGGGAGGGGGGCTGAGAGGTCGTGCAAATTTAATATTCAAACTCTGTATGCTACTGTCTCGATGTGTGCTCAGCAGTATCTGTCACAGAAGCAAAAGGAGATATGTTTATAGTGACATTTGGGCTTTTCCCGTCCATGGTGTCCAAGCCCCTCAGACATTTCATGATGTCAGTTTACAACACAAACATGTGTCTCTAAGATATGGCGTCCAAAACAAACAGAAGCACTTCATGGTTTGAGATTTTCCAGCCTGCATAGGGCCTCCTATCGAGTGGCGTTCTATGGACTCTATGGTAAGACTGTGATGTAATATAAGAAATGCAATGCAGTATAATGCAAAATACAATGCGATACAATACATTATACAACAGAAAACCACTGCAAATCAATGAAATCCAATGCAATGTGATACCATACAATGCATCACAATAGAACATAATACACAATAGAACACAATAAAATACAATACAACTTTATACAATACAATACAATACAATATACACACAACACACACAGCAGCAAAGCACGAAAAACCAAAACCGGCAACAAAAAAAGTTCACAATAAAACGCAAAAGACCTCTTGTAGTTTCAAAGCTATAAGAAAAATAAAAAGAAAGACTGACGTCATCACGTTGCCCCCAACAACGGTTACAAACTCGTATCGAGCGGAAGTCGAGGGATATATGTCTGGTGCCCCATCAGCAACCTTAAGACAGAAGTAAATAGTGGGCACACAAAGAGAGAGAGAGAGAGAGAATAGTGGGCACACAGAGAGAGAGAGAAGAGAGAGAGAGAGAGAGAGAGAGAGAGAATGACCTAGATCAATGTGATATCTCCTTACAGCGATGTTTTGTAAAGGAATCAGTTGCGCAGTAACAGCAGATAGACCATTGGGCCCTCGCCACGGGAGCAAAGGTCAAACTGGGAGCCCCAGGACTGTAAATGTGTCAAGGGAGGTAGAGCCATCCCTGCGTACATTCACAACCAAGTGGAGATAAGGCCAATCCCACACCGACCACACGCTGAGTACTGGTGGGCCGAGATGATACTCTGTCTCACTACTTTGAATCGGGACAACGTTGCAAAAGCCTGTAAGCCTGAAACTGGAGCAAAGACAGCAGGATTGAGAGAGTGGTTGAGAGGGATTAATGGGAGGGAGGCAGGGGTGGGGTGGAGGTTGGAGGTCTTTGGAGGAGGGGGGGGGGGGTGAGAAAGAAAATGATGTGGGTTTGGGCGCGCGGTGCACACGTTGGGAGTGAGTGTGTGTGTGTGTGTGTGTGTGGTGTGTGTGTGTGTGTGGTGTGCGTGTTTTGGGGAGGGGGGGGGGGGGGGTTGTAAATGTTTGGGTATGGATTTGTATGGGTGTAAATGTCTAACTTTGTACATGTACATAAACCACATTGGAAAAGGTGATTTTGTTTTACAGGCCTGTTTTTACCCACAGATTGATTTATTAATGTTGAATGGTTTGTGTTTGTGTTTTACGTGCCTGCAAAAGCATTCTCCATGTGCATATGAGGATATAATAAAAGGTCTGAAGTATGTAGTCTGAGACGGAGTGGCGGGAGGGATGCAGAGTACAGGGAAGGGAAGTCAGGGGAGAGGTAAGAGGGGGGTGGAGGTAGGGGGCTGAATGGGCATGCGAATTCAACATCGAAACTCGGTATGCTATTAGCTCCATGCGAGCTCATCTGTATGCGTCACAGAAGCAAAGGGAGATAAGAGACGTTGGGGCTCGTTTCCTCAAAGCTTCCAAGCCCAAAAAGAGACATTAATGACGCGAGTTTTTAACACAGCCGTGTCTCTAAGATCATGGCCTCCGAGCCCAACTGAGATATTTCATGACGTCAATTTTCGACACAAACGCGTGTCTCTAAGATCATAGCGTCCAAGCCTAACAGAGACATTTGATAGTGTGAGTTTTCCGATTCTGCATAGGGTCTCCCAGCAAATGGCTTTGGGCTCTATGGTAAGACTGCAATGTAATCTAATGCGATGCCATGCAGGTACGATCCAAAGACAAACACGATATGGCACATTACATAACAGAAAACTATTCATTGCAATGCAATGCAATGATGTCACGCAATAAGACAAAACAATACAGTATAATATAACGCTATGCTGACGTCATCACTTTGCCCTTGATAATGGTTGCTAAATCGTCACAAGCACAAGTC
This sequence comes from Conus ventricosus, assembly GCA_018398815.1. Classification (NCBI taxonomy): domain Eukaryota; kingdom Metazoa; phylum Mollusca; class Gastropoda; order Neogastropoda; family Conidae; genus Conus; species Conus ventricosus. The sequence continues at coordinate 10,253,188 of CM031604.1, read as the reverse complement.
GAGGGATAAATGTCTGGTGCCACATCAACAATCTGAAGACAGAAAAAAGTGGACAGAGAGAGAGAGAGAGAGAGAGAGAGAGAGAGAGAGAGAGAGAGAGAGAGAGGCGTGACCTAAATCCACATGGTATCTCCTTACACTGATGTTTTGAAAAGGAATCAGTTGCCTAGCTACAGCAGACAGACCCGGGCCCTCGCCACAGGAGCAGTGGTCCAAACCGGGAGTCCCGGGACTGGAACCATTCCTACGTTCAAGTACAACCAACCGGCTTAAGCCAAAACTACACACCGACCACACGCTGTGGAATGGAAGGCTGAAATAACACTCTGTCTCCCTACTTTGAGTCTGGGCAATGTTGCTACAGCCTGTAAATCTGTAACTGGAATACAGGCGGATATGGGGGCGGCAAGGACTGGGTGGGAAGTGAGGGCAAGGGGGTGGGGTGGGCTGAGAGGGGAGGCAATCCCAATTCTGTATGCCACGATCTCCACGTGTGCTCATCCCTATGCGTCACGGAAGCAAAGGGAGATAAACGACGTTTGGGCTCTTTTCCTTCCATGGCACTCAAGCCCAGCACAGACATTTCATGATGTGAGTTTGTAGCACGAACAAGTGTGTCTAAGGTCATGAGGACCAAGCCTAACAGAGGTGTTTCATGACGTGAGTTTTCAACAGAAATGTGTCTCTGACGTCCACGCCCACTGGAGGCATGTCATAATGTGAGTTTTCCCATCCTGCATAGGACCTCCCAACATGTCTGAGTATTATGAGCTCAATGAAAACACTGTGCTGTCAAATAATGCAACGTAAAGCAGTAAATGCAAAGACAAATACAATACAGTGCAAAAATATTTTACAACAAAACAAAACTTCACTTTGGGGATGTAATGCAATGCTGTGATATACAATGCAATGCTATTCGATACAACGCAGTACAATACAGTACTATACTATGGAATGCAAATACAATACAGCACAGTACAATACGATACTGTACAAGAGATACAGTACAGTACAATACAATGCTATGAAAATGGTTGACAGTAAAACTCAGAAAGCCTTTTCTAGTTTCAAACGAAAAAATACTGACGTTATCGTGTTTCCCCCTATAACTTCAACAAAAATCAACAAGAGTGGAAGGCACACACACACACACACACACACACACACACACACACACGCACGCGCGCGCGCGCGCGCGCGCGCACACACGCACAGAGAGAGAGACAGACAGACAAAGACTCAAAATTGTTATTCAGATAAAAGCCTAGGCCCCTAACTGAAAGGGGTTGTACTTGAATGTACAGAGTTAATTTTTTTTAATGTAGTGTTTATTCCTAGTTGACATTAGCAAAGTTAATCCAAAAATACATGGAACCCTGCAGTATTTTGGCTGGATAAATTTTACCCTAAAATCACTCGGGGCAGGGCAACAAAATAAAAAGAGTAATTCACCTTCTTTACCAATGCTGCATATACGGCAGGTAAGCATATTTTCATTTCTGACATTATATCTGAAACAATGACAAGCAATACCAGACACACCAAATCGAAGCTTGGTGAATTCGCTCTTAATGTATCTATTCATTTTCAATTCAATATAAGGTTCTTTCAGATGAGTAGCTTTAAACAGCCTGTACCAAGAAAATCTATCGCTTGTATATATGTGATCATGCCAGTCCTGCCATCTACAATCGATGATTCTTTGCTTAAAAGATGTTAGAAAACCTGATATATTTTGAACACCCTGATTAACCCAAACAAACGAAAATCTATAAGAATTCTTCTGGGGAGAGAGGGAGAGAGGGAGGGGAGGAGAGAGAAAGAGATAGAGGAGAGAGAGAGAGAGAGAAAGGGAGTGAAAGAAAGAGAGAGAGAGAGAGTGGGAGAGAAGGGGGAGGGAGAGAGAAAGAGATGTGAACTAAACCCATGCGATATCTCGTTACACCAATGTTCTGACAAGGAATCGGTTGCGTAGCTACAGCAGACAGACCCGGGCCCTCGCCACAGGAGCAGTGGTCTAAACTGGGAGCCCCGGACTGTAAATGTGTCACGAAAGATGG
>CM031604.1:10241125-10246125 GCA_018398815.1 Conus ventricosus | reverse complement strand
CTCGTAGGTCAGTGACTTGTTATAACAACCTGGGATCTCACAGCACTCGTAGGTCAGTGACTTGTTATAACTACCTGGGGGATCTGACAACACTCGTAGGTCAGTGACTTGTTACAACTACCTGGGGATCTCACAGCACTCGTAGGTCAGTGACTTGTTATAACTACCTGGGGGATCTCACACCACTCGTAGGTCAGTGACTTGTTAAACTACCTGGGGATCTCACAACACTCGTAGGTCAGTGACTTGTTACAACTACCTGGGGATCTCACAGCACTCGTAGGTCAGTGACTTGTTATAACTACCTGGGGGGTCTCACAGCACTCGTAGGTCAGTGACTTGTTATAACTACCTGGGGGGTCTCACAGCACTCGTAGGTCAGTGACTTGTTATAACTACCTGGGGATCTCACAGCACTCGTAGGTCAGTGACTTGTTATAACTACCTGGGGGATTTCACAACACTCGTAGGTCGGTGACTTGTTATAATTACCTGGGGGATCTCACAGCACTCGTAGGTCAGTGACTTGTTATAACTACCTGGGGGATCTCACAGCACTCGTAGGTCAGTGACTTGTTATAACTACCTGGGGGGGGGGGGGGGGGGGTCTCACAACACTCGTAGGTCGGTGACTTGTTATAACTACCTGGGGGATCTCACAGCACTCGTAGGTCAGTGACTTGTTATAACTACCTGGGGATCTCACAGCACTCGTAGGTCAGTGATTTGTTATAACTACCTGGGGGATCTCACAGCACTCGTAGTCAGTGACTTGTTATAACTACCTGGGGATCTCACAGCACTCGTAGGTCAGTGACGTGTTATAACTACCTGGGGATCTCACAGCACTCGTAGGTCAGTGACTTGTTATAACTACCTGGGGATCTCACAGCACTCGTAGGTCAGTGACTTGTTATAACTACCTGGGGATCTCACAGCACTCGTAGGTCAGTGACTTGTTATAACTACCTGGGGATCTCACAGCACTCGTAGGTCAGTGACTTGTTATAACTACCTGGGATCTCACAGCACTCGTAGGTCAGTGACTTGTTATAAACTACCGGGGGTCTCACAGCACTCGTAGGTCAGTGACTTGTTATAACTACCTGGGGATCTCACAGCACTCGTAGGTCAGTGACTTGTTATAACTACCTGGGGATCTCACAGCACTCGTAGGTCAGTGACTCGTTATAACTACCTGGGGTCTCACAGCACTCGTAGGTCAGTGACTTGTTATAACTACCTGGGGATCTCACAGCACTCGTAGGTCAGTGACTTTGTTATAACTACCTGGGGGGTCTCACAACACTCGTAGGTCAGTGACGTGTTATAACTACCTGGGGATCTCACAGCACTCGTAGGTCATGACGTGTTATAACTACCTGGGGATCTCACAACACTCGTAGTCAGTGACTTGTGACAACTACCTTGAGGGGGGGGGGGGGGGGGTCTCACAAGACTCGTAGGTCAGTGACTTGTTACAACTACCTGGGGATCTCACAGCACTCGTAGGTCAGTGACGTGTTATAACTACCTGGGGGATCTCACAGCACTCGTAGGTCAGTGACTGGGGATCTCACAGCACTCGTAGGTCAGTGACGTGTTATAACTACCTGGGGATCTCACAGCACTCGTTACAGGCCTGCCTCAAATCCTACCTTTCCTTACACCGAGATCTTTACCTTAACACTTATATATATATAGTTCTATGCAACGGGAGTAATCACCTCATAGCGCAAGCTTGATTCGAACACCCCCCCCCCTTCCCCCCCCCCCCCCCCCCACACACACACACACACACACACACCACTCGTAGGTCATGACTTGTTATAACTACCTGGGGATCTCACAACACTCGTAGTCAGTGACTTGTTACAACTACCTGGGGATCTCACAGCACTCGTAGGTCAGTGACTTGTTATAACTACCTGGGGGGTCCCACAGCACTCGTAGGTCAGTGACTTGTTATAACTATCTGGAGATCTCACAGCACTCGTAGGTCATGACTTGTTATAACTACCTGGGGGATTTCACAACACTCGTAGGTCGGTGACTTGTTATAATTACCTGGGGATCTCACAGCACTCGTAGGTCAGTGACTTGTTATAACTACCTGGGGATCTCACAGCACTCGTAGGTCAGTGACTTGTTATAACTACCTGGGGGGGGGGGGGGGGGAGTCTCACAACACTCGTAGGTCGGTGACTTGTTATAACTACCTGGGGGATCTCACAGCACTCGTAGGTCATGACTTGTTATAACTACCTGGGGATCTCACAGCACTCGTAGGTCAGTGATTTGTTATAACTACCTGGGGGATCTCACAGCACTCGTAGGTCAGTGACTTTTATAACTACCTGGGGGATTCTCACAGCACTCGTAGGTCAGTGACGTGTTATAACTACCTGGGATCTCACAGCACTCGTAGGTCAGTGACTTGTTATAACTACCTGGGGATCTCACAGCACTCGTAGGTCAGTGACTTGTTATAACTACCTGGGGATCTCACAGCACTCGTAGGTCAGTGACTCGTTATAACTACCTGGGGGTCTCACAGCACTCGTAGGTCAGTGACTTGTTATAACTACCTGGGGATCTCACAGCACTCGTAGGTCAGTGACTTGTTATAACTACCTGGGGGTCTCACAAAACACTCGTAGGTCAGTGACGTGTTATAACTACCTGGGATCTCACAGCACTCGTAGGTCAGTGACGTGTTATAACTACCTGGGGATCTCACAACACTCGTAGGTCAGTGACTTGTGACAACTACCTTGAGGGGGGGGGGGGGGGGTCTCACAAGACTCGTAGGTCAGTGACTTGTTACAACTACCTGGGGGGATCTCACAGCACTCGTAGGTCAGTGACGTGTTATAACTACCTGGGGATCTCACAGCACTCGTAGGTCAGTGACTGGGGGATCTCACAGCACTCGTAGGTCAGTGACGTGTTTTTAACTACCTGGGGATCTCACAGCACTCGTTACAGGCCTGCCTCAAATCCTACCTTTCCTTACACCGAGATCTTTACCTTAACACTTATATATATATAGTTCTATGCAACGGGAGTAATCAAACCCCATAGGCGCAAGCTTGATTCGAAACCCCCCACCCTTCCCCCCCCCCCCCCCCCCCCCCCCACACACACACACACACACACACCACTCGTAGGTCAGTGACTTGTTATAACTACCTGGGGGATCTCACAACACTCCGTAGGTCAGTGACTTGTTACAACTACCTGGGGATCTCACAGCACTCGTAGGTCAGTGACTTGTTATAACTACCTGGGGGGTCTCACAGCACTCGTAGGTCAGTGACTTGTTATAACTACCTGGGAGATCTCACAGCACTCGTAGGTCAGTGACTTGTTATAACTACCTGGGGGATTCACAACACTCGTAGGTCGGTGACTTGTTATAATTACCTGGGGGATCTCACAGCACTCGTAGGTCAGTGACTTGTTATAACTACCTGGGGATCTCACAGCACTCGTAGGTCAGTGACTTGTTATAACTACCTGGGGGGGGGGGGGGGGGGGAGTCTCACAACACTCGTAGGTCGGTGACTTGTTATAACTACCTGGGGGATCTCACAGCACTCGTAGGTCAGTGACTTGTTATAACTACCTGGGGATCTCACAGCACTCGTAGGTCAGTGATTTGTTATAACTACCTGGGGATCTCACAGCACTCGTAGGTCAGTGACTTGTTATAACTACCTGGGGATCTCACAGCACTCGTAGGTCAGTGACGTGTTATTTAAATACCTGGGGATCTCACAGCACTCGTAGGTCAGTGACTGTTATAACTACCTGGGGATCTCACAGCACTCGTAGGTCAGTGACTTGTTATAACTACCTGGGGATCTTACAGCACTCGTAGGTCAGTGACTTGTTATAACTACCTGGGGATCTCACAGCACTCGTAGGTCAGTGACTTGTTATAACTACCTGGGGATCTCACAGCACTCGTAGGTCAGTGACTTGTTATAACTACCTGGGGGCCTCACAGCACTCGTAGGTCAGTGACTTGTTATAACTACCTGGGGGATCTCACAGCACTCGTAGGTCAGTGACTTGTTATAACTACCTGGGGATCTCACAGCACTCGTAGGTCAGTGACTTGTTATAACTACCTGGGGGTCTCACAGCACTCGTAGGTCAGTGACTTGTTATAACTACCTGGGGGATCTCACAGCACTCGTAGGTCAGTGACTTGTTATAACTACCTGGGGGGTCTCACAACACTCGTAGGTCAGTGACGTGTTATAACTACCTGGGGATCTCACAGCACTCGTAGGTCAGTGACGTGTTATAACTACCTGGGGATCTCACAACACTCGTAGGTCAGTGACTTGTGACAACTACCTTGGGGGGGGGGGGGGGGTGGTCTCACAAGACTCGTAGGTCAGTGACTTGTTACAACTACCTGGGGGGATCTCACAGCACTCGTAGGTCAGTGACGTGTTATAACTACCTGGGGATCTCACAGCACTCGTAGGTCAGTGACTTGTTATAACTACCTGGGGATCTCACAGCACTCGTAGGTCAGTGACGTGTTATAACTACCTGGGGATCTCACAGCACTCGTAGGTCAGTGACGTGTTATAACTACCTGGGGATCTCACAGCACTCGTTACAGGCCTGCCTCAAATCCTACCTTTCCTTACACCGAGATCTTTACCTTACACTTATATATATATAGTTCTATGCAACGGGAGTAATCACCTCATAGGCGCAAGCTTGATTCGAACACCCCCCCCCCTTCCCCCCCTCCCCCCCCCCCCCCCACACACACACACATACACACGCACGCGCGCGCGCGCATGCGCGCGCACACGCACACACACACACACACACACACACACACACACACACACACACACACACACACACACACACACACACCCACCACGCACGTCACGTCCCGCACGCACGCACGCACGCACGCACGCACTCATGCACGCACACACACATGTCCATTCATACACTTTCTTTTC
>CM031604.1:10228625-10236125 GCA_018398815.1 Conus ventricosus | reverse complement strand
ACTGCCACTTCGTTACATCCACGCGCAGAGCTCGCTCTGTTGTTGTTGTTGTTGTTGTTGTTGTTGTTGTTGTTGTTGTTGCTGGATATTCTGGAATAAACCATGCATGTCTGTTTGACTAACATTTGTATCCAAAGCCTTTGATACATGTGTTGTTCTAGACATTAATGGCCAGACCAGTGTACAGGTTCGCCCTTCCCACGGACCACCACAGCAATCATTGTCCGCTGTCGTCATCAGTCCTGCAAGGCTGGCAAGAGCGATGACGACATCTTTTCCCTGCTGGTTACGGCGCAGCTCTGATGGCTCTCCTCCCCCTCCTCATTTCTGACCATTTCCACACGGTACCGTTTTCACTGCCGGATCTAACTGGGGAACGAGGAATGACAGGGCAGGAGGGGGAGGCGGATTACATATGTTTCGGACCTACCCTCTCTTTAAAAAAAAGTTTCCTTAGAGTCTTGGTATACTGTAGAGAAAAGGAGTTCATATTTAAGTAATCAATATCGATTTTTCTTACCAAAAGAGCCCTCCTATTTGTCTTCCAGGAATGGCATCCAGAGAGCCTTAAAACCTTACTTTCTCTTTAGCTTCTGAGGGATGCATTTCCCATACCCTCTGACCAGAATTTCGGCCACAGACCCCAGCACAGCTATGCCGACTCCGAAGCCCCAGCCTCCAGTTTGGAATCCCCTTCCACTCTCACTTGATCCGCCCCTGGTTTTCAGAAAGAAGCGCGTGAGTGACCAAAAAAAGCATCCGACCTTCATTTCCTCTTGTTGGGAGGTGAAAGGGCACAGGTCACTGGTACACACTGTCTGTCCCGTCCACTTCCCTTCCTGTCTGTTCTGGGAACAGAACAACCCAGGCCTGTTGGAACACAACGCTAATCTGATTTCCTCTAGTTTGGCCACTCCAAAGTGACCTCACCTGAGAACTACAAGGTGGACTAGACTGGTCAGACTGAGGGACCTGTGCCGCCCTCGCCCACAAAAGATACGAACACACGCACTCATACACGAGCATATACCCCCCCCCCCACACACACACACACACACCTCTCTCTCTCTCTCCACCTTATGCCCCTTCCACCTATGCCCTCTTCTTCCTCTATCCAAACGGTCTCTCTATACCAGTTCCCCACAAGAGTTGTTTTCGTTCTTTGAATGAAGATGGAAATCTTCCAACCACAGGATGATGAATTCGTTGTGATGAGGTGGTGGACATGTTACAGTTCAGACGCATTGTGCCGTCAACACACACTGAAGCACGGCAGGTACTCTGGGGCCGGAGCCAACTGCACAGACAGGCTTTATCAGTTCGCCAACCTCGCTTCTCCCGACACTTTCACTTTGACTTGTTTAATCAACACTCCGTCTGTAGACGGAAATGCGAAATTCTCTTTTGACGGTGCATGGGGGGTGGAGGGGGTGGGGCGGGCACGCGCACAGCACGTACAAGGGCACGTCCACACAGGAGAGAGAGAGAGAGAGAGAGAGAGAGAGAGAGAGAGAGAGAGAGAGAGAGAGAGAGAGAGAGAGAGAGAGAGAGAGAGAGAGAGAGAGAAAGAATACAGACATACACATTATACATATATACGTTTATAGATACGCTCATACAGACAGACAGAAAGGCAGACAGACAGACAAAAGACAGAGAGAGAAAGAGACAGGAGAGAGAGAGAAAGGGACAGGAGAGAGAGAGAGAGAGAGAGAGAGAGAGAGAGAGAGAGAGAGAGAGAGAGAGAGAGAGAGAGAGAGATCACTAACATTATCACGAGAGAGAGAGAGAGACAGAGAGAGAGAGAGAGAGAGAGAGAGAGAGATCACTAACATTATCACGAGAGAGAGAGAGAGAGAGAGAGAGAGAGAGAGAGAGAGAGAGAGAGAGAGGAGGACTTAAGACTCAAGATAATTTATTCATGATTAGGCCATTGCCCCTCATGAAGGGGTGCTAGCAAGTACAATCACAAAAGCATCCTGAGGACTATACACAGACATAACCAACGCAAGTTCATAAACTGTTCTAAGACAACATAGAAGACCGCAGTTTGAACGCTTTAGATAGATAAATCGACAAATTTCTGACTGTTTGTTCACAAGTACACGGCAAAAGAAATGCTAATCTGTAGTCTTCTTCTTCTTCTTCTCGTTGCCTTCACACGCGGAGACCGGTTCGTTCCAGAAATGCCGTGGTCTTCTGTAGGGACGCCACCGTGCCGTACAGCTTGTCCTCGACGGGGGTAGGCTCTGGCCACAGCTCTTCTCTCAACCATCGGAAGTTCCCGCATTCCTGTAGTATGTGGGGCGTGTCCTGTTCAGCCTCTCCACAAGGACACATTGGGGATGGCACAACCTTGAGTTTCGAATGGCGGTGTTTATTTAGTCTGTTGTGCCCTGTTCGCAGCCTGAAGATGGTGACCTGCTCTGGTCTTGCAAGCAGGTGGAGGCTGTCATTCTGTGCCGGAGTTCGAAACAGAGCTTTGGTGATAAGGAGAGCGACTAATCTGCGACAAGCAAGGAGAGCGACTAATCTGTAGTGATTTGGGACTTTATAATACTTCAAAGGTATATACTAAGCTCTTCATTTTTACAGGACAGGACAACATAACACAAAATGAACTTCACTTTCTATCTCCTCTCTGCAGAGTTGGCATAATAAATCGGCATTGCTACGGACTCGATGACGATAACAGTGCACTGGAGAGAGAGAGAGAGAGAGAGAGAGAGAGAGAGAGAGAGAGGAGAGAGAGAGAGAGAGAGAGAGAGAGAGAGTGAGAGAGAGGCTACTTTAATTACCAAACAAGAAAAATTCAAAAAGGAATTTTCCTATGAAAATACGTTTCACAAAATACTCTGTCCAAACAGGTGCCAAAATCCTTCTTCGCATGAACACGCCCTTGATAATTAGAACACAAAAAATAAAGGATGGAACTAAGCAGATTCCTTAATATTTCCTGAACAGACTGTTGATCTCCCTTGACAACTACGTCATATCCGCCTGAGCGTTGTTATATTCCCAAAAGTGCGGAAGAGGGAAGGAGTTGTAGTGTTTGGAGAAGTAAACATTATCAAAATAAATCAATAAATAAATAAGTTTATAAGAAAACTCTTTTCTTTTTCTTGTATTCATCCTCCAAACACGTAAAATGTTATCCTCACAATATAAGCAGTGTTTAAACAGACTTACAGCCCTTTAGTTTAATAGTTAATACTCTTATTAAAAAAAAAAAAATACGCGCAGATTTAATCCATGCCTTCCTGAACTAGCCTATTTCCACTTTTTTTTTTTGCTGTGGTTGGGTTTTTTTTGTTTGTTTTGTTTGTTTGTTTGCTTTTTGTGAGTATTTGTGTGTTGTGAATTCAGAAAGCAAGAGGGAGAAGGAGAATGTGGTTACAGGTCATAGACAGTCAGGCTGTGCTGCAGGAACAACAACCATTCCGGCCGCACACTTTAAGGCAACCGAGTTCTCTTACACAGCCATTAGACAGACTCTGCCAGCGGTAATTTGCTCCTTACACCCAGCAGCTCAGGCAACGTCTGTTACTGGTATGTTCTGCAAGAATGCAGCACTGACGGAAACAGCCCGAAAGTCACGCTCCCAGATACCAACCTTGGGGGGTAACGGCATTTCGCCTGAGGCGTTGGCTTGCTTGATAATTTTTCTATCCCAGGCATTTATTGCCTGGGGAGTAACAACAGCGTTCTTCCAGTTTCTTGGCAAAGCAGAGCTTAGAGGACCCAAAGGGTAGTAACAACAGCGTTCTTCCAGTTTCTTGGCAAAGCAGAGCTTAGAGGACCCAAAGGGTAGTAACAACAGCGTTCTTCCAGTTTCTCAGCAAAGCAGAGCTGAGAGGACCCAATGGGGAGTTGTTGTTGTTGTTGTCGTACCCTAGCTAAAAGACTCCAGGGATCATCCCAACAGCCAAAGTACTTGAACATTATGGTACAAATGCATCAGCTGGGGATGAGAACATTACGTGTGTGACCGTTTTTGATTATCTCGCCACATGGGCAGCCACACTCCGACTTCGGGGGGATTTTGGAGACTGGTAATGTTATGCTATGTCGTATGAGCTTGTCACAACTGAAGACAATCCCCGCATAACTATGCAGAGCATAACAACATTCTGATGTAGCCTTGGTGTTCTAGCCTATGTCAATTGGCCTGACACAGCCTTAAGCCAAGGCGGAATGGGGAGTAACAACAGCGTTCTTCCACTTTCTCGGCAAAGCAGAGCGGAGAGGACCCAGTCATGTCCACTGTACATGAACGGTCAGAACTCTGACTGCGAAGTTGACCTGCTCCCATTCTCATCGTCTGAGGCTGGAAGAAGATGGCGGGAATGCCAGCAGGGGCAAGGTCAGTGTCCAGTGACCACAGGCTGGGCTTGGAGTGTTCAGTCAGGAAGGAGTGCCAGCAGGGGCAAGGTCAGTGTCCAGTGACCACAGGCTGGGCTTGGAGTGTTCAGCCAGGAAGGAGTGCCTGCAGGCAATGTGTGTCCGGACCATCAGTGTGCCGAACAATGAAACAAGCATTTCTGGAAAGGCATGAACATATTGTTTTAAGATACACGTTCCCAACTGAACATTCTGCAAGAGGCCCAAAATCCTAAGAGGCTGAATAGTCTCAGACATGAGGAAGATTCCACTTGTGAGACTTGTCAGGCAGACTTCTCTCAGAGAAAATGTTCGTGTTCATTTGACTGAGAAAAGGGTTAACATGGGAGCTTCCTGAGAAGGCAGGATTCATGGGAGCTTCCTGAGAAGGCAGGATTCATGGGAGCTTCCTGAGAAGGCAGGATTCATGGGAGCTTCATGAGAAGGCAGGATTCAGGTCGAGAAGCAGCTAATCTAACATCTCTTGGAACGGAAAGTTTTAGTGCGAAGACAGGGAGATTTGCGAAGGTTCCAAAAATTGTTCTCAGAAAAATAGCAGGTGATGCTGGAAATGTTCGATGGGTGAGGAAGAGTGAGAAAGGAGCCAAAGAATTCTGAATGAATGTCCGGGAGCTGGACACGGCCCTCCGCCGTCAAAGAATAATCTGTTGAAGGAGAGGTGGGTGGGTGGAAACTGATTCATCGTAACTATAAGCAACATGGTTTAGGTCATTCCCATCATCGTCATTAAAAACAACCCTGGTTCAGTCACTCCCTGCCTTACATCAGACACATCCTGTTTTGTTACCCGACAGCAAGATCGTAGCTGTCACTATTCATCTAGAGATCACTCAATCCCCCAGCCAGATGTGTCCCGACTTCTGCCCTTGAGCAAAGGTTATCTCAGCTGGAGCTCCGCTCGACTGACCTTCATTCAGAACGCTGCCCAAATGCCAGCCGGAAAGGTCATGCGCCGGAAACTGAGTACCCGCCACATACCGTGACTTTGTCATGTACTTGGAGCACGCGAATGAAGTGTGCGAGGGAAGAGAGAGAGAGAGAGAGAGAGAGAGAGAGAGAGAGAGAGAGAGAGAGAGAGAGAGAGGAGAGAGAGAGAGAGAGAGAAAGGTGGGTGGGAGGGAGGGGGGAATCATAAAATAATGCCCGAGTGGATCTTTATCAGAGAGTACACAGATATTTGTAACGGTTTTATATTTCTACTTTGGGGCAAATTCCGGAGTCTTTAGGTTCAAACCTGACAGCATACTGAAGGATTGTGCTGAGAAAAAAAATTAATGCTGAGGGATTGTGTTTTGTACACAATGCCAAAGGACTGCACTGAGTACAAAATGCAAAAGGATTGTACTGGGTAAGAAATGTTGAAGGAGTATGCTGAGAACAAAAAGCTGAAAGATAGTGCTGTGTACAAAAGGATTTGCTCAGCGTTTGTCCGATTTGAACAATAAAACCCCGAAATTTTACTCTGTGAATAAATATCAATCCTATCACATAACTTACTAAAATGTGAAAAATTCTAGTACAAAGAAGACGACAATAATGTGATCCACTTGCAACTGTCTGTATGTGTTGTTTACCTTGTTTTATATCTTGCTTGAAAGGTGAGGTTGAAAATGTAGTGCTCTTAAGAAAAAAAAAGTAAACAAAATCTTGGGGCGGAGGTGGGGGGGGGGGGGGGGGGTGAGGGGGGGGGAGGAAAGGGTGGTGGGGGCGCAATGGGTAAAGGCATGTAATGCATGACACAAAAGAAAAAAACGAAATAACGCAACGAATTCCCTCCATCCCCTCTTTTCTCACCTCACCCCCCCCTCTCTGCTTCTCTCTCTCTCTGTCTTTCTCTCTCTCTCTCTCTCCCTGTTCACACACACACACACACACACACACACACCACACACACACACCACACACACACACACACACCGATATCAAGACAGGGCCAAAAACAATATCCTGATATACCTGGGTTGAGTGCATGGAGAAAGACGAACAAATCCATACGGATTTCTAAAGCGTCTGCATTTCTGCACAATTGTTTGAACAAACAACTGCTCTATTGGGCCACACAGCCAGCTAGTTCGTTTCCTCTGATGTTCGCACGTGCTTTGCACGCCCAGAAGATCGGCAACAAACAGTTGCTGCATGTCTGCTGCTACACCACGGATTTCCACCAAGCTCAGACTACGTCGTGGGAGTCTGCTTTTCATTTCTCTGAAGTCCAATTACTGCTTTGGCCGCTTTCTTCAATCAGTGGGCTGGGCGTGTGAGTGTGCGTGTGGATTGGGGGGCTTGGGGGTGGGTTGGTTGGGTTATGGGGTGTAAGCGAAAGAACAGGACTTTTGTTCGATTTTCGTCCTGTCTGGCTTAGGATTGTTGATTCTTTTTCCGTTCCCTTTTCTTCCTCTTAGCCCATTCCGACTTATCGTGGAACGACTAAGTGTGTGTGTGTGTGTGTGTGTGTGTGTGTGTGTGTGTGTGTGTGTGTGTGTGTGTGTGTGTGTGTGTGTGTGTGTGTGTGTGTGTGAGAGACAGAGAGAGAGAGAGAGAGAGGGGAGAGAGAGAGAGAGAGAGAGAGAGAATAGAGAGAAACAGAGAGACAGACACTGTGTGTGTGTGTGTGTGTGTGTGTGTGTGTGTGTGTGTGTGTGTGTGTGTGTGTGTGTGTGTGTGTGTGTGTGTGTGTGTGCGTGCCCGCTCGTGCCCGTGTGTGCGTGTGTCTGTGATTCTGTGTGTGTCTGTATGAACGTGAGTGCGTGAGCTATAGACCAATTCATATTCTGGATATAGATGAACTAACTGTAGCAGGACCACCACTGCACCTGCTGCCAGGTAAAGCACGCTGTAGGTACCATGCAGAGATGTACAGACCTTCTGACCTTTCTCACTGGCTGCCCACCGATAGCCCAGGACAACATTAGCTCATTTCTGCTGTCTGAGATAAATAGGCCTACGTCTTGCAAAACAAAATAGCGTAATAAACAAAAACAACAAAAAATGTGCGTTACATCCTTGTACGTGGCCAGCATAAAGGATGTTTCTTAATAAAACATGCCAGAGCTTCAGCGGGAGGAACACAATCATGACTTTAAAATCGTTGGTGCTGAC
>CM031604.1:10206125-10221125 GCA_018398815.1 Conus ventricosus | reverse complement strand
ATAAAATGAAAACAAAAGCCCCAAAACTTTGGACAATGTATATAAAGAGGGGGCTGAATGGACGATGTACTAGACGACACAGAAATCGCACAGGATTCAGATGAGACAAATTTGTTTAGGTAGCGATGAAGGTTGTTGCACTTTAAACACCCGGGCCACAGTCAGCCTTCGATGAGATGTGACCATGGAATGCAAGATAAAAATGAGACATTCTGTTATATTTGGAAATTTAAAAAAAACGTTACTTTGCCTCCATCCTATCCCAAAGGGCAGGTCACCAAGTATGCTGGCATCAGTAAGCGATCGTTGTTCATCGGCTTTGCCTGAAGTTCCTGGTGCTTAGCCAATGGGAGGTAACTCCCGCGTCAGCAAAATTGAGCTCGCCTTAAGTACGGGCAAATTGCTCCTGAAGAATAATGTATCTCCCTCCCCTTTATTTACCCCCCCCTCTCCTCACACACACACACACACACACACACACACCACACACACACACACAAAGGCGCACAGACTCTTTACACTAATGTCCGAAAAACGAAATCAAAAACCAACAAGCAAACAAAAACATGATACTAGACGTGTTCTTGTACCATAAAAAATAGCCTGGCAAAGAGAAAAGCAACATGACACTAACGGGGCTTAACACAGCCTGGTCTATTACTGATCTAAACGGATATTTCCTGTCATTAATTACATCAACTTTAATGAGCAGTAACATCCACCAGGGCAGGTTCAGGCCGTTCCTTCATTTAGGGTTTTTAAAGCATGCGCGTTTGCTTGTAGTACACACGATCACCACCCACACCATATACTTGAACTCACACACACACACATGCATGCGCGCACGTGCGCGCACACGCACACACAGACACACACACACGCGCGAGCGCGCGCGCGCACGCACACACACACACACACACCACACAAAACCCACACACACACACACACAAAACCACACACACACGGGATCCAAGGAAGCCGAAGAGTTAGAGGCGGTGGGCAGGGCATGGGGAAGATGAGGGATGATGAGGGAAAGAGAGTTTTTTTGGGGGGGTGGGGGGGGGGGGGGGGGGTTGTGTTGGGCTTAGTTGGTGGCCTTCTGGCTTTGATTGTTCACCCCTATTCTCTGGAGGGGCCCAGAGGTCATGGTGAAGGTCAGGCTGATGGGGAGCTGATTGGCTTGATTACCCCAGTTGTCTGCTCGAATCAGCTTTGACTACTCCTACTGATCCCCCCTCCTCCCCCCCTCTGCCTCTTTTCTCTCTCTCTTCTCTCTCTCTCTCTCTCTCTCTCTCTCTCATTTAACAAGCAGTAGAAACAAGTCAATTTTTAAAGTTTAAAAACTATGGACATCAGTAAACGAAAGTCTTTTCAAACACGTCAGATTTTCAGTTTCAGCAGGGAAAGTGGATAGGGCACAAACTTCCACTTTCTCTGGTTTCATTTTTCCCCAAAGGGGGGGTGTCTCCCCCGTACCCCATATACGCTACGCCATGTACACCATTAAAAAAAAAACTATACTGGGTAGGATTTAAGGCTCGATGAATAATGAAATTATAAACAAAGTGTGGACAGGTAATCAATCATTATCGTCCGAATCCCCAGCCCCATCACCCCACCCCCCACGCCACCCTACCCCGTGGGGCACTCACCACCACCCCCTCCCCCTTCCACCCCTGTCTTTCTTTGTTACAGCTCTTTGACTTCTAATCACGTGATCAGTGGTGTCATTCGACCGGCTTTGTACCAGAGAGTCGACCTTTGGTGCATTCCATGTCACGTGCCACTCACAATGAACATAGAGTGTTGGGACTTGACGATGTGAGACATAAACACTTTACAGCAGACTCCACGAAACCTTGTTCAGAGTGTTCCGCCTGCCCCGATCTTTGAGTTCTTGGAGAGATTAAACATTTTTATCGGATCTGAGATTTTACAAGGGGAAAAGTTTTTAAAAAACAAATTTCGGTTTTTTGTTTTTTTTTTTTTTGAAGATGTATTTAAGAATTGTGTGAATAAAATGACTTGTGAGTTGATTTAAAACGTGGGGTGCAAGCCCTGATTTGGGCCTTTGTGGTCGGCTGGGCTTTAAGCCAAAATTACCTTACCTTACCTTACTGGCATCCCTGATCAGGCACAACGTTGCGGATTGCATGGCACAGAGGCGATCATCATTCTCACTGGCTACACTGGCAATTGATCAGAATCTGTATGTGAACATTATAGCCTACTGATGATGTTGGGACCCAGGTGGGCAGGGAAGAATATGGAGAGGAGCGATTGGGGGGTGGGGTGGGAGGTGGGGGGGGGGGGGGGGAAGGAGAGGGATCCCCTGGCTGTTGAGGTTTGGGGGCAGAGGACTGTGGAGGGGAGAAATAATGGCCTGTCAGTCACAGCCAGATCAGTCTGTTCGCGGTGATCTGAAAAGCACACATTCTCTTGTCTCTGTCTGTCTGTCTGTTCTCTCTCTCTCTCTCTGTCTCTGCGGAGTGTGTGCGCCTTCCCCTCTCTCTCTCTCTCTCTCTCTCTCTCTCCTCTCTCTTTTGCATGCGCGCGTGCGAGCGAGCGTACGTGGGTTCTTTCTCTCCCCATTACCCCTACCTCGCCCACCCAAAACCCTCCCCTTCCCCTCCCCTCCCCTCCCCTTGCCCCCTACACCCCTCACCGCACCCCCATCCTTTCAAAGAGTGTTTTGTGTGAGAGAGGGGAGAGAGAGAGAAGGAGGAGAGAGAGAGAGGAGAAGAGAGAGAAGGACAGAAGGACAGACAGACAAAAAAGCTGAACAGACAGACAGGCTGACTGACAGAAAGACAGCAGACAGACAGAGAAAGTGATCTAAAGCGCGTTCAAAAACCATCGTCTTAGTAACCGTCATAAACCCTTTATCAGCAAAAATTGTGGGCCGTTGGCTGATCATTGAAATGCCCTCCTCTCCCCCATCCCTCTCCTTCCCCCTGTCCTTCAACCTAGAATAACCTTTCCTGGGAATTTCTTGCTAATGCCTCCTGCCCCCCCCCCCCCCCCCCCCCCCCCCCCCCCCCCCCCCCCCCCCCTCCCTTCCCTTTCTCTTCCTCGACCTGCTTCCCTATGTTTTGGGGCACAGCAGACCTCTAAAAAACACTGTCCAAGACCCCCCCCCCCTCCCCCCCCCCCCTGCTATCCCGGGGGTTTCTTTGGCTCAGCGTCCCCCCCTGCCCTAACTCGCCGAATCAATCCCGTCCATTGTACCTACCCGCCACATCCTCCCACTCACTCCAAATCGTTCCTTCTCCATCCTCCCCTCCCCTTATCCCAGATCCCCTTTTTAATCCGCCTCTTCCCCCACCCCACCTCGCACCCCCCCCCCTTGCCCCCCACCCCGTTCCCCTCTGTTGCAGCACGTTGCTTTCCAGCCCTGACCCCTTCCTGCTGTTGTGTTTCATTAAGCACCGCAGAGTGTGTTTTTCATTATTAAGGACCACACACATGTCCGTTTTATCAGTGGCCCACGCCTTCATCTGCCAAGACTGCCGCCATCCCCACCGTGCTCATCCCCTTTCCGTCAGTTCTCGGACTGTCAAACCCAGGATACCCCTGTGGAGGGGATGGGGGTGGGATGGGGGTGGTGGGGGTAGACTTTCGCCCCGTGAACTTTCCCCTAGGTCAGTTTTTGACAATGGTGCAATATATAGATTTGCATGTTCGATCAGTCGCTTGCTGCGAACCCCATTAACGAAAAAAAAAAACGAAAGCATGCAACACACAACACCCACCCCCACGAGCACGCACGCACGCTCGCAAAACGCACGCACGCACGCACGCACGCCGCTACCCACGCGTGCGCGCCGCCGCGCGGCGCGCGTCACCCACACCACACACAACACACACACCACACCATCACACCCACACACAACTCACACACTCCATATATATTTTTATTATATATATAAAAAAGAAACCCTAAGGTGCTGGGGGCCCAGGACACTGCTCGCCTGCCTTTAGCAGTCCTGTTCCACCTTGTGAGCCTGGCTGTGTTCGACGGTCAGGCACGCAAGGACACTCTTAAGATATCAAGGGCATAAATGTCCTGAACAGAGGTAATTAGCTACTGGATGCAGCTCTATAACTGCCTTTAAGTAGCATCCCCATGGTGTACCTCCGTTTCATGACTGCAGAGCCACCGGCGAAAAAACCCCCTCCGCTGCCGGCACACCCACAGACCCAACCCCCTGCCCACGGACGATGAAGACAGTTTTTTGTTATTGCATTCCAGAACAGCAAGCTTTCGCCTTACGGTCTTATGATGCCCAAAGAGAAGATCAAAGTATTACCCACTGTCAACAGGACTTTCCCTGTGCGTCAGTGGGTCTTTCCTCACGTCACTGGACCTCTTCTCCAGGGTCGCCTAGTTAGCAAAAAGAAAAAAAGAAACCACCGAAGGTGCTGGGGAACGGACCAGAGATGACATCTGTTTCGCCTGCCTTTAGAAGCATCCATGTCCAAACCCTTGGAGGCCTGCGAGTGTTTGCGTGGGTTAAGGCAGTCAGACACCCATTAAGATATCAGTGGACTTAATGTCCTGAACAGGGGTTTAAATTAGACTACAGGATAGCAGCTCTACAGCTTAAAGTAGCATCCCATGGTGGTACAGCCCGTTTTTCATGATGACAGAGCCCACCGGCGAAAAAAAAACACCACCCTCCAGCTGCCGAGCACACCCCACAGACCCAACCACCCTGCCCACGGACAGACGAAGACAGTGCCACTCCAGACACAGCCAAGTTTCGCCATACGGTCTTATGTGCCCTCAAGAGAGAATCCATAAAAAACGCGAAAAACAAAACAAGCTGAAGGTTGGGATGAATTTTATTGGTCACAATTGTACAGAGTGGAAGCGAGGAATTCAACGTGATTTGATTCATTACACCGGTAATGTGTGAAAATGTCATCAGCAATATGTCTTTTGTGTGGAAAAATCCAGGTCACGTGACAAACCAGCTTGAAGTCCTAATACGTGTGTGGGCCACATTTGCGTTGACAACTGCTTGACACCTGCAGCTCATTGAGTGGACCAGGTGGTTGATGCGTCCCCTTGGCACACCAGCCACACATGGACGATGGGCTGGTGAAGTTGAGCCGCTGTTGCTGGTCGTGGACGCAGGAGGTCCAACCGTTGCCAAGTTCATCCAAAAATGTTCTATTGGGTTTAAATCGGGACTGAGGGCTGGCCAGGGCAGCACATTGACGTTGTTATGCTGAAGAAATTGCTGGGTGGCCCTGGCGGTGTGTGGTCTTGCATTGTCCTGTTGGAATGTCCAGTTTGGGTGTTGCGCAAAAAAAGGATCGACATGGGGTCTGAGCACCTGGTTGATGTAGCGCTGTGCATTGACACCCTGTCCGCGACAGGACCAATGTTCTGAAAGATGATGGTCCTATGGCGTGGTTAATGCCAATTGCACCCCATATCATAATCGTTCGGGCCTCCCAGGGGTTCCGCTCTACCACACAGGAGTCAGCATAGCGTTCACCAGGTCGACGCCATAATCTGACACAACCGTCAGCCATTGTCAATACAAAAACGGCTCTCATCTGAGAACAGTATGCGTCCCCCACTGCTCCCTGCCCCCAGTTGATTCGGGCTTGTCCCACTGCGCCTGCCCTGCCGGTCTTGGTGTCAGTACCGGACCTCTGTGAGGATGCCTACATGCCAGCCCGTTCTCCTGAGATGCCGCCGGCATAGTGTTGAGGCTGATTCGTTGCTGGAGTTTCCCAGGCACCTGTCGAGCAGTGTTAGCGGATGTTTGCCGCCTGTCCGCAGATGGGTTCGAACAAGATGGCGATCCTGACTTGGTGTGGTGACCCAAGGACGGCCTGGCGGGGGACGTCATCAGTGGTACCAGTGACTCGCATGCGGTTGCTGCAGACGATAGATGGTTGAGATGTGGACGTTAAAGATGTTGGCGACCTGCCTGGAAACCACACCAGCCTCCAGATGGCTTAGGGCACGATTTGCGTTCCTCTGTCGTAGTCTTGGCATCTCTGTAGCGCTCAGACGGAAAAGTCGTTCCCTGAATTTTGTAGCGCGGCTTTATAAAGGCTGCATGCCCGCGAACTTGTCGCTGGTTAACTTTACTCTGCATGGTGTGCACTTTGCCTCAAATGCAGCAACCAGTTTGCCATTTTTGTTGACCCTCCAATGCCGGGAATGATGTGTTCCTCACACAAAAATTTTTTACTGCACGCGAGTCTTGGACACCAAACAACTTGCCACAATGGTTAAATATTGTATATTTCCCCCCTTTTTCACCCGAAAAATAGCCTTTCTGCAAATTTTCGCGTTTTTTATGGAAGTCAGTATATATATATATATATATATAATTATATATATATATATATATTTTAATAATATATATATATATTTATATTATATATATATATATAATATTATATATAAAATTATATATATATATATATATATTATATAAATAATTATATATATATATATATATATTATAATTATATATATATATATATATTATATATATATAAATATATATATATATATATATTTTATATTATATATAATATATTATAATATTTTATATATATAATATATAATAGGGAGGGTGGTGTTTTTC
The DNA here is from genome assembly GCA_018398815.1 of Conus ventricosus. Classification (NCBI taxonomy): domain Eukaryota; kingdom Metazoa; phylum Mollusca; class Gastropoda; order Neogastropoda; family Conidae; genus Conus; species Conus ventricosus. The sequence continues at coordinate 10,214,508 of CM031604.1, read as the reverse complement.
GCCGGTGGGCTCTGCAGTCATGAAATACGGGCTGGTACCCCAAAAATGGGGATGCTACTTTAAGGCTGTTATGAGCTGCATCCTGTAGTCTAATTTACCTCTGTTCAGGAGCAGTTATGTCCCTTGATATCTTAATGGAGTGTCCTGTGCGTGCCTGTACCCTCGTCAACACAGCGCAGGCCTCCAAGGGTGGTACAGGACGGCCTAAAGGCGGCGAAAGACGGTGCTTCTCTGGGTCCTCCCAGCACCTTGGGGTGTTCTTTTTCTTCTTTGCCTTAACTAGGCTGACCCTGGAGAAAGTCCAGTGACGGTGGGGAAAAAGACCCCTGACCACAGGGAAAGTCCTTTTGACAGTGGGAAAGACTACAACTTTGGATTCTCTCTTGAGGGCACATAAGACCGAAAATGGCGAAAGCTTGGCTGTGTCTGGAGTGGCACTGTCTTAAATCTGTCCGTGGGCAGGGGTGGTTGGGTCTGTGGGGTGTGCTCGGCAGCTGGAGGGTGGTGTTTTTTTCGCCGGTGGGCTCTGCAGTCATGAAATACGGGCTGGTACACCCATGGGGATGCTACTTTAAGGCTGTTTTTGAGCTGCATCCTGTAGTCTAATTTACCTCTGTTCAGGAGCAGTTATGTCCCTTGGATATCTTAATGGAGTGTCCTGTGCGTGCCTGTACCCATCGTCAACAACGCGCAGGCCCCAGGGTGGTACAGGACTGCTCTAAAGGCGGCGAAGACGGTGTTTCTCTGGGTCCTCCCACACCTTCGGGTGTTTCTTTTTCTTCTTATATTATTTTATATATATATATATTTTATATATAAAAATATATATTTTATATATATATATATATATTTTATATTTAAATTATAAACAAAGCTTGCTCTTATGTCTTAGATTGAAGAAATAGGGGAGATACGCATTCATATCTGCAGTGGTAGATGATTCTGCCTAACTAACAGTATTTTGCTTGAGTGGGTGGAATGGGGAAAAATAAAAAAATTTCTTCTCAAAATGAGCCCTTTAGCAAGCTTATATTCTCCAAGGGGAGGGCATCCTCCAATAGGGAGGGAAACTCACTAACATGTAACTCCCGGTCATATACCGATATTCGAAACTTGGGGGTTTCTCCTCAGTGACCGCGGAAATGGTAATTTGACTCCTCTGCCTTTTCAGTTTAAGAAGAATGCAATTCCCAGAAAAGGGTTTGGGGGCAATACCGAGTATGTTTGTTGAGTTTTCCAAAAACCAACCAAAAGGGGCCATCTAAGAAGCAAAAGAAAATCATAAAAGAGCATTTATTTTATTTTTTCCCCATTTTACCCACTCAAGCACATACTGTTAGTTAGCAGAAATCATCTACCACTGCAGATTTGAATGCGTATCTCCCCCTATTCTTCAATCTAAGACATAAGAGCAAGCTTTGTTTATATTAAATTTCTTGCAGTCATTGCAACACCAAGCTGCTCTGTAAGTTGCTGGAAAAGGTGCGGTACTTATTCTTGGAATTTATTAGTTTGTTATATATATATATATATATATATATATTATATATAATATATATATATTATATAGTACAGAGAGATAGAGATAGATAGATATATTAATCAATCACTACACACACACGCACCACACACACACACAGACACACCACACACACACACACACACACACACACACACACACACACCACCCCACACACACAAAATTCTAATTAAATGATAGCTTGTTCCCACTGTTTATAAACTGAGCATCACCAGCAAACTGAGAATTTTGTGGTCAGGTATTGATATGAATTCCTTGATAGCTGTCTTCCCAAATTATAAAATTTCAATTATCTCCACACAGAGAATGAACAGGCACAGCGAAATAGGATTCCTGTGCCTTCTGTTTATGTTGAACTATTGTGCACTCTGACTGCTGACAATTTGTTGTAGATCTAATCATTTTACAAGAGATCTCCAAGCATCTACAGCAATTATTTCCAAATGAAATGCTCTGAAGCCTTTCAATATAAAATCCCAATCAACTGAATCAAACGCCTTTTCAAAATCCAGCCAAAAGAGCATTCCTGGTAGACTCTAATTGTTTTTATTCTAGGCGATGCATCAATTCATAACTGAGCGTGATATTGTCACCACATATATCTGTTTGATAAAAACTCTGTTTGATACTCGTTTATCAATTTGGGCAATATTGTTTATATCTGTTCGCGACAGAAGACGATCCTGCTTTGTATACAATTTTGGAAAGAACAATAGACTCCGGTTCTTTAAAAAAAATAATTCGCACGGCTTGTCATCTTTGAAGATACAAATAATCACTCCCTCTCTTTTTTTGTTTGAGTAGTGCACTATCTCTGTACTGTGGAATGCAGATGAAAAGACAAAAGAAAAACGTCCAGCCTACTCTGCTGGAAGTGTTGCCTTGGACAATCGAAAGCCAAGACACTTGTATCATAATTGTTTTAATCACTTTTCTAGATCTAGAATTGTTTACATATTCATAATTGTAATAGCTGTAGACAGGTTAATACATAATTTTGTAATTGTTATGGTCATACGTAAGCTCATAATTCAGTCACCAGAACACACACACACACACACACACACACACACACACACACACACACACACACACACACACACACACACTCATCCACACACACACACACACTCATCCACACACACACACACGCACACACACACACACACACACACACACACACACACACACACACACACACACACACACACACACATGTAATGGTCTTCTTCTATGATAACTGAATTAAATATGAGCGCTAAATCAATTAGCATGCATATCTCCAACAACATTTTATCTTGAGTTCATATTTCTTGAACCAGTCGGTGAGTATGATCAACCAGAGAGAGAGAGAGAGAGAGAGAGAGAGAGAGAGAGGAGAGAGAGAGAGAGAGAGAGAGGAGAGAGAGAGAGAGAGAGAGAGAGAGAGAGAGAGAGAGAGAGAGAGACAGACAGACAGACAGACAGACAGACAGACCAACATAGAGACAGAGAGACAGACAGAGACACAAAGACAGGTAAATACAAAGAGACAGACAGACAGACAGGCAGAGAGACAGACAGAGACACAGAGACAGGTAAATACAGAGAGAGAGAGAGAGAGAGAGAGAGGAGAGAGAGAGAGAGAGAGAGAGAGAGAGAGAGAGAGAGAGAGAGGAGAGAGAGAGAGAATAAGATAGGGATCACTACTCTCACAGACATTCAAAACATTTTCCAATGAAGAGGGTGAAACGTTACCCTCGTGAAACCTTGTCACTACAGCGATGCCCAAGTCGCTAGTATCGTCCATAGGCGTGAAAGTCGTTGGGCCCACTCTGATAGAGTTAACTGCTGAGGACTCGGGTTACCAGGATTTATCAGTGGAACTCGCTTTCCAGGGCTGGCGGTACGTCTTCCTTTTCAGGTCATCGTGTTCCTGGTGCCGTGTTTGCGTGTGGTGTGAACTGTTTGTCAGTGTGTGTGTGTGTGTGTGTGTGTGTGTGTGTGTGTGTGTGTGTGTGTGCGCGTGCGTGCGTGTGTGTGTGTGTGTGCGTGCGTGCGTGCGTGCGCGCGCGCGCGCGTGTGTGTGTGTGTGTGTGTGTGTGTGTGTGTGTGTGTGTGTGTGTGTGTGTGTGTGTGTGAGAGAGAGAGAGAGAGAGAGAGAGAGAGTAAGAGAGAGAGAGAGAGAGAGAGAGAGAGAGAGAGAGAGAAGGAGAGAGAGAGAGAGAGAGTGTGTGTTGTGTACCTGGGAACGGGCGTATTGGCTGTGTGTGTAGAAGAAGGGGTATGGGTTGGGAGGTGTAGGGAGGGGGGGGGGCGGGGGAGGGGGAGAGAGAGAGAGAGAGAGAGAGAGAGAGAGGGGAGAGAGAGAGAGAGAGAGAGAGAGAGAGAGAGGAGAGAGAGAAGGGAGTGGGGGAGACAGAGGGGATGAAGAGAGAGAGAGAGGAGGGAGGAAGAGAGAGAAGGGAGGGAGGAGAGAGAGAAGTGGGGGAGACAGAGAGAGACAGAGGCAGAGAGAGACAGAGAGTGAGAGACAGAGACAGAGGCAGAGAGAGAGAGAGAGAGAAGAGAGAGAGAGGAGAGAGAGAGAGAGAGAGAGAGACAGACAGACAGACAGACAGACAGACAGACAGACAGACAGCGACAGAGAGACTGCAGCATCCAGCCTGCGACAACACACATTTTTCACAAACGGTGTCTGCTTTTCCATCAAAGAGGTGAATTCCGACGTGTTTTTTTTTTTTCTCAGGCTGCTAATCACGAGGAAATTTACAGAATTATGTGAGTGACATAGCACCCCCTCCTCCCCTCCCTCCCCCCCCCCCACTCCGCTCACACACACACACACAAACACATTTTTTTCCAATCATACAGAGCTGAAAATTAAAGACAAAGTTCTGAAACAATCCAGTTTTCAGGTCAATCTTTTTTCCCCGTTGCAAATACACTTCATTTTCAATCCAAACCAGGTCAATGTAGTCTATGAGTATTAGCCATTCAAAGGAAAAGCCTTTCGAATGACTTCTAGCCATTTGGTTACCCTACGCACCAAAACTGATAACTTTGTCTGATTGGCAGAAAGAATCGTTGGAATCTTGACTCTCGAAGAACTCTGGTCCCTTGGTAAGCCTTTGTCTGGACGGAATCCCCAGGCTGAACAAATAAATGACACAGAGAGGAGCCCCCCCCCCTCCCCCCCCCCCCCCCCCCCCCCCCCCCCCCCCCCCCCCCCCCCCCCCCCCCCCCCCCCCCCCCCTATCTGTCGGCATCAGCAGCGAGGAATGCCGCCGTGCGTGCGCTATCAGCCGCACTGTGCGCCGTCGGAAAAGGCTTTATCTCAGGCTGCACGTGCTGGGAAATAAACCGCCGTGCGTGGTTAGGCCGTGGTAATGGTTTATTCAGTAGTCTTTTTAAACAGTTTGCATTCACACACCTATACCCCCCTCCCCCCTCCCCCCCCCCCCCCCCCCCAACCCAAAGTCTCTGTCTGGTTCTGTCTCTCCCTCACACACACACACACACACACACACACACACACACACACCACACACACACACACACACCACACACACACGCACGCACGCACGCACGCGCAAGCACGCACGCGCGCGTGCGCGCGCGCGCGCACACACACACACACACACACACACACACACACACACACACACACACACACACACACACACACACAATTTCGCGCACGCTCGCGGGCATGCATTCATGATTAAAATTCTTATTTCAAACCACTGGTTTTCAAATGCGTTGAAATATCATTACTATCAATGCTGATTCTTATTTCCATATGCCTCAAGAACAAAGAAACTGTCTGCAAACACAGAGCTGGGAAAATCCTGAAAGATTTATTTCTGACTCGAAAGACGAGAGAGAGAGAGAGAGAGAGAGAGAGAGAGGAGAGAGAGAGAGAGAGAGAGAGAGAGAGAGAGAGAGAGAGAGAGAGGAGGAGAAGGGGGCGAAGACGTGAAGGAGGAGGAGGAGGAGGAGGAGGAGGAGGAGGACGAGAAGAAAAGGAGGAGAGTAAGATATAATTTCTTTTTCATTTGGATTTGTTAAGCCGCACACACAAACATTCTAAAAGACAACAATACATACTGATATCATCGTTTAAAAAAAGAAAAGAAAATAGGAACAAAAAGAAAAAAGGAAAAACGGCAAAATCAGCAGTACAGTTTCTACAGACATTAAACAATCAGATTTTACTACACGTACACTAAGTTACTTCGATACAGACACAATAATATACATGTCAATGCTTTAAGTGCATAATTTGTGAAATCTACAACATACACAGGCCTGCACACATACATACACACATGATTATTCACACAAAAATGTGCATACATACAACATGTACCATCAGTTACATAAATATACAACACGTTCATTAAAAAAAAAGAAATAAACTATCAAACAGGTAGGAAAAATAAGTAAATTGATGGCGTGTTAATTAATGCGGCAACCCATATGAAAATCCAATCAATGTATGCTTTCCACTGAAAATACAAAATATGCAACCGCATTTGTTTAGAAGCAGTCTCCCCCCTCGCGGAAAACCTGAGATTGTTCCATATTTACAAGAAATACGTTTAGAAAATACCTCAATGGTAGTTCGTTTAGAAACGTGACAAAAAGCAAATGCGATCCGTCTGCTCTGCATCTGCACATATAGAACTTGACAATCATAAGAAGATCGAATACCTCGTCTGACTTAAAGTTACGCGTGAATGCAAAAAGAACCAGATCCTACATGTGCGTTCACATTATGTGCTCTGACCTCTGTTTCATTTATTTTGTTCCCAGTTCCCTATCTGAGTTGCATTGCCAAAACAGATGAAAGACGGACTCTTATTCTTCCGCAAAAACTGCAGCTTTCATCATTCGTAATTTTCGTTAGTGAAATTCTCGTTGTAAGTATTCTGCGGATTCTTTCAATTCTGAAACCATCAAAAATAACAACATTTATTTTGTGTGTATTACTGTTTCCTAAATTACTATCTTAGAATACTGTTGTGTCCCTATAAACTGAATCAAAAGTCAATCGATGCTAAAATTTCTTTACTGTAAGCCTATCCTTCTGGACAATAATCTCAATAGCTTTGACCTACACCTCCATGTCAAAAAAGGTTGTGCTCATATTAGATTTAAATTTCAATCCTTGGAAAGTCCCTTGAGCAACATTTTCCTGGAAGAGATGCTTTACGCGGAGGAGAAACTGTGACAGAAGATGGAGAAGAAGAAAAAACAGAAAGCTGAGAAGTAGAGGAAGAAGGAAGAATAAGGTGACAATAGGTGGAGAGATATTAGTAGAAGGTTTTGAAGGAGAAAAGAGAGAAAAAATGTGGGAAAAGGAGAGAAAAAAATAAGGAAGAAAGGAAAGGGATGAGAGGGTATCAATAACAAAGGAAGACAATGCAAAACAAAGATAGAGCAAAAGAAGAAGCAGAAAAACAACGAGAGGGCGGGGGGAGGAAGGTGGTCCGAAAGAGAACAGGAGTGGAAGCATAAACAACGAGAGGGGCGGGGGGAGGAAGGTGGTCCGAAAGAGAACAGGAGTGGAAGCATAAAAACGAGAGGGGCGGGGGGAGGAAGGTGGTCCGAAAGAGAACAGGAGTGGAAGCATAAACAACGAGAGGGGCGGGGGGAGGAAGGTGGTCCGAAAGAGAACAGGAGTGGAAGCATAAGGGGAAAAGTAAGAGCAAAAAAGCGAAGAAAAGAAACACTGACGACGTCAAAAGCGACAACTGCAACGCCGAGGAGAAGGCTGCCTCTCTGACAGCCAGACCAAAGAGAAGATCAACAACATACAGAAAAGGCAGACTGAAAGACTTACTGACTCTCTCTTTCTAAACAGAAAAATACTAGCAGCACAGTCAGGCAGACAAACACGATGATGTTGATGATCATGGTAAACGCGGTGACAGTGGTGACATTAGACTAGAATAAAAGGTAATGTTGGGCTTGCTCTGACTCTGAAGTACACACGAACACACAGACATACACACATCTACAAACGTCGGCATGCACGCGCCCGCGCCCGCGCCCGCACACACACACACACACACACACACACACACACACACACACACACACACACAGAGGAATACTCACTGGAGCCCCTGCCCAGACAGGGGTATCCCTGAGGATGAAGGCGGGCAGGAAGAGATGCATGTACACCGACACCCCCGTCACCCCCATCCCCACCACAAGCTGCATCGTCACCAGGAAGATCCGCACGCCACAACACCCCCCCCTCCTCCTCCTCCTCCTCCTCCACAGCAACACTCCCGGCAACACAAGCAGCAGCAACGTCCACAACATCCCGGAGCCTCTCCTTCACGAGCAGCCCGAAGACCAGCTCCCCGCTCCCTGCCCACGGTGGACAAAGAAAGCCTGCTGCCCATCTTCCCGCCCCGCTTACGCCGCGGCTTGTGGCGGGAACCCAGGTCGGTGGGGTTGAGGTTCTGGGGCACGGTGGTCTCCAGACCCACCAGCATGGAGCGGAGCTCTGGACTGCTGTAGGACAGGTTCTTCCCGGGGCCTGCCGCTCCTGCTCCTGCTCCTGCTCCTCCTGCGGAGCTGCTGGGTCTCAGCAGGGCTGCAGCGGTGACGGAGTGGCGCTCCGGTTGCAGCACCTGGTTCACTTTGATGGAAGACGCCGAGTGCGCTCGTGGCCGGCTCGTGATCACCATGGCGAAGCCCTCCTCCGTCTCTCCTGGTTTTATGGGAGGGGGAACAGTGAGGGTTTGCTTTCTTTTTTTTCTCCTTTTCTTTACTGTTCCGTTCTCGGGGGCTTCTATGGGTCCCACCTGCTGTTGAACTTGGCACCGACTACCTGCCTGCTTGCCA
>CM031604.1:10196125-10198625 GCA_018398815.1 Conus ventricosus | reverse complement strand
GAATTAGTAATCAAGATTGATCTTATGTCTTAGATTGAAGAATTTAGGGGGGAGATACGCATTCATATCCTGCCACGTGGTTAGATGATTCTGACTAACTAACACTCTTGTGTTGAGTGGGTGAATGGGGAAAAATTCAAATATATGCTTATCAAAATGAGCCGTCCAGCAGCTTATTATTCTCCAAAGGGGGGGGGGGGGGTGGGGGGGGGAGACATCCTCCAATAGGGAGGGAAATCTCCGAACATATAACTCCTGGTCATATACCGATATTTCGAAACTTGGTTGTTTTCTCCTCAGTGACCGCGGAAAGTGGTATTTGGACTCCTCTGCACTTTTCAGTTTTAAGAAGAATGCAATCCCAGAAAAGGTTTGGTGTTGCAATACCGTAGTATGTTAGTTGAGTTTTCAAAAATCCACACACCAAACCATCCCCTCTAGCCAGTGTCTAACGAAGCAAAGAAAAGAAAATCTATTTAAAGACGCAAAACAGCTACATTTTCTTGTGTAAAAATAGATAATATAAAAAAGAATCATATAAGAAACAAGTGATGAGGGCTAGTTCTTGAATGAATCCGCAAGGGGTAACAACGAAATAACAACTAACTAAATAAATTCCACAGGATTAGGACCGCACATTCAGCAACTCTACAGAGAGCTTGGTGTGCAATGACTAGCTAGGAAATATTTGAAATTATAAACCAAAGCTTGCTCTTATGTTTAGATTGAAAAATAGGGGGAGCAATTCGAATTATAGCTGCAGTGGTTAGAGGATTCTGCCTTACTTACAGTATGTGCTGGAGTGGCCGTGTATGGGGAAAAATATATTTATGCTTCTCAAAAATGAGTCCTTCAGAATGCTTTGATCTCTCACAAGGGGGGGAGACATCCTCCAATAGGGAGGGAAAACTCACGGAACATTTAATACTGGTCATATCCCGATATTTCGAATCTTGGTTTGTTTCTCTCAGTGACCGCGGAAAGTGGTACTTTGACTCCCCTCTGCCTTTTCAGTTTCTAATGAATGCAATCCCAAGAAAAGGTTGGTGTGCAATTCCGTAGTTTGTTTGTTGAGTTTCTAAAAAAACCAACCAAGGTGCCTTCTAAGAAGCAAATAGGAAAATCCATAAAAGAAGCAATCAAAACCAAGCTACATTTTCTTGTGATATAAAAAGAAATATATAAAAAGAATCCTCTAAGACACAAGTGCGTGAGGGCTAATAAGTTCTTGGAATGAAATCCCGCTAAGGGATCTAAATATACAACAATACTAATATTCCAAGGATAAGTACCGCTCCATTCTCAGCCAAGCCGACACAAGAGCAGCTTGGTGTTGCTATGACTGCATATTGAATAACTCAACAAATAATACCGGTATTGCCAACTCCAAACCATTTTCTGGATTGCACTTCTTCTTTTATATACTGAATAGGCAGAGCGAGTCAAATTTCCCATTTCCGCACGGTCACTGAGGAGAAATCTACCCAAGTTTCGAAATCAGCGGTATATGACAGGAGTTATGTGTTCGTGAGTTTCCCCTCCTATTGGAGGATTGTCTCCCACCCCCCCCCCCCCTTTTGAGAGAATATAATAGCTGCCTGAAGGTCATTTTGAGTAAGCATATATTTGATTTTTCCCCATTCAACCCACTCAAGCATCATACTGTTAGTTAGGCAGAATCATCTACCACTGCAGATATGGAATGGTTTTCTCACCCTATTTACTTCAATCTAAGTCATAAGAGCTCAAGCTTTGTTTTAATTCTCAATATTTCTTGCAATCATTGAAAATCCATGTGCTCTGTAAGTTGATGGAATGGTGCCCGGTACTTATCCTTGGAATTTTGCGTTTGTTTGTATTTTAGTCCCTTAGGATTCATTCCAGAACTCGCCCTCAGCACTTGTGACTTAGAGGATATCTTTTATTTTCTTCTATGTTTTCACAAGAAATTGTAGCTTGTTTTGCTCTTTAAAATGATTTTACTTTTGCTTCTGAGTGGCAACCTTGGGGTGGGTTTTTTGAATAACTCAACAAAATTTCTTCGGTTATTGCCACACCAACCTTTTCTGGGAATGCATTTCTTAAAACGCAAAAGGCAGAGGAACGTAAAATTACCACTTTCGCGGTCACTGAGGAAACAACCAAGTTTCGAAATTTCGGTATATGACCAGGAGGATATATGATTCGTGGAAGCTTCCCTCCCTACTTGCTGGGATTGTTCTCCCCCCTTGGAGAATAGAAGCTTGCTGAAGGCTCTTTTTGAGAAGCATATATTGGAGTTTTCCCCTTCACCCACATCATAGCACATTTGTGTTAGTTAGGCTGAATCATTACACTGCAGTTATGATTGCGTATTCTCCCCCTATTTCTTCAAGCTAAGACCATAGAGCAGCTTTGTTTATATATTTCAATATATTTATATATATATATATATATATTTAATTTAACACCACACACAACCATACAGAGTGGGTCTTGAGCACTGTTTTAAGTTTGCGCT
>CM031604.1:10167989-10195773 GCA_018398815.1 Conus ventricosus | reverse complement strand
TCTGTATATCTACCTATCTATATTTATCTATATCTGTATATCTACCTATGTTTATCTATATCTGTATATCTACCTATCTATATTTATCTATATCTGTACATCTACCTATCTATCTGGGTCTCTTGGGGTTTCATGTGAAGTAGGAAGGGCAGCAAAGGTGAGAGATGCCGTTGCTTGAACATCCTACACAATCCATGGGAAGCACAAGACCAGACAGCCGCTCTTGATGACCTGATCAGTGTGTTCCGTTCTATCACAGGGAAGGTAGTCTCTCATTGACAGGCATACCAGTCGGTCACAATAAAAGGGTAAATGATTTCTGTGGCACTGGCCACCAGGACTCTCTTTTAGTTGATCCATGGCAGGATATATCCATCATTTATCAGCAGCTTGGTTTTAGACAGCGAAGGAGTTGTGAGACTCAACTTATAACAACTCTCAATGATTTTAATAACTGTCTTAACAACAGACAGCAAATAGATGCAATTTTATTAGACTTTTCTAAAGCCTTTGATAAGGTTGACCATGAGGGCCTGCTGCTTAAATTAGAACACATCGGCACTGGCGGTTCTTTGCTAAAATGGGCTAGATCATTCCTCATTGGGAGAACGCAGAAAGTTGTTGTGGAAGGGTCGTCATTCCATTGTAAACCAGTCTTGTCAGGTGTACCACAGGGAACTGTTCTGGGGCCCTTGTTTTTCTTAATTTATATAAATGACATAAATAGAAATCTCTCTCCTGGAGCTACTATAAGGCTTTTTGCAGATGACAGCTTAGTATATAGAACAATCAGAAGCAAGAATGATACACGTATTCTACAAGAAGATCTAAATGCTTTACAAGAGTGGGAAAGAACTTGGAAAATGGAATTTCATCCCAAAAGTGCCAAGTAAGTGTTGCGTATATGTAATAAACACTCACCAACTAGATCAGAATATTCTATTCATAATACTATTCTTAACGAAACCAATGCTGCAAAATATTTAGGCGTGATTATAGATAGTCGTCTCAAATGGAAAGAACATTACAATTTAGTATGTAAGAAAGCAAATAACATCTTAGCTTTCTTATACAGGAATATCAATGAATGCCCCAAAAGGTTAAAGACAACTGCTACAAAACACTGGTTAGACCAGTACTGGAATATGGCTGCTCAGTCTGGGATCCTTACCATCTAAAGGACATTGATAACCTCGAAAAGATTCAGAAGAGAGCAGCACGGTTCGTAACTGAGAACCATATCAGAGAAAATGGGAATACTAGGAAGAACATGAGGAAATTAGAATGGAGACCCTTAGAAGAGAGAAGAGCTTTTATCAAACTTAACATCTTCTTCAAAGGCAGAGCTAAACTAATTGATATTCCAATGGAACAACTGGTATTGAATAAAAATAGCACCAGGAGTGGCGGTCAATGTTATACCATACCTGCATCAAATATTGACAGCCACTTACTTTCATTTTATCCTAGTTCTGTACGGCTGTGGAACTCACTGCCGGGTGCCATCAAGATTGCCACAAATGCAGTCTCATTTAAAAAGCAAATTGATACGACAGTTTTGAGATCTGCATATTGACGATTTTCTATTTTCACTTCCCCAGACATTTTATGGTTACCTGGCCTGAATTTGGCCATTGCTTTTAACTTCTAGAATATCGAGTGCGACCCCTTGTTGCCAAATTTGCTCCAGGGGCCAACAGACTGAGTCGCACTATTTTATGTTATTTTATTTTACTTTTTAACATGCGCGCTTGTGACCTACTCGTTTTTGAGTAAACCAGTATTTTAGGAAGAAGAAGAAGAAGAAGAAGAAGAAGAAAGACTGTTTCCAGTCATTCCATCCAAGGCAGTGTTAGTTACAAACATGCTGTGGTAGTAGTGATTAAAAAAAGTCATTTTAGTCACTGACAGAACTTGTAAGAAAGACTTTCTGTGTGTGTGTGTGTGTGTGTGTGTGTGTGTGTGTGTGTGTGTGTGTGTGTTCATTTAATAATAGAATTGGTCTGAACAACTGTTATTTATTCAGTTAGATATTGTGGCATAATGCCAGTGGTGGCCAGGACTATATATATGTGTATGATGCATGCGTGTGTATGTGTGTGTGAGTGAGTGTGTGTGTGTGTGTGTGTGTGTGTGTGTGTGTGTGTGTGTGTGGACATATGTATGTGTTTGTGTATGTGTGCGCACATGTGTACGCACATGTGTGTGTGCGCCTGCACATGTGTGTGCATGTGTGTGTGCATGTAACACACACACACAGAGAGAGAGAGAGAGAGAGAGAGAGAGAGAGAGAGAGAGAGAGAGAGAGAGAGAGAGAGAGAGAGAATATACATTTTTATCTGTGCGCATTCATTTCTGTATTATTTATTACTCATGTTGTTTTTGTTTTATAACATTCTTTTTTCTTTGAGTGCATTGACCATCCTCATGTCATGTAATAACACTGGAAAGAAGGGGTCTGTATTTGAACAGACATCGCTGCCAAACCCCAAACCAAGTGTATTCAATTTAAAAGCTTTGGCATCCATGACAAAACACATGATATTCATTTGATTTTCATTCACTTTCAATTTTATTTAAAAGGTTTGGGTTCCTATTTTCTCTTTTAATGTTCTTTAAAAAAACATCCAACCTTTCATATAAAATTATTTCACATTCATTGTGCTTATTCAATGTCCTTTTGATTGAAAATTCATATACATTTATATATATACAAAAAACACACAATTCCCTCATATTTTGGTCATACAATTTAGAAGAACAATTGTGGTGGCAAGAATTGGAAAAAGAATTATTTGTCACACACACACACACACACACACACACACACACACACACACACACACAACAGCAATCATTAACTGAAAACTCAGTTTTTGTTGGCAAACTTTTTTCTTTCTTTTTTTCCTTGAATTTTTTTTTCTCCATTTCTTGGATACTGCAAGGGAAGCAATATGAAACATATCAATAATACTTTATTTTCAGAGCCATAAAACATACATTTTGAGTACCTAGGACCTCAATTAGCTTTTCTTGTACCAGGTTTATGACAAGCATAGATGCCCTTATGAAGTTTCTGTCAGTGTTGCCTTTCACTTCTTATTTCCACATACAAAAAACTTTTGCACTGTGCCACTGATGCGTCCTAGCCAGGGAATAAAGGCTGACTCTGGACAGGATGGTCCTAACATGCTGCTGGTGAAGGGGTTAATACAACCTTTAATGCAGGATGGTCCTAACATGCTGCTGGTGAAGGGGTTAATACAACCTTTAATGCAGGATGGTCCTAACATGCTGCTGGTGAAGGGGTTAATACAACCTTTAATGCAGGATGGTCCTAACATGCTGTTGGTGAAGGGGTTAATACAACCTTTAATGCAGGATGGTCCTAACATGCTGCTGGTGAAGGGGTTAATACAACCTTTAATGCAGGATGGTCCTAACATGCTGTTGGTGAAGGGGTTAATACAACCTTTAATGCAGGATGGTCCTAACATGCTGCTGGTGAAGGGGTTAATACAACCTTTAATGCAGGATGGTCCTAACATGCTGTTGGTGAAGGGGTTAATACAACCTTTAATGCAGGATGGTCCTAACATGCTGTTGGTGAAGGGGTTAATACAACCTTTAATGCAGGATGGTCCTAACATGCTGCTGGTGAAGGGGTTAATACAACCTGCTCTCTTCTTCACCATTTTCTTACCCTGTACCTAACTTCAATACCTTTTTTTTTTACCCCTTCCTTAAATCTTTGCCAGGTCAGTATTTCAGTGATGGAAGAATTGTTTGCTAGCCATTGTTTTTCACCACTCTTATTTGTTCGTTTAAAAACAAAAAACAAAAACAAAACAAAACAAAAAAGAAAAGAAAAGAAAGAAAAACACGCACCCTTATGGTTATATGGACTAAAACTTCTATATGGTGGAAGGGACATAATTTGTCACTTTGAATCAAAGAACAAAATCAGCATCACAAATGAAACATAAAACGGAACAAAGCATTTGGTAAGATAAGATAATGTTGCTTATAGCCCAGCCGACCGCAAAGGGCCACATCAGGGCTGTCACCTCGTTAAAATCAACTCACCAGTCAAATAAAAAAAAAAAAAGAAAAAAAAAAAAAGAAAGAAAAAAAAAAACAACCTTTCACACATCTCTTTAAATGACATCGTCTAGAAACGTACCAGAAACTTCGTTAAAAAAGCATTTGGTAAATGAAAGTATAAATGTATATAACCGATGTATATATGAATGACTAGAAGATGTTTTGTTAGTTTTTGAGCCTTGTTGCTAGACTAGAAGATGTTTTGTTAGTTTTTGAGCCTTGTTGTCTGGCAAAAATTACACTTGAACTGTGTCACCATTTTCTTTGAGTAGCTTTAACCAAGTCTAAAGGACCAGTTTCTCCCCACCTGATCGACAATTGTCCTTGACCCTTCACAGATGCTGATCTGGGCATGTTTGTCCTTAATGGAAGAACCTGTCCTTAAAGAAAATGCAACAGACTGCAGCGCTACACATGAACACACAAAACAAGCTGTCAGGTAATGCAGGTTTAATGAACACACAAAACAGAACTTTGAATTTCCGACAAATATGTCTTCTTCATATGCAACAAACAAACAAAAACCCACGAAACAATACTCCCCTGTGACCTATCAATGGAGTATTACTTTGTGGGTTTTGTGTGTGTGTGTGTGTGGTGTGTGTGTGTGTGTGTGTGTGTGTGTGTGTGTGTGTGTGTGTGTGTGTGTGCATGCGTGCATGTGTGTGTGTGTTATGTGTGTGTGTGTGTGTGTGTGTGTGTGTGTGTGTGTGTGTGTGTGTGTGTGTGCATGTGTGTGTGTGTGTGTGTGTGTGTGTGTGTATTGTAGTTAGTTACATCTGTGCCATCAGGGCAGTACTGTTTTCTGCATTCTTTGTTAACATTTGAAGACATTTCTCCAGAACTCGTTTGTCTGTTTTGTAATTGCATAATCGAATCTGCATTACTTTACACCTTGTGTGTTCATTTGCCCTTAAGAGTCTGTAGGTAATGGGATGTTATCTCAGCTTCAGCTCAATGAATCTCTCCAAAGATTTAGTTGAAAAGAAAAAACAACAACATGTATACAAGTGCCTATAAGTATAACTCGCAACTAGATTAGTTTTCCCCCTCATTATTTTTGGATCTGCTGTGGTAAATACATCAGCAAATTAATGCCAACCAAGACAGACTGTTGTCATGAAAAGCTGAAATACCATTCAGTCTCTCTCTCTAATTAGAATCACATACCATATCAATACAAGGAATACAGACTTGAAAGCTGCCTTTTTTGGTATTATCAACTTTCATTGGATTTCTGTACTTGATTTTTGTTTGACTATATTCCAGAATACAAATTTCTCTGCAATCAAAATTCTCCCAATGTTTATCTGGTTGGTGTTTTACATTTGTTTGTGTTCCTGTGAGAACAACATACATCAACCTTGGTGAGGATTAGTAATTCTATCAGGAAAAAAAATCTGTTTGCATAGTCCTGATCTTCTGCTTTTTCAAATACTCTTTTTTAAGATGGGAGAAAACAAGAAGGTCAATCTTCATGACAAAACACATTCTGAAATCCAATATTTAATTGGGAGGAAGGCTGAAAGTGGTGACAAAGAAATATCACAGACTGATACAACAACAGTGCTACAAAAAGGATCTGCCATTAATTTGTAGACCCCATGTCAACAATATCACATGTCATTAACTTTAATATCACCTGCACACCCTCTCTTCTCCCTTCATTATTTACATGACAAAGAATTTAAAACAAGAGAGTTATGGCAACCCTGACCACATTTGTGACACATCTTAAAGAAATAAAAAAGTTTGATGCTGACTTTAGACTCATTGTGAACCTTTAGGTAAAAACAAAGATCTCAGGAAGAAGATTTTCTTCTTGTCTCTTTGTCATTGACCTTTGCTGTAATCTTGCTATATCCAGACTGTCCCATTTAGATCTAACATCCATGCCCACTAAAGATTAGACATGGCAGACAAAGATGACCCATTCCAAGAGAAGGGGGATAACCAATCGCTTTTATTCCTCTGCATTATCTCCACCATAACAATATCAGGTTAAATGGGCAGAGAGAATGTATCCATCATCGTCATCTTCACATTTCATTCTTACTGCATTTGCAGGAAATATCTCACCAGAGCAAAACAAGAACAAATAACAATTAAAAAATGTAAAAAATATCTGAAAATTAAAACAAAAATCAAAACAAGAACAAATAACAATTAAAAAAGTAAAAATATCTGAAAATTAAAACAAAAATCAACACATTACACAAGATATATGCTCAATAAATTATACGCTCAGGTTTTCAAGAGTCCCTTGAGTCAGCCAGTATGAGACACCAATCCAGGTCACTGGAAATGGATTTCGGCAGGGCACACATAGAACCCGTCGTCTCTTCTTTCATCGCCCATTGAGCACAGATAGATGGAGTCCACCTTCTGCCGCCCAAAGTCCATGTCGCTGAAGTTGCTGTACAACCAGGGGTCCACCGTCTTGCTGCCTTTCTGCCTGGCCACCGGGCGGGTCACCTTCATGATGGTCATGTGCGGCACAAAGTCGTGATTGTCCCGAATCTCCACCCCGGCCTCTTTCACCAGCAGCTTGAGGTAGTCCACAAAGTGGCCCAGCTCCTGGTGTTCCTTCACCCTGGCGTACACCACCCGGCTGAAGAAGTTGGAGACCCCCTCCAGATGGAGAGGCTGTTTGGGCAGGCTGGTGGTCAGTTCGGGCTGGATGTTCTGCAGGACCTCCCGGGCGTGGGCGATCTGCTCGGGGGTGTCCAGGCCCAGGGTGCAGAGGGTGATGTGCAAGGCCTGAGGAGGGATGCAGCATGGGCCGTAAAGCGGCTCATTATCCAGAAGATAGTCCTGAATCTGCTCCACGCCTTGTCGGATTTCTGGGTCGGTGATCCGCAACGCCAGAAAATAGTTTGGACGCATTTTATCGCGCCAGTATGGGTTCATTCCATCAACGTTTTCCTCCTCCTCCTCCTCATCGCCAGCATCCACAGTGTGTCCCGTCTGACCGCTGGATGGAGTGTTAACAGAACTGCTAATGGTGACTGTAATACCATCATCATCATCGCTGTCGTCACTGTCAGAGTCAGGTTGTTCTTCCAGGCCTTGTGCCGTCATACCGGCGTTATTCTGAGGTGAAGTTGCTGCGCTGCTGCCCTCATGATTTGCCTCGGAGGTATCCTGGTAACTGCTGATGACATCATAAACGGTGATGCCACTGCCGGTTGATCCGAACACATTGTCCATGCGGGTGGGCTTGTCCCAGATCTTCTGTTTGCGGTACTTAAAGTATTGGATGCGATGCTTTGGTACTGCCAGGACGTCATAGTCCACTGAAGCGATATCCTCCCAGGAGAAGGCGGAAAAGTACTTCTCCACTACGCCACGGAATCGGTCCAGGTAACCCACCAGGAAGTCATCTTTGTCCAGTTTGTCGTCCCACATGATGCGTTTGATGACATCCACCGCCGTTTTCATGGACGGCTTCTTGCTGTCCTCTTCCTCCTCCTCACCCTTCTTCTTTTTGTTCTTCTGTTTTCTCACCCTCTTCTTCTCCCCCGTCAGGATCACCTCAGATTTGGCGTTGATGGTCTTGCCAGCACGCAAGCCATTGCTCCGGAGCCAGCCCTCAGCCTGGGTCACCAAAGGCTGCACCATGGGACTGCCCAGCAAGGACTTGGCCTGTTCCTTCAGCAACGCCTTCAGCTCTTCTGTCTTCTCTTCTGTCAGACTCTCTGAACGCACAGCCACTTCAGGAATGGTGGATGGGTAAGATTCTGTAAACAGAAGGGAAAAGAGTGCACATATGTCATGGTAGTACTCGTTTGGATGCCCTGCGAGGCAAAGAGCGAGCAAGAGAGAGAGAGAGAGAGAGAGAGAGAGACAGAGACAGAGAGAGAGAGAGAGGGCATACAATATAACTATGTATATGTATGAGCATGTGTACGTGTCTGTATGCATGTGTCTGTTCACTTGAGAAATATCTGAATAACTCTTTGTTTAGAATCAAGCTGTACTAAACACAAGCACTAAAAGTCAAATGTTCTATAAGGTTGTACAAGGAAGACCATCTGGCAAATCTGTCCATGAAAAAGGTCAGTCTAAAATCAGGGATGTCTAACTGGCTGGTGAACTGACAAAATGTTGCAGTGTGAGGGTATCCACTGATGATGGTGTCCTCAGTGGACTGCTGCAGAACGGCCAGGGCTGAGACGAGGGAGCTGAGTTCCTTGTTTCCAGGATCTTTAACAGCCTGCAGTACTGACAAAGCATCGGAGAAGATGACGACTCTGGGAGGTGTGGCCCCTCTATTCTCACACAGCGTTCTGGCTGCTGACTGTATAACATCTGCCTCAGCCTTGAAGTCTGTAGAGAACTTGCCAGTCGGGATGGCTTGTCGGACAGGAGTTCCATCCATCAACTTCAGGAAAACTCCTCCACCTCCGTTTCTGGTAGCCTCTTCTGCTGAGCCATCTGTATATATGCATGTGTCCAGAACTCTTTGGGGTGTGCTTGCTCCATATAGTCAAGGGTTGCTGCTTTCCTCTCCAGTTCTGACTGTGTGCCCTTTGTTAGAACGGCAGGAATGGTGACTCTGATTTCTGGAAATTGATATCTTTTCCATGATGCTATGAAATCTATCAGGCTGGTATACTGGAAGAAGGAAACAAAAAGGGAAGGTCAGCATTAAAATCAAATTGGAGAAAACGAAAAAGTAGATGATATTCCTGATAAGATGTCTTTTCACAGCAGTCTTAAAAGGGATGGTTTTAACTTAAGTGAGGTGTACGTGTGAATGTGTTTGGTCATCAGCACGACATCAGATGCTGCAACAGATCTCTGTTCTTTTTCCTCCCTTTTTTTTTTTAATCAGAGCATACAAGTTTGTTCATACACACACACACACACACACACACACACACACACACACACACACACACACACACACACACACACACACATACACACACAAAGAGAAACACATGTAAATACATCCATACACACATGTAATAATAATTACATGTTTTGTGTAATGGTCCAAGCATTAAACATGATCTGTCTTCATATTATCACCAAGTTGTATTCTATATAGTCTTAACAGTTCTTGTGACAAGAAAAGTCTAAGCGAGCCTCTCTCTCCGTCTCCCTCTCTCTCAATCACTCATTCTCTCTCTCTGTGTCTCTCTCTCTCTCACTCACACACAAATTTTCCTATCACTCACTTTAACTCTGTCTTTCTTTTTCAAAAAGTGACTGCTTTCACTGCCTTAAGCTATTCCTTTCTTTTTTTTTTAAACTTCTTTGTACCATTCACCCATCTGACCTGAAAACGTTTGAGATGTTACATGTTTTTCTCTGGTTACAGCTTTTGAAACTTCTTTCCTTGTAATCTGGTGTTTCGGCAGTGAAAATTGTACACATGCAAACAAACTTCTTTCCTTGTAATCTGGTGTTTCGGCAGTGGAAATTGTACACATGCAAACAAACTTCTTTCCTTGTAATCTGGTGTTTCGGCAGTGGAAATTGTACACATGCAAACAAACTTCTTTCCTTGTAATCTGGTGTTTCGGCAGTGGAAATTGTACACATGCAAACAAACTTCTTTCCTTGTAATCTGGTGTTTCGGCAGTGGAAATTGTACACATGCAAACAAACTTCTTTCCTTGTAATCTGGTGTTTCGGCAGTGGAAATTGTACACATGCAAAACAGACAGTGTGGCCCTTTCCGCAGTGTCTGTTTGGCAACAGGGCCTTTTACTTATTTATCTTTTTATTTCATTACATTTAAATGCTTTTTCATTATTTTTCACTTTTATTTTAAATCTGAAAGTAATAATGGAGATCACTGTTGCTCTCAGAACAGTCTAGTCTTATCTGCCTGAAGGAAGTGAAGAAAGTAGCCACAATGTCACATATGTACACAGCTATGTTTGTTGTTTGTTTTTGTTTCATTGCCTTTTTTACCCCTTGACATTCCTGAAATGGACTGGTGAAGTTAGCAGGGCTATGATAATAAAACCTCTAACCTATGTACACACACAAACAAGTCTTCTCATAAACATGTTTTACCTGCAAGCTGAAACTTGAGTGTGATATCCATGTCTTTGGGTTGGACCGTGATCACATGACTGAACATCCCAATGTCCTTGATGACACGACAACGCCCTGGGAAAGCGGCCTTGACCTCCGTCACCTCCGCTGTCTGAGGGGTCTCTACCGATGCTGACGCCATAGTGCTAGAGGGTTGGTCAACGGATGTGTTCAGGGATGACGCCAGATCTGAAACCAAATTATGTCGATTGTATACTATGCACCTGTATTGTATAGTGTTAAAACATGCACTTAGGAGGTTCAATATCACATGGAACTAAGAAACAGTCACACATGTTTACAGACATTCTGACACTTACTGAGCTTTTCTTTTCAGTAAAAAGAACTGCCTATAACCTGGTGCACCTTGCAATGATGCCAGATCAGGTCAGAGACCAATGACCAATGTGTAGGTTTAGTTAAAAGGATTAACTGAATTTGGTAGTCAAATCAAAGCCTCTCTCTCTCTCTCTCTCAGATCTATCTTTCTGAATGTAAAAAATAAGTGTTCAAGTTAAGACAATAATCACACGCAAGTATGTATGCACTACAAAAATCAAGGAGATTCCAGCTTGCAGACACATACCTGTCAATGATGTGTGAACAGATTAAGAAACAGACATCTGCATAGAAAGACACAGAATGTCACTGAAGAGTGAAGTGCAGTCAAAAGTGCACAATCAGTAATTATACACAGCAACAGCATCCAGACAGACGATACATACTATAAATTTACACTCACCTGAAGATTGCTTACACAGATCCAAAATGACCCGTCTAAATTTTATATTAATGAAAACGAGATTTTCCAGGATTCAAATATCAAAATTCTCAGTTTACAGTGTCAAATGCACAAATGTTCTGATTTCTTACATCTTGTTCAATAATTCCACAGAGATTTTCTTTTTAAGTTTAGGTACACTTTGTACCAGACAGTTTCAAATATAAAATACAAAATACATAAAAGTTTCATACATTAAATACATATATATATAAAACAAGCATCTTGTTTTGTCTTGTGATATGTTTGTCCATGTTAACTGGTGAATTTACTTTAATTTCCTTATAAAAATTAGTTCAGATATAAAGTTTTTGTTTTTTTGTTTTTCTGTTGGGCAACCATCACAGTGTGAATGAAACCCTTCATGAGGATTCCAAGTGGAAGAAGAGGTACACATGAGTTTATGGATCAAAGAAAGAAATGTACACCAAAGAAATGTGTTCACCCTTAAGCAACATTTAACCTTTGCAGTTTCTTGTCAGCTAGTGAAAGTCATCTGCTAAAAATAGCAAAGGTTATCCTTTACATAACATTTTTTTTATCCACTGTTTGCTCATTTACTTTTTTGATTGCCTTGTAATTTTTTTAAACAGATTTCACACCGCTAACAAATCTGTGTAAATATATTCTCCACACCATCATTCGGGTAAGGCGGCTAATTAAATTTGAAACTTGTGTGTGTGAGTTGAGTTATTAGGAAAACCTGGTAATTCACTTACATGTAAATCATGTCTTCTTTCAGTCACATCTTTAGTCTATCAAAGACTGAAATCATTTAGGATTTTTTTTCTTCGTGCTCTCCCCAAGCTCTTCCGTCGATGTTATGCCACAGTGTGGCCCTATCGACCATTCACCAAGATCAAGATCATTCTTATACAAATAAGAAACTTGGCTGAATGTTCTGTAGATGCTAAATAAACAACAAGTTGACCTGTTTTAACAAAACAAAACAAAAAGTCATCTGACACTTCATGTATTTTAAATCGATACTACACACGCAAAAAGAATCTGTTAAAATTTGGGTTTTGACGGGGGGGGTGGGGGGGGGGGGATCCCCTGTTCCCATGCCTCCCTCACTTCACTTGCCTCTCTGTGCCCCTGCCCTCCCTTACGTTTCTCAGGAAGGGCTGAAGAACTGAATGAATAAAATTAGGAGCGTCATTTTATGTAACCATCTGTACATCTTTAGCAAAAACGAAAACTAGCTGAAACTAGTAAAAGTGGAGTGCGAGAAACCTGTCGGTGACATTTCAAACAAAGTTGTCGTTCTTGGTGTCAACTCTACAACTCGTTTATCACGGCAGGTTGGTTCTGCAAATCAATGTCCAATACACCTTTTCAAAACTGTTTCCAATAACTGCAGCTAGATCATACAACATCACTTACCTCGGTCAAGGTAACGCCTGAGATGCACAAAATGAAACTTGTCCGTCTGGACTCTACGTTTGGAGTTTTATGCCCTGGCTTGCTACTATTTCTGTGTCACACGGCTTTCCCGGAAGTGGTGCAATGAAATTCCCTGACTACTATACTATAATTAGAAACATGGTTTTCGGGTTTCACTGGGTCGGCGATGAAGACAGGGAGAAAATCCTGTAAAGATTACCGATTTTTAAAACTGCACCAGTTATTGGCCTTTGTTGCCCGATGCATCAGCAATCGAGGCAGAGCTGAATGAAGGTCCTGAGTTCGAAAATTTTTCCCTTTCTAGAGAATTGCCGTTATCGTTAACATATGTTCGTTGTTAAGACAATTAGCATATCACTCCCAAATCAAAGGAATTACGAACAGTTTTCAGTTTTGCAGTTTCATCAGGAGGCGTCACCGTGCGGACTTGGTCCATATACCTACACCACATCCTCTAAGTTATAGATCACACTACGCATGATTTGAAGAATGATAAATGAATTAACAACAAAGATGAGACATTGAAGAAGAGGGTCTCGTGCTACATTCAGCGGGTGTTTGAAACCTACGCATTAGCCAACTCGCTGGTCAGACCTTGAGTCCTACACCAATTTGTTTGTGTTGTTGTTGTCGCGTTTTTGTGTGTAGTGATGTACACACTGTGTGTGTGATGTGTGGGCACGGGCCCATGTGTTGCGTGGGCGCATTTGGTGTGTCTGTGTGTGTTGTGTGTGTGTGTGTGTGTGTGTGCGTGCGTGCGAGCAGGCAAGTGCGCTGCCGTTTGTGTGTGTGTGTGTGTGTGTGTTGTGTGTGTGTGTGTGTGTGTGTGTGTTGCGTGCGCTCGCGCCGCAGGCATGTGTGCGCGTTTGTGTGTGTGTGTGTGTGTGTGGAGTGTGTGTGTGTGTGTGTTGTGTGTGAGTGTGTGTGTGTAACAGGACCCGCACTCTGTTACAAGCACACAGAGAACAGGAACACACCCGATTCAACTCACCCTAATGCCCTCACCTAGTTTGCAGGCACCTAGAATCTGGTGTTTTCCAGTTCTCTTCACATTTCTGATCTTCTACCCTACATACTAATTACTAACTTTTTAGAGAGTACCTGTAGGGGGAAAAAGCAGCAATGGCTGAACGCACCCCATAGAGCAACGTAAGGAAAAGCAGCTGTCGCTGAACGCACCCATACACAAACGCCAGAGCAGTATCCAAATTACTGCTGAAGGTCTGTCATAAGGACTGTAACCGCCATATAGGCGGACTCTGCGCAGCGCCAGGGCTTAAAACAGTTCTAGCATGTTTACTGCCGCAAGCCTCTTTATCTGAATCACGTGCTGAAGCTTAAGATCACGTACACTTTTGTGTTGTGTCCACCATACACAGCCCGCCCGCCATTATACATTTGACAGGGCGTCTGACGGAGAGAGAACTTGTGTGTGTTAAAAACATTGGAGTCAGGGAAGTGGTGTAACAATCCTTCTACTAGTGATGGAAGTGACACTAATATTACTCAAGAAATGGATGAAACCAAGTGGAAAGCATTGAAATATCTACACCTTTCCAACAAGCTCAAATTCTTTCATTACCACCGCCACAAAACCACGGAAATTGTGGCAGAGTAAGAAATGCTTATTATGCAAGAGAATCAAGACTACTTTAAAAAAATGACAGAAAATAATTAAAGATTAAAAGGGAAGGACCCCAGATTTGCCACAGAAGCCTAAAAGAAAGCTTGGCAATTGTTAAAAGAAAAGAAAGGAGACAAAAAAAGAGAACAATCTTTCAACGGCCACAAGAATTACAATGCCAATCTTATGGCAAGATCGCTGACATACAATCAGCTATTTCAGAGAAGCTTTTTAGCTGATCAGATATTATCTAAAACCAGCAAATGAAGTTGAAATTGTAGCAAACTACAAAAGGGATGAAAATTTGAGGAGGCAAGATGCCACAGTCCTTGTTAATTTACATCGTTTGGTTACTTCTTGAAATTTGTGTAAACAATGGCAGGAAAAGAAAGGAAAAAGGGAGAACAAAGGAAACATGGGCTGTTTGGTTGAAAGCCAAAAATGGGTATTTCTGATCTCAAACGTACAAAATTACGTTCCGTTGCAGGTGGTCTTTTGGATATCCAATTTTTCACTGCTGTAGGCCTTCCATTTCGTTATCATTTTTGCAAGCTTGAATGAATTAAACCATTGCTGCAAGTGCCGATTTGCACAGTACTGTAAACAAGATCCAACATAACATGACAAGCGGAGCTCCAGCAATCCCAGTGAGGCAACTGCTAAAGCACAGCTAAATATAGGGCCGTCACGCCATGAACAGTGGCCCATACTGCAGGAACTCCTGCCCCGAAAAGTTTTCTAAAAATCGTTCTTACCTCACCTACATTGACTCATGCTTCGCCGTTCACCGGGACGCGTGAACGTGGTCTACTTGCTGGACTCCTGCCCCCGTGCTTTTTGCTATTACACCTGCTCAAACTCCTCCACCACAGCCCTGTTACAAACTTAGCTGCCTTTTTAGTGGGCCGCTGGGTGTACTTTATACAATTGTCTTGTTTATTCAATCAGCTTTTGTTAAATGCACTCTGGTGGCTGCTTTGAACTGCAACAAAAGACCAATGAATCACAAGAAACGCAAGCACTGTCTTGCACCAAGTGGTGTTACACATGACAAATAATAAAGCTCTAGTACACCACACACACTCCTACCCCAATCGCCCCAATTCTTAATTAAAGTTTCTTACTTAAGTCAATCCTCAAGTTCCTTAATTAAGTCTTAAGTAAGTTTGTTAATTGTAATTTACTTCAAGTTCTTAATAAGTACTTGATTAAGTTCATAATTAAGTTCTTAATTAAGTTACCTCAAGATTGTAATTAAGTCGTCCTTAAGTAGCAACTAATATCTAATTCAAGTACTTTATAATTAATCAAAAAAACAACTATGTTATTTATCTTAAATATAATGTCAAATATAGTACACCCACCGCCTCAAAAAACGCGTCATCGTTGAGGGGTCTGCTCTAACGCCCTTGGTGTGAGATCGTCAGCAAGATCTTAATGAAGTTCTTACATCCTAAGCAACCGCATTGATTACAATTCTGGACTAGGGAAATGTCTTTTTATAGACCTCCATGTCTTTTTTTATTGACTCAATCATTTAAAAACAAATAATAATCCGCCAGTGTGATCTATTTTAAATAAAAATATTATTCCATTTGAAATGGATGAAAATGAATTTTTGTTGTTGGAGCGGCGCTGGCAGTGCTGTTGTATTCTGATTTAGCGGTTCAGGTTGTTTTGATTGGGGGGGGGTGGCTTTGGGGGTGTTTGCGCCATTGTTTATATATTTTATAACCGAAATAACCGCCCCAGCAGCATCAATGGAGCTAAAATGCAACAGTTTAAGTTCAATATTCCATGAAGACTTTGTGCCCTTGAATTAACTTGCTCTGTTCTGGAGCTGCATTGGATCAACAGTTGGCGTGGCTGTTATGTTTCATATGATATATATTTTGTAACTGTAATTTTTTTTTGTTTGTTCCACTCTGCTAATTTTTTTTCCTGCTGCAATGCGTCCAGATGAGGTGTTTAACTGGTCACTTTCTCGACTGGAGTCAAATTTTCTGATTCAGTGTTTCTGATTCTGCTCGATCATTTTGAATGAAATAAAATCTCTAATGATTACAAGTAATTTAATCCTATGATTAACGGCGATAAACAATGTTCCAATCTGTAATATAAATCACAGCTTAGAGACTCTAATGAACTTGGTTAAAACTGAATCTTGCGTTAAATCATACTAAGATCTTTCAGATCAATGGGGCAAATCTACTGACTAGTTTAGTGTACAAACAAGACCGTTTGCACCACACTTTTCACCATTCACGACCCAAGCTGCGCTTCATACCTGTTATGAAACTTTATAATGTCTTGCGGGCGACATCTGGTATGAATCTGTCAAAGCTGAATTCAGTTTCCAAGGAACTTTTTTTTCCCACATGCTGCCAAAGAATACAACCTTTCTTCCTTTTTGGGCATAATAGCTGATCATCAACTTCTTCTTTGTAAGTTCAAGGAAGGTTTAGCCAACCCTGTAAGCTGTAGTAGATCATCGCGGTTCATGTTTTTTTATTAATTATAATAAGTTTATTAAAAAGACACTGAAAAAACTGTCGCCAGCACCTTGTATACATTCTGCTGTTATGGATGTCTAAGTGATAGATACACGAATGCTTGGTAAAGCCTGTTAAAAATAAAAACCTGCAGATCTTGCAAACTAGACTTTGAAGACTCAGCAAAACTGATTGCTATTATTGCAGCTTCATTTGCTACGAAAGATTTTCCAAGTTAAGCAAGGCATAATTCCAGAGAATATAAATATGTAAAAAATACATTTATAAAAATGGCTTCGCTCGTAATGATGATAGGCGGCGCAGTAGTGAATGCGCTTGCTTTTAGCGAAGTAAATGCGCATTTAGAAACTACGGGTTTGATGGAGAGAGAAAACGGCATAACAAAGCTGTGGAGCAACTAGCTGCAGCCAAGATAACTATGAAAAGCATAGAATTGAGCAGATAATTTTATTTATAACACACTGCCAAAACAGGGACATGCAGCTTACTCATTTAAATATGTTGAACAAGCAATAAAAGAACTTTTACTTGTAACAGGCAAAACCAATCGAGACATTGCCCCCACCAAAATTCAGCAACTTATTATCATCCATCAGAAAAACAAAAGACGCAGAAATCGCGCTTATTTCTTGTTATGACGGTTGTGTATTTTTTTGCGCAATAATATTGGTGAAAAAAAATGAAACAAAATCTATTATTCGCCAAAAGGATATTGGAAGGGGAATACAGCATAAAAAAAAGCTAAGCCAAGCAGCGGGAGTCAGTGAACAAACACAAAAGAATGGTTTATCTAAACAGCGATTTGGCCAAATTTTATTTCCCAACCGCCTAGACGAATACATAGACCACACTTTGTCAATACAACTCCAAACGACACCCCATCAAATGGACCTTCTATATTACCCACTGATACGAATAGCGCGAAAACGATATATAGACGCACTCACCGTCATTGACATAGCTTCAAATACAAAGATGCAGAACCACATTAACACAAATAGTGCTTCTGCTGTTGCTGTTTGCCATCCAACAAATATAACAACGAGGCCTCCTTACTTATCCACGCATTATTCAATCGATGATGGCAAAGAAATTAAAGGTCAAGTGAATCAACTGTTGTTAAAACTAGAGTTAACCATAAGAAGAGGCAACCCAGGATTTCACCGATCACAGGCTATAGTTGAAAACTTTAACAAACAGTAAGCCGCAAGACTTTCTCCTACCAATATCTCAGAGACTTAATGACAATTCTCGCACACAGAATGGGTTAGAAGACTGCCTCTCAGTTTGCGCGCAATGAATAATGAAGAATTTAAAGGGCTAAAACCAGTACAAGCAATTAAAAGAAAAACAATAAATGGTTGCTAGAAGATTCCATACACCCAGCAAACTATTACCGTTTTATTTGGGGATTGAAAGTAGGTACCTTTATTTACCGGGGAACGAAGGGACACCCGCATCAGGGCAACAGCTCCTGTTTGGATGTTGACCCATACGAAATAAAAGAATTGTAAAGATGAATCCGCACCGCCCGTGTATTATTTACGAGAAACTGACACAACAAAAACAGCCAGCCCCACCTCAAAGATCTTTTGTAAAAGAAGAACTGCAGATAATCCCACCAGACACAGTTCCGCTTTAATAAAATTACGGTTCTAACTGTCCAGTTGCATATGAAAACTCTGGATTAACAAACACACGTTTTGTGTTGTGTCTATCTAATGAATCTTTTTTACAACAGTTTGCTGATTTCATGTAAGATTATAGATCGAGTTTTACGTTGTCATGATCAAAAGCTTATGTCAAACAATGCTTCTTTTAGTTGTCAATGCGATATGTTGACTGCACAACACTGCGAGATATTCCATTTTTGCTTTCTTAAGGTTTTCTCCTGGCTAAAAAACTGTTACAGTTTCTACCTTAACCAACAAACCCTTGATCACCTTTCCAGATTAATTCATCCTTCATCTTTCCTAAAACCATCTGTTAGTAATAGAAATGCAAAGTGCTATCTTTAGGGTAATCGGATGTGGTCGTACCATCCACTTGCTCCTTAGAGCTACTGCTAATTCCATGTCCTTTATAATGATGTCTTCAGTAGGGATATCTATAACAAAACTACTGAATCTGTGGTAAAGTACTCTGGACTCTGGATACGAGGGTTAAAGTAGTCATAAAGAAACTCTAACATCAAAAGCTTTGATAATTCTAAAACAGTAAAACCAATAAAATAACACCTGTGCCTAATTTGACTTTTCTTATATTTCATCATTATGCCAAAAAGCTGATCATGAAATCTTTGAAGTCCTGATTAATTGGTTTTGAAGTCAGCTTAAATGCTCGTTCTCTTTTTGGTAACCAATCTGACATCTTGCGCTTGTGCTTATTTTCCATAGTCTTTCCGAAACAGGCTGTTTGTTCATCACTTGAAAAAGTCCTTTTTCTAAGCATCATGTGGTTTTAGTTCTGAGATCATTGTTCTTCATGAAGTATGGTTTCATGAACAGTCTGATCAAAAGCGATTATAGAAAGAACAGCTGCAACTTCAAAAACCGGTCTCAATAAAATTGTAGAAGTCAGTAAAGAGACAACCAAAATTTTTTATTGCCCCGAAGATTAGGCACAAGTTTAGGCGGCTTCTCTAGATTCATCTTTAGACTTTCTTGCTGCTAATTGGATAGTCATTATGCAGGTCATGGGAGTTCATTAGGATAATCTAAGTCTACTACTAAATGAAACCACGCTGTAGATCCGGCGACAAACTGCCCAAACCACTTTAATGCTTGTTGAATATTATATGTACTGCCGCCTATGTACAATTAAAGTGCGTAATGGAAGCGATTGCGCCATTGCCCAACCATACAGATTGTTTGCATCTAAATACATGAGGATAGTTAGACCCTTTTACTTGGATCATATTCGTCCAAGTATTTGTATGTATGCTTTACAGTAATGATATGCGAACCATAGACAATTCCCTCACCACGCAATTCCGTTTTCAATCATCTAATCATTGGCAAATCAAGAACAATACATCAATCTGTACTCCAGTAACCTTTAAGAAAAGCAACCCAACTCATACCCGGGCGCAGAAATATAATAGTCGGGATCCAGGCCATACTGTTTCATGCAGGTCCCTTTCTATATTTTTCAAAGACGTCCGCCAACAAACAAACGTCTGCCATCAAGTAGAGTCCATGATAGTCTCCCATTGTTTTTACACTCTAACTTCTGCCACACATCTTGAGCAAGTTGTGTAATCAGAATCACTAATGTCCTTTTCCTCTGAGACAAGCAAAGAACGCGCCTTTAGGGAAAGTGTATCTTCGTCAAACCTTTCCAACTGTTCAATGTATTCATAAGGGTAAACGCCCTTTCTAACGAGAGTTGAGTCAAAATATTCTCCGTTATTGGGCCAGGGGACTTTAAGGACATAGCCAGTGACTCTAAAGAACCATATGTCTGCATAGTGTCCATAAAAAAGACATGTTATTTAAAGTGAAACACTATGTACTTTTCTGATTGACTGTGCAATGCATGACACACCTGAAGGCACGTCCACTGCTTTCATATAAGATGGGAGTCGTAACCTCGCCAAGTTGATGAAAGAATCCACAGCTTCCATTCTTGGTTCAAACATTAGTTGACGATTGCATTACTGTGCGCTGCTCCTCTAAACTTTCACTAATTGTGATCATGGTCTCTTACTGTTGGATTCGCCGGGTCTGATGAGAGGCCTAAACCACAAATCCAACAAGTGTGTAAGGCATACTGTTGTATGGTCTTCAGGCGCATCATGATTTCAGATAAATTCAGATATTAGAACAGAGCGTAACGCACTTCACAATGCGCTGTAAAAATCTACTAGCCCGCATCTGTTCCTCTGTAAATTCTGGCATTGAAGGAGCGCCATCCGACTAACAATAATGAAGGCAAATGAACAAATCTGAATGATACTCAAAAAAGAACTGTTTTTCTCGAAGTTTTTGTGGCCTGGCCCTTCATAAGGAACAATGAGCCGACACGAAGTCTGCGTAAACAACATATGGAAGAATTTTGCAGTTCTTTTCCAGTTCTTAAAACTAACTTTACTGCCTTCAGGGGGTGTAATTAGTTCTGTATTACAGCAACTGGCCGATTAAATGTTTCCTTTATGTTCGCTTTGCGGCTTGAACAGAATGGCATATCTTGTTAAACATTTTCTACAGCATTCCTTGTTTAGCCCAATTTTTGATATGAGCCAATAATCTACTCATTGTGCGTACCAATGTGTATTGCGGTAGCCCTGTGTTAAAACATTAGTAGTAAGTCAACATGATTTTTGACTGGTTCTCCTATTGTTGGACTGTTCTTGGACACTTTCATAGGCCTTGTAATTGTTTCCTTCCCCTCATCCCATTGTGTAGATATTAACAGTTATTGGTTTGTTTGTTCTTCAAACAGATTCAATTTTGTTCTACACTCACAGGAAAGGATAGTCCACTAAGTTAAGAATCATTGATGTAAGGGTGATAGATAGACAATCCACTCTGCGATTTTGGCGACTGAATCAGCTTGCGAGAACACACCACACAAAACATTTGTTGTCTGTATTCCTTAAGTTAAAAACTGCTGCTCACATTATGCAACTAATGCTGGAGGTAGTCGAATGTAAGACCTGCCTACAACGGCGCATACTTAGCCTGTTTAATCTGATGCTCTAAAGACTTTTCGCCCTCTGACCACCAGAGCCCTCATTTAGCTTCCTTCAGCGGCACACATCAAACTGGTGTAAGCAGCTGGTCCTGCCCAACCGGGTGTTAAGTTCATTATGAAAAAAAAAGTCGCTGTTTAGTTGAAACTCCCAGACTTCTAGGTTTTCTTCATTTATTGTTATATAGTCGATAAAACAGCTAACATTACTTTAACTGGCGGGTCAATTGTTAGTTTACTGAACTTGAGAAATAGCATGAGCAACCGCTTGCCTGTACGTTTGCTGGATTAATGACGATCTAATCATATCATTTAGTGCTCGTTGACAAAACGCTCTTCCTTAAAGCATTCCTCAAAAAATTCGTCCGAACCTTCATAGATTTTACCATGCTGAGTTTCTTTTTCTAACTCAAAATATTTATTAAATCCAAAATATAATTAATCATACGATGGACTTTTTGTGTTAGACTCATAACGAAAGTATAAAACGCCCCTTTGGGGTTGTTAATGCTACTGTTTAGAAAAGAGTTTTAATGTTTCGTTTACTTTTTTAAGCATTCCTTTTTTAACTGCACGCGTCAGGCTGTTGAGAAAACTTGTCCCGCCTTTCTTTGAAGTATCAAAACTTTTGTCTTTGTAGTCATCAAAATCTCCTGTAAACTCGATTGGAGCTGCCGTGATGTTTGAGTCAGTCTAGTGCTTTATTTATTTATCAGCTTGAAGGAACTAAGTTAGCTGTAATTAGTTGAACCATGGCTGTGTGCTTTTGCAGTTAGTTATTTATATTTTTGCTAGCACACTCTAACAGCAGGAAGGACACAGGCCAAACTAAAGACAAACCACAAGGCCCCCCCCTAGAGGTAAAACTGCTGGTGCGCCAATCCCGTTGCTAAGAAACCTACACTCGATCCTAGCTGATAGAGCGCTTAAGTCGATGCTCCAGTATTAACATAAGTACCAAGCATTAAAGCAGCAGAATACCTTCGTTTGGTTTTGCTGTTATTTTGAAAGGTCTTGCACTAGTTTTTGTTTGGCAATATTGCGTAATGTTGGTTTAATCAAACTTTTATGTTGGAGGTTTCTACATCCCTTCTTTTGGCGACTCTGGCGCAGTAGGCCACCTTTGGATAAACCTTGAAACAGTATCATGCTTTTTTTAAAAATGAAAAAAAAATAATTTAGTATTCTATTGGTCTAATCTATTCTTTGTAATATTCAAGGCTGTGTAATCAAATTAATAAAACAAATGTACATTAAGTGTTATTCGGCTTCTTTTTCTTTCTCAATTTGAAATTCTTTAAACGTCTTTAACGTTCTCTCCACTTCCATGCCAACTGATTATCCTCTGCTTGACCCTTTAGGTCAATACCAGAAACCGTTATTGATGTTAAATTAATTCATCAAGCCTAACACTGTGAGTGGGTAGGGGATCGGTAGACGCCAAGTCTGCTGTTGGACATCTGCCCCTCCACCACCCCAAACAATATTTCTTATTTCGGCAAAATGATGATAAGGTCTAAGTCCCTAGCATAGATTGGTTAGACTTAAAATACCATCAATTGTACATTGCACTTTCGTTATTTTTCGAATTAAAAAACTTTTCACTTGCTCTTGCGAATGGTTCTTCATCTTTCACACAGCAATAAAATACCTTTAAGTCGATTTTGCTGTGAACACTAAGATTAAAATTCCATATAGCGTCTGCCCTGCTTTTTAGGATAGGTGAATGATGACGCACGTTTGCCGTAATATATTCTAATGTGACCTCAATTGTTTGCCCAATAAGGCCATGCTAAATTAGCGTTGCTAACAACATCAAACTCTAACGAAATGTCAGATATCTTGTACTTTCTTCGTGACTGTTGAACTGATAACACTTTTGTAGTCATTAAAAGTTAGTTTCGATGACTTCTGTCTTTAATGCCCCCTTGAAGGTATGGGAATGCGCTTTTAACAACTCAAAATCTAAGGGTATGGAAAAGCGATTTCCAACGCATAACTAACAAGCTAAAGCCTTTTGCTGCCTTTAGCACCTAGGGCGAGTCGGCGCCTATTCTAAGTTTAGTGCTTCTTCATTGCCGATCCTTGAAACGCAAAGATCTTCCCTTTCCATTCGCGGTTAGCCATAGATCAGAATAGGTTAAAAATATGTCTGATTGTGTAAAGTAAAATACTTCCTTTCCCTTCAAGTGTTATAGAAATTTTTCTTAACGATTGCCGCTCCCAAATTCAGGACAACTGTTCTGGTTGGGTCTGTTGTTGAAGCGAGTTCTATTTTGAAAGTAAGCCGTGCAGAGCCTGGCAACAATCAAATCATTCTTCGCTCCTAGGTCTGGAAATTGACAGTAAGAAATTTGATCTTCAACAATCGAAGATGGATTATTTGGAACAGTAATATTCCGTAAAAATTCCCTTCAACGCCATGGGGTTCTTTCACTTTCTATCTGGTCAAGAATCGAGAGCCATAAACATGTGACATTTTTATTAAAAGCTAAATAAAAAGTTACTTATTTAAAAAACATGCGGGCATATGAAGATGAAGATTTTAATATTGATCCTGTAGACGCTGACTTGGAAACATGACTCCTTTGATACAGCATCGCTCAACCAATCTCATTGCGGGCGTGAATTAACAGAAAGTACGGTCGAAGCATTTAACAAAAGTTAGGGCCTAAAACCTCCCAACTTATATACCCTAATGATTTTGAACGAGATGATGAAGGCATTTGTTTGTGAAAAACGACGCCAACGGAACAACATTTTCGGCTTACTATAAGAACGAAACCCATCAAAGTTTTGTAGGTTTGAGTACACTTAAACCAAAAACTTAAACAGGTAAAAGAAATCTAAATCGCCTTGGCAACCCTAAACCAAAACCAAAATTAAAGAGGAAAAGCAGTTGCTAACCCTTCAAAACATGAACAAGAACTCCCAACAGTTTCCACCAAAACATAGAACTTCAAAATTTAATTCCAGCCGCGGACAAAGGAATAAATGTAGTAAGAAGAAGCAGAAACCATATTTTCAGAAGAAACAGCATTAAAAACACCTAATGATCCTCCAATACCCCCGCAAGAAAGATAAGATGCCATTGAACGGAATGAAAGACAATTAGAGGTGAATTAACAGACAATTTAGCAAACTGGGTGAACTAGATGAGCATATAAAAAGAGAAAAAAGGAAAAACTCGTGAGTGTGATGACGCCAACTAGGGCCAGTGTTAAAGAAGAATTAAACAAAGACTAAAAGATCTTGAAAAGAAAGAGCAATCAAACTAAAAGCGGCGTCTGCTAATTCGAGACCATTTACGAATCGAGGCTCTCAAGTGATCAGAATAAGATAAACAATCCAAAGAATTTTATAGAAGACACAACGCTAGCAGAAAGAAAAACACACAGTTTAGAGAGCAAGGTGTCACATAGCAAGCGATATAACTGCCTTAGGATTTGCAATAAGTACACTGGTGATGGCTATTACAGGCGGTGGTGGAGGGCAAAGATCAGTGCCCTCCATCGCCATCACCTGATAAATCATGGGTAAAAAAAAACACTTGATCCTCTTGGCAGTTTATTAAAAAAATTAGCTGGAAAAGCTATAGACTCTTTACCCCGGTATTTAGGGAGAGTTATTAGCTCTTTTGTCCCTACTGCAAGCAAAGTTGTTGGCTTTATGGAGCACTTTTATGGGCATTATGTTCTCTTTAATAGTTGGGTTACTATTTAGTAAGATAAATACCAAGTAATCCTAGGACAGTTAATCCAACAACTAGCGCTGTCTTTTCATGTTTATTCATGTCATCGCGAACAAAGTCCACTCTTCAACGGTCTTCGGCTTTTGACCTCGGGATTGATGACATTTCTTGGATGTTTTTTTTTATTGTTTGTAGTATTACAGGCCCAAATTTATGTCGTTTATCCCCACACTTCTGTTCAATGCCTGCTACAAGGATTTCATTGTTGTGCGATTTATTTAAATTTTTTATTGGTTTCCCCCTACCTGGAGTCTGAGGTCAGAAGGCAGTATGTATAGAACCATGCCAAAAGCAAAGTCTACTTTCGATCTTGCTTTTTGTAAAACATTTTTGGTACCTTTTTATACTAGGAGAAGGTAAAACAACTGTAGAATTAATGGCGTCCCCCAAATTTGCTAAGAATTGTTTTTGTGCGCCAAAGCCAGTAAAAGGTTTTAGTTATGCTCGACATTGTCAGTGATTTGCGAACCTAGCAACCACCAACGTAATAACGACTAGAGTCGTTTTTACGTATCTATTACCGCTTTAGTTAGGCCCTCAGATAAGTCTAATATAAATGTTGTCCCATGCTTGTTTTATGCTCTTGCTCTATTAACCCGAGTGAACGCGCTGTGCCTGAAGAGAAAGATGTGTAAGAGGATTCTGTCATAGTTAACTTTCTGTGCACCCCCAGCCACAACAAAGGGGTGCCTAAGCCATGAATAAGATCCGACTTTTGTCAAAAGTCTTGTCTTAACATTAATATAAATCGCGACATGAACTTTCAAAAGCCCTTCATGTCTATTCTGTTTGCTAAATTGATTAAACGTTTTTGTCATTTGGTAAATGGCGCTCGCAGTATCGTCTAAAAACGTCTGAAGGTGTAATAGAAATGAAATCTGTACACTGACCCTCACCAAAGGATCAGGATGATTTAAATATTAGCATACGAATACTCCATCACCCAGTAGTTGCGCAACACACAGCAAAGTTTAACGTGTTCTGATAAAACTGCATCGGATACTAACCCACACTTTTGCGATGTAGTCTTTTATAATCGGAGGTTAAGATACTGCTTAATGGAGTACTCCCCTTACTTGAAAGGTCAGTCTGGGTCAACAAAGCAATGTCAAGATATCATTGATATATTTTTAAGAATTGTAGTGGCGGGCCCAACAGAATATTTTGCATCAGTATTGGGGTATTTAAACGCACTCATTTTTATTGTGGGGGGGGGGGGGGTGTGTTTGTATTTTTATTTTTTATTTTTATTTTGTGTTTAAAAAATTTTGTAATCTTAACACACCAAGACCGTCCTTCGTTTTTAGAACATGCTATTGATAAACAATTGCGAAAAACCAAAATGGTGCGCTTCATGAAATATTTTACAAAGTCCGTATGGTTTAATATAACTGAATCCAAGAATAATAATACGATTCTAAAAGTTAACAAATCAGGGACAAAGTTAGCCAGTTAACCTACCCGATGGTTATTACGGGTTTGCTCACTAAAAGAAGCAATGAGTAACTTCGACATTACTCTCAAACTTAACAATGCAAATCTAAAAACAATGTTATCATTCAAACCTGAAGAAGAAGTAGTACATTACCTTTTGATGTAGAGCTAGCTAAAATGTTAGGCTTGAAGCTGACAATCATAGATTTAGAGTTACACCAAACAAAACTACTTATGAGGGAGAAAATCCGCTCGATCTTGAATTACATTCATTACTCTATGTTCATTTGGCGAGCTAAGCACTGATGAAAACTTATATGATGGAAGGCCCTCAACTGTTTTAAGAGCTCTTTCCGTCAGGGAAAGCTGCATATTGCGATTATGAAATTATACAATTCCCTAATTTACAGTTTAAAAGATTAGTTTGTGGGAGGGTCAGATCATTTAATATAAAATCAAAGACAAAACGGGAAAGTCGTAAAATGTGATAACCTGCACATTGTTTTGGAAATAAAATAATAAGTTGTACTAAAAAATGTCGCGTGGGCCAGAAGAATCCGGAGTTACATTAGCGCCTGTGAGGTGTATAACTTTAGAATTAAAAGACCTTGCAGACGTTGCGGACTTTGAACAGAATGGTGAGATAGGCGCTTTGTATGGTTTGAGTACACTAAAGATGGTTGATTATAAACGCAAAGAGGTTGGCGACAGCAAAAAGTTTCCTAAACTAGAACAACTGCGCAATCTAGAAGCAAATAATGTTGGCCAGTATGAATATAAAATATTCGAAAACCTGACCTCAAATGGCACTTAGAACATATTATAGAATGGGAAATAAAATTTGAATTCATAAGCCCATTTACATTTTTTAGCCGCCAAAAAAGTTTCAGAAAAGCATTCAACTCTAGCCCTTTACATGTAAGTCTTATGCCGGACGACAATAGTCGGAAAGAGATTGAAATACGCCGTATGGGAAAAAACAGTACATCCTCCACAGAAGAGAAAACGGTTATAAAGGATGCTTCTACAAAATTACAGTTCTTTCCAAGCAGAAAATTAGAGATGCGTTCACAATGTATTGAAATTTCTGTCTTTAAAGATGTAGAGAGGGATGGGGTTGTGGGTGTTAGTGATGACCTATAAAGGAATTAATATTAGCTGGCAAAACTTAGACGTTAAACGTCTTAAAGTTACCATCGTCGTCTTTCATAATGGTGAGGATATTAAGGTCGTAACAACAAGCAAACAAAATCAATATTAGTCTAAATAGAAACAATCTTACCAGAACTGAATTTGGATTAATGTTACACATTTAGGCCTCATAGGATTTTATTATACTGAACAGGTTTTGACGGAAAGCATGATAAAAAAAACTGGATTAGATTAAGTTCTGTATAAAACTAGGAGCATTTAAAAAACTTTTT
>CM031604.1:10150625-10167889 GCA_018398815.1 Conus ventricosus | reverse complement strand
AATTTTTTAAACCCAGGGCATTCCAAAAGTCCATCAATCAGCGATGCATGAATTTTCAATAACACTGACCCAGGTCACATACGAATAGTTATATCAATCAGCAGTGCCCGAGAGTTCAAAAACAGCCCCTGGGGTCATACTGTATACCAAAACAGTTCATCATCAGCGGTGCGTGAGAGTTCAACTACACTGACCCAGGGGTCATACATACTGAGAGTTCAACTAACTGACCCAGGGTCATACATTCTCTTACAGTTCTATCAATCAGCCAGTGTGTGAGAGTTCAACTAACTGACCCAGGGGTCATACATTCTCATTCAGTTCTATCAATCACCAGTGCGTGAGTTCAACTAACTGACCCATGAGGTCATACATTCTCTTACAGTTCTATCAATCAGCCAGTGCGTGAGTTCAACTACACTGACCCAGGGTCATACATACTCTTACAGTTCTATCAATCAGCCAGTGCGTGAGAGTTCAACTAACTGACCCAGGGGTCATACATTCTCATACAGTTTTATCAATTCAGCCAGTGCGTGAGAGTCCAACTAACTGACCCAGGGTCATACATACTCTTACAAGTTACAGTCCTATCAATCAGCCAGTGCTAGAGAGTTAACTACTGTGACTGACCCAGGGGTCATACATACTCTTACAGTTCTATCAATCTGCCGGTGCATGAGAGTTCAACTACACATGACCCAGGGGTAATACATACTCGTACAGTTCTATCAATCGGCCAGTGTTGAGAGTTTCAACTAACTGACCCAGGGTCATACATACTCTTACAGTTCTATCAATCTGCCGGTGCGTGAGAGTTCAGCTACACTGACCCAGGGGTCATACATACTCTTACAGTTCTATCGATCAGCCAGCGCTTTAGAGTTCAACTACACTGACCCAGGGGTCATACATACTCTTACAGTTCTATCAATCAGCCAGTGCTTGAGAGTTCAACTACTACACTGTGACTGA
Organism: Conus ventricosus; assembly: GCA_018398815.1. NCBI lineage: Eukaryota > Metazoa > Mollusca > Gastropoda > Neogastropoda > Conidae > Conus > Conus ventricosus. The sequence continues at coordinate 10,166,914 of CM031604.1, read as the reverse complement.
CCCAGGGGTCATACATACTCTTACAGTTCTATCAATCAGCCAGTGCTTGAGAGTTCAACTAACTGACCCAGGGTCATACATACTCATACAGTTCTATCAATCACCCAGGCACTGAACTGTCCTAGAAATAAAAATTTCAAGGAATTCTTCAGAGCATAAACTTCTATAAACACCATGCACACCACAGTACGCAACCTGAAGCATGTCATATGGTAGCTAATTAATAAAAAACAAACGTAGGTCTTGACCCCCACATAAATTATAAAACCAGTGACCTTTTTTATCATGAATTGCCACTCTACATTCCCTGTCATTATTTTTGCATAACTTTCGCTTTTTTTTTAGGGGGGGGAGGGAGGGGAGGGAACGAATGAAAACACTGACAAACATTTAAAGGGGCTCTTCAAACGCCTCCAGACAGAAGTAAAACTCGCAACCCCAAGGTTTTTTCAAGGCTTCAAATTTTATAAAACCCTTTAAAATTTTTTCACGACTTTCACCAGAGGATCTTTATGGCGGAACCTCTCTTTCATCGGATTGTACGTTAAGCCTAGGATACAGTCCCTAGTGGTTTGACTGTCAACAAAAAAGCTGTGCAGGCTGCTACCAGTGCTAGCACTACTGTTTGTTTTCTGTGAATGCACTGAACGAAGCACTGCATGCATTCCTCTGATTACATTTTCATAAACACCCTTTTACTTGGCACTGATAAGAACTCATTCAAATATCCTAAGAACTCATTCAAAATATCCTAGCAAAATTGATTCAAACTAAACATCACAGAATCCAAAACATACAGCAAGTCCCCATTATACCCACAGCAGCAGACTATAATTCAAAAAAAGAAAAAAAAAATTCCACACTCAAAAATACACCGCAAGGCATTAATTATACAAAGCTTGAAATATTTGTGGATTCATTTTCCTTTATTTCAAGTTCAGACTCAAACTCACAAATGCTTAGACTGCACACAAATGGAGCATGTCAATGTGTTTTAAAGAGTAGCCATTCCAGACTGTTCTCCGTTTTAAAATGTTTTCAAGCCCGTACAAAAAACTTCTGATCATCTACAATTAACATTTCATCATGTGAGATCTATGATGTAAAAGGGACTACTTGTTTCCACATTATTTTTTCATCCAGTCAGTTTACCAGTACTACATAAGTTTTATCAATTTACATCCTTGTTGCTAAAATGCTGTATCTACACACAGGCCTCAACGTTCCATCAACAAAACGTAGCACCAGTGCAGCACAGCTCAACCAGCAGCTAAGGCCTGTACTCCCGTAGTTTTGGGGTGTCCTGTACTGAGGGCATTGTTGCTCCGCTGCTTCGGGCCGTCAGGGGGTGCGAGACCAGGCATCGCAGGGAGAACTGCTCCATGTTGGTGAACTGTCCACTAGATTGAGCCTCCGGGCAATGTCCATCGCCTGCAGCATCACTGCATCGTCCGACGTGGAAAAACTTCATCTCCACGATGTTCCCGCTGCTGTCCGGCGCCTCCAGCACCAGAGGGTCGTAGTGCACCCCATCGTAGAGGAGGAACACACGGTGGGAGAAAATTCTGGTCCCCCCCGAACGATCAATGCGGGGGCGGACTGGCAGTCCCCCCACTGCAATCTCCGAGTGGAAAATAGTTGGCCCGGATGGCCCGCTCTATGCCTCCGCCCCACGAATCCTTGTTGAGAATCCACTGCACGTAGTCCGCATTCGGCCGACCCAGGAACGCCTCAGATACGTTTTTCCGGGTCACTGCACACCACTCCCGCTTTTCACCTGCGCAGTTCTTCAGCGCTTTCCAGGTGACGGTGCCGTCTGTCATGACGCGTTGACGGAAGTGAAGAGACAGGAGTTGTCTGCCGGCACCACCTTCTCTGCAGAATGCCTTGGTACTGATGTAGCTGCTCCCGCAGCAGCCGGTCAGTGTCCAGTTTGCCCTGAGGGCCTGCATCGACTTTTTTCCACTGGACTCCCCATTGACAAAAGACACATCTTCATCCACTGTGATTTTGTCCCCAGAACGCAACTGGAGGTCCCACATGGTGCGTGTGATATCGCTGGGTCGATGGGTCTGGGTGGGAAGCCCACTTTGACCTTCAGACGTGCTGCCGGGATGGCTGTCGCCTTGGAAACCACCAGCAGGAGGTCAGCGATGGTGGAGGATGGCATCAGTCCATCCAGGGGGCATCAGGCCAGCTTTGGGGCTGGCAGCGGAGCCTGAGACTGGCACTCCTTGTCTCCACGTCTGGTCTCTTTTGATGTCAGCCTGGTTGTGGTAGATGTGACACAGGGAAAGTCACTGCTCAAGGGTTGGTTTTGCTGGGCCTGGCATAATACATGTACACATACACAGCCACTTCAATTCATACTACTGAAATGACAAGATCACACATACACACACACACACAAATAAACAAACATATCTTTATGATAAAGAGAGAAAAAAATCTAATTTAGTAAACACACACATTTTCTCTTCATGAATTCTTGTGTACTGGTTATGTGGGAATCTGTCTTTGGGATATAAGTAGTCAGGTTTGATGTACCAAACAGGTTAAGTGAGTGATGGTGTTAGTTTGGGAAACCAGGAGTCAGTGTACCAGAACAGCTAAAGCGAGTGAGATGTTAGTGTGGGGATAACCAGGAGTCAATGTACCAGAACAGCTAAAGCAGAGTGAGATGTTAGTCTGGGATAACCAGAGTCAGAAGTCGACAATGTACCAGAACAGCTAAAGCAGAGTGAGATGTTTGGGTGGGATAACCAGGAGTCGAAGTCAATGTACCAGAACAGCTAAAGCAGAGTGAGATGTTCGTGTGGGATAACCAGGAGTCAGAAGTCAATGTACCAGAACAGCTAAAGCAGAGTGAGATGTTAGTGTGGGATAACCAAAAGTCGGAAGTCAATGTACTAGAACAGCTAAAGTGAGATGTTGCTTGAATTTCTTAAATCTGACTGATCTTTCCCATCAATCTTCGCTGTTGTGTACTTGAGATCCAATTTGTTTTTCCAATACTTCCAAGTTCCCAGACTGGGAACAAAAATGGTACATTGCATAGTTTGTGTGATGCTCTAGTCATGACTACATTCCCTGAACTTGTAAGCATTTTGTAAGAATATGCCATGAGTATTAACTGTGATCGAAACCATGTGTTTCAAGACATTGTTGGTCAGTAAATACATACACATCCACAACTAGTACCACAATTTTGGACATCTAAGATATTTTCAAGCCGATTTTTTGAGCTTTAACCACAGCTCAAAGACGTGAAACATTTACATGAGTTTTCTTATTGATACACTTTTCATCATTCAGATTACATGTTCAATTGTGTCTTTTAGTTTGGAACTTTCAGCAGATTCAAACAGAACGTGCCATTGAGAACGCTCAGCACAAACCCATGTCCCTGACAGTTAATGTGAAAACAGGAGGCGGGTAGGGGGAAGGGGGCAGAGAGGGAGAGGGGGGAAAGGGAGGATTTCTATCACTCTGCATCTGGTGTCTGGGTGATGCGAGACTGATAAGTTTTTGCTTTCAAAAATGATATTTCAAACTACATCTGGCAAGAGGAAGGTCTCTCTACACACAACTTCTGTCTGTACACAATTTTTTACAGACAGAACTTCCTTATGTGTGACCTCAGAGTGAGCCAACTTCCCACTCCCTCTCTCACCTTAATCTCTCTCTCTCTCTCTAGCTCTCTCTCTCTCTAATCTAAAACTAAATCAGACATGCAGTTACCTGTTTATTACTAATTAATATGATTTCACAGGTCCCTCTGTGTGTGTGAGTGAAAGAGAAAGAGAGAGATTTGTAAGTGTAAAACTAAATGGGACATGTAAGTTACCTGTTCATTAGCAAACAAATGATTTCACAGGTCCTCTGTGCATGTGTGTGTGTGTGTGTGTTTTGGTGTGTGTGTATGACAGAAAGAGAGTGTGTGGCGGTGTGTGTGGAGGGATGTGAGGAGTGTAATTATGCAAAACATGCAGTGACGTATAGATGTTTTGAGGTGCCTGTTTTAGCATGTAGTCATAAATTACTTTCATAGAAAAATCAGTATTACAAAAATTGGCTAAAGAAAATCAATACATTTATCACTGTATACAAACAGTCCCTTTTTTATGCATGTGTTGTGCATTTAATGGTAGTTTAGTAGAATGGCTACTAAAAACAGCTAACTTAAACCAAAACTTTCATGCTGTAAACTAGAAAAGCTCTCTCTCTCTCTCTCTCTCTCTCTCTCTCTCTCCTCTCTCTCTCTCTCTGTTTCTTCTTTGACTTAATGAATTAACGTCCAAAGGAGTGGTAAAGAAATCTTAAGGAGTACTTGTCCTTGCTGTTCATGCACATTCAAATAAATTTCTATCAGTACATGAAACCAGAGCAGAAAGGAGAAGAGGAGGAAAAAATGGGTGAAAAAAAGAAGCAAGCTCCAAACATTTCCCTTTTCCTATGAGATCTTAACAGAAAATGTTATACCAGGCTCCCAGATGATAGACTGATGAGGCTCTTCCACTGTCTGTGACATGGGCATACCTCTTCCACTGTCTGTGACATGGCATACCTCTTCCACTGTCTATGACATGGGCATACCTCTGAAAAGTTTATGACTGCATGACTTTCAATCCTTTATCACAAGTTATGTGCATGTTTGTCACCATTTATAATCATTGATCAAAAGTTCATTTTATGTTATGAGACATTTGAAGACTGAAAGTCGCTTGAGTTCTCTCTTTTGCCCCAAGATTTTCTCTGTCAAAAGCAGAGATAAACAACAGATGGACTGCCTACGTGTTTTAACAAAGCTAAAGAATGATCATACCATTTGATTGGACCTCAAGCCTTCGTCAGAGCTTGCACAAAATGTGCGGCTTCTTCTAAATAGCGTTTCATGTCTTGGCAAAACTAAAGAATGATCATACCATTTGATTGGACCTCAAGCCTTCGTCAGAGCTTGCGCAAAATGTGCGGCTTCTTCTAAGTAACGTTTCATGCCTTGTCAAAAAATGGTAACTCCTAAATTGCATTTCCCTCTTCTCTTTTTTTTCTAATGACAAAAAATCACATTTTTCTGGTCTGGAATGCAATTTTTTGTAAGCATTGTGTCCCTGAACACAAAACACCAAAGAAACTTGCAAATTCTTTATTGTTTTGATTAATCAGATTCTGCAATACAAACATACTGCCCTTTTTCTTTCAAATTTTTTACTTACAAGTACCTGTAAAAAAAAAAAAAATTTAAACAAGAAAAAAAACAATAGCTATGATACCAAATGTCAGCTAGCAGATATGCGCCTCTTGTGTGGCTTTACCTCTCTGGCAAGTTTTATAATAAGTAAACAAATAAAGGAAGATTCCTCTCAGGTGTCCTATTCCACCTCTTTCTGCTGCGCTGCTGCTATATATAGGCAGTGAGAGGCTCGCTCCACATAGACACAGCTGTGTTACCCACCACACAGTTTCTCTCACATCCCTCCCTTTCATCCCTTCATCCTACAAAGCAGGCCTGTGTGTGTGTGGGGTGTGTGTGTGCGCGCACCCAGCAACATTTCCCTCTAGCTGTCAGTGGTTGCTATAGTCAATAAGCCACAGTCAGTTGCCAACCACATGTCCGGCTTTTTTTTTTTACTGGGTCATAAAGGAAGTAGAAGAGAAAAAACTGTTTGATGCAGAGGAATTTGTTTTAAACCAAACAATCATGAGGTAAAGTAAACCCTGAAATTTTCCACCCAAAATTTTCAGGGTTTCTTATTTGGGACTGTACTTTTGTCCTTTTTCCCGTTTACTTTTATTAATTTTAAAAACATTACTCCCTCATTGGGTCAAGGGACAGAGAAACACCCTTTTTAAAAACCCAGGATTGCTATAATTGTGAATGTACAAAAACCCATGTTTTTAAAGTGGGGCGATAAAAATTTTTGGCCCAAAAAACAGTATACAAAACCCTACGGGGGACTAAAATGGACAAAAATTGAAAAACATCATATTCTCTCATGTGAAATAAATGAACTAGAAATCCCACACCAACAGGGAATCTCAAAAAAAACCGGGGGACACACATTTTAACACACACCATCCCGCCCCCATTTAATTTCAAAACACGCATCAAAAAAAGATGAATGTTTTTTGGGGTTTAAAAAAAAATGAACCCCCATTAAGCCATTTGACCAACCTGGGGGGACAGGCTGCACAAAATCAAAAACAGACAATGGGAATCAGATTTAATTTGGTTTTAGTAAATTTTCTACTAAAGATTTTTAAATATAGACAAAAAAGGGTTTGGGAAATTTTATCAAGTTTTTTTTGGGGGGGGGGGAAACAAAAACCCCAAAAAACATTTTCGTTACTGAAAATGTCCAACAACAAAAAAAATGGTGGGTAGGTTGGCTCCGACATGTATTTTTTAACCTTTTGTGTTTCCCCCCAACTAAAGGTGCTAACCAGTACCACCAACTTTCCCCATGAGGGCACGGTTTTATTTATTGTTTTGATTTTTTACTTAGGTAAAATCGGGGGCTCCCATTCAAAAAAAAAAAAAATTTTTGGGAAAAATTTCCCTTTCCAAAGGGGAGCAATCAGTCCAGTGTGCCCAAAGTTTGACATTGATGGAAAATCATTCCATTTTTCCGGGTTAAACCCAGGCCAGGACCAGTTTTTTTTTGGGTTTTAGCGGATCTCTTTTACTTTACTCACATCTTTAAAGGGAAGCGGGCAGACAAAATGGTGACTAATCTCCCCCAATAACTATATATATAGCGTTTTAATGTTTCTACATATGAATTTAATTTGGGGCTTAGCCTTTTTCACTGGATTTTTTTTTTAACACATATTTTCTTTCCAAATTTTTTTCAATGAAAATTTCTGGGGAATTTTTTGGAAAAGTGGTACCCCCCAAAAAAAACACACTGTGCCTCCAGAAATGCCATTTTTCCCTGGTTAAAGCTCCCCAAAAAATAAAATAAAGGGGGCATTTTTATTTTCTTTTTTACTTTTTCATTTTTCTTTTTTTTTAAATTTTCTTTTTCTTTTTTTTTCAATAAATTTGAGGAAAAAAAAGTTTATGATTGGGCAAAATAATGGTTTTTCGGGGTTACCAAACACTCTTTTTTTCTGTTTTTGAAAAGTTTACGATCAGCAAAAATAATGTTTTAAACGGTTACCAAACAGTTTTTTTTTTCCTTTTTTTTTTGTTTCCCCTTGGGAGTAAATAAAGTTTTAGAAATAGCTGCAATAAAGTTGCGGCCCAAACAGAGCAAAGGTTTTGGGTTTGGGGGAACAACTCATTTAAGCAAGTTCTCTATGTTTTAAAACCAGTTAACGGGCCTTCAGTTGATCACACTGACTGCCAGACAGTAAGTCATTTTCCTTTTTAAGGTTCTGCTTTTTCCAGTAGACTGATTGGTTTAATAGCCGTGAAACTCTGCTTTTAACTGCCTTTTAAAAATTTGACCTTTGCCAGTCTCCTCAGGGACAGCTGCCAACAAAGACCTGGAGAAAAAAAATGGTTGCCTCATAAAGCCCCCCCCCAACACCCTATGGTCGGGGAATGAAAAACTGTAATCCATGAACTAATACTAGTGCCCAAAACGGGCCTCGGGATCTTTTTAAAACCCCCAATTTTTTAATCCCCCACTCAAAAGCTTTTTTCCTATTATCAACACTTTTGCCCAGCGGTGATGGGGGGGCCAAGCATGCACAAACAGCCTTGCCTGAGGTAAATGTCGTTTTCCCAAATGTCACTCAAATCATCTTTTCTTTCGCGAAATTTCTCCCCCCAGCCTATAAATTTAATTAAAAAGAAAAAAAGGACTTTGATTAAAAGTGTCACAGGGCTTAACTTTTACAGCCAATAAAGAGATCATAAAAAAAAGGGTCAGTCTGGGGTTGACCCCCCAAAAATCCCCCAAAATCAACCAAAATACTCCGGCGGGAAAAGATTACTTCCCAATCCATAATATATGATTAACAAGAACTGTAAAAAAAAAAAATTTTCCGTCTTCCCCTTTCCCAAAAAGGCGCTCCCAACACGGGCTAATCTCAATACCAGTTTCCCCTCAAAAAATTAAACTTGTATAAAAAACCCCCAAAAAGGAGGGGGCAAAAAAATCATTTTGATTGTGGCCCATAACAGAAGAAAGATTTGTCCCAATAAAATATCAAAAGAGTAGTAGTAGCAGTAAAAAGGACCAGTTTTTGGCCCGGGCCTCGGGGCCCCTTTCTCCGTCCTCTTATTTTTTTTTTTCAATTATACTTTTTTTGGGTTTACATCCCTATCATATAAAAAAAAACATTTTTTTCAATTTACACTAAAAAAAGGTTTTCGTTTAGGGTTTTCATCCGGGAGTTTTTTAAAGCTGTTGATGTCAGGTCCCTATTTCATTATTTGGGTCAGTGGGCAGCAAATTCCCAAAAAATTAGCAATTCTGAAAGCAAAGAAAAGTTTTTCTTTTGTTACATGGCAAGGGTTGTTTAAAAATTTTTTCCCCTTCTTTTATTTCCATGAAAACCCCACTTTTTTGGGGAATTTTGAAAAGCCATGCACTTTAAAAAATTTCATCAAAAATTTAGGGGAATTTTTGGGAAAAACTGGATTGGGTTTTTCCTCGGGTCCTCCTTCCTTTGAGCAAGTTTTAATTGGGAAAATGTAATCTTTCTTTCTAGTTTTTTTTCTTTACACTTTTTCAGGTTTTTTGTAGCACCCTTTTGTACATTTTCTATCTTTTTTTGACTATTTTCTTGAGAGGGGGATTTCCAAAATTAAACTTACGAAATTTAAAGGGGGGAACTAACAAATGTTTTGAATAACTTGATAAATGTCTCCTTTTTTTGAAAGGAAAAAGGGTTTTTGAGGTCCCATCATCTGATTTGCTTTTTTTAAAACTCACGGGAAATATTTGAGGATAAAAGGGATAGATCTTCAAAAAGGAAATTTTCCAGTTTCTGTTTCTTCATCACAGGGTATTTTTTTTCTCTTTTAAATCGTTCATAATCATAGAAATTTTAAAGTTTTCCCCTTCTTTTGTCTTTGTCCCTACCTTACATTTTGCTACACTGAAGAAAATTTCCCAAATTCATCTGCCCAATTCTTAAAAGCTTGTTTTTTAAAACCCCTGTGGGATCTTTGTGCGGGTTTGCGCCTTATCAATTTTTTTTGGGGTGCCTGCAAATATTTTGCATTTGGACTTAGAGTCATGCCCCGGCAAATCGTAATAAAACCGTGAATAACTTTTTAATGTATCAAAGGGGGGTTTAAAACCCGGCGTAAAAAATCAATTGGATGATTGGGGGGGGTATGCAGAAAAAAAAAATTTTAAAAAGAAATTTTGTTTCAACTAAAAAAACGGAATTAAACAATTGGGTTTTTATTTTTCCACTTACTTACGAACCGCATATTTTTTTAAAATTTTTCCCCAAACAGTCAATGATTCAATTTAAACCCCAAAAAATTATTTCATCATCATGATCGTGGCATCCATGATCATTGATAAAATTGTTGTGTCCCCCATCATCATTTCAAACTGAGGGTTTTTTGCGAGGCTCCACTGTAATCGTAAAAAGGGTTTTAAAAAGAAAATTTTTTTTTTTTTTTCCCCGAAAATGTTTTTTGTTCTTAAAGGGGATAAAACCATCGCAAAAACCTTCCCTTTTTAGCTGTTCCCAAAATTGGGAAAAAGTCAAAAAAGGTATTTACGTTGCAGAATCTTTAAAAAAAATTTGCTTACTTGTCCCGGGAGTAGCCTCCCTTTGAAGCGTCTGCAAAAGGGGCCCTTTTTAGAGTAAAGAGGCTAAAAAAATACCCAATTTTGTCTTCATTCCCAGAAAAATTCTCTTTTCGGCTTTTGATCATGTATACAAAGGCCTACCTCTTCTCTCTCTCTTTTCCAACCCCCTTTTCCTCTCCCCGCCGGCGCGGAAAGGGACGTGTTGTTTTCGTCAAAAAAGGAAAAACCCCTGATTTCTGTACTAAGTAAGTTTTAAAGAACTAAAATCGAACTTGGGAAAAAATACTGTTTTAAATGTGATGTAACCCCAAAATGTAGTGTTTAAAGCGTCTGATCGTTTTTGGGGTTTGAAATTTTTAGAGGGGAAAAAAAAAATTTCCCACCCGACGCCGTGGGCCCGGCCCAATGGCGTGGTGCGGGGCCGGGCCCGGCGGCATGCGGGAGCTGTGGGGCCTATTTTAGTGTGTGGTGTAGTTAAAACCAACCCATGATCCCAGTCGGGGGCCCCACTACTCGCCAGGGCCCAAAAGACCCCGGTAAATTTGTGTGCAGGGGAAACCCTCGAGCAGAAAAACGGTTTACGCTTGACCCCAATCAAAAAAACAGTTAATGTGTTAAACAGTGTATCCCCCCCGGGAAAGGTTTGCACTAAAATCACAGGAAACAGGGGGAAAATTAAAACACCTAAGGAGTAAAATGAACAGGGAAAAAAATTACCGGCACAAAAACAAAGAATATAAACTGCCCCGGAAAAATTTACCCCCAATCTCTCCAACCCCCTAAACCTCTCCCAAATTTCAAACGATAGAGGGGAGATCAGAGGAAGTCAAATTTTTAAATTGCATATATTTTATACAAAAAAAACGGGTTTCCCATTTTTTATAAAAAGGGGAAACATTCTACAGTGGGTCGATGGGGATTTGACAGGTGCTACTATTGTAAAACCAACGGGGTTTGGACTGCGTGCTCTGACCCACCTCCACCCACCACTTTCGTCCCAAAGGCATGGAAGCAGCGAAAACCCGGCGAAAAAGGGCTTTTGGGGTGTTGCGGGATGGGGCCAGCCCCGTGCGACCGTGAAGGGGGACACCCCCGTGTGTGCTTATTCCCCCCAATTTTCGGGGGCAAAAGCGGTGAGGGGGAAAGGAAATTTCAGACCCCCTTTTAAACCCCGCTCCATCCCCCCCCAACACTCAGCTCCCCCCCCCCCTCCCCCCCCCCCTTAAACCATTTAAGGCCAGTCTTCTCCCCCAGTGACAGAACCTCCCCCTCCACTGCCCCTTCATTGAGCCCACCTTCCGCCCGGGGCCCCAAGTCAGCGTTAGTGCACGGCTACCAGTCCCCCACTTCTACTAAAAAATTCACCCCCCTCCCCCACCATCCTCCACTGAAAACCCCTCCCCCACCGGACTCGGCAGGGCCCCCCCCCCTCTCCCAAACAAGACCCCCTTTCAGGGAAATTTTTCCCTAAAAAGCGTTAGCGCGACACCACCCGACACTGAAAGGGGTTTCCCAAAGGGGACAAAGACAAACCAAAGCTTCAAACCCGGGGAAACTTTGCCAAAATGGTGCTGCGGCCATGAAACTGTGTGCCAAGGCAGAGTTTTTTACAAAAAACACAATCCCTAAAGTTTGAATTTGGGCCCCTTCGTGAAAGAAATACAAGAAGCAAGACAACTTTTTAAGATTGTTATAGATGCCAAACCATTCAGTTATGCATTTTAAACAACCCCCAAAAACACAAAAAATTTTTTTCCCCGCTCCTAAAATCACAAACTTCCTTCCAAGACTGCATCCCCAAACCACCCCCCCCCAAAATTCATCCCCCCCAAATCTTTTTTTTCCCCCTTTTTTTTTGCCCAGGGGGGGAAATGCCGCTCCCCACAGGGAAAATGCTGAGGGGTGGACACACCCCCGCGGGCAAAGCAACTCCACGCTTGTCTGAGCCCCTAAATCAGCGGGAACCCCCACCCCCACCCCCTCCCCTTTCATTGCCCACTGAGGACACCACCCCCCAAACCCCCCCCCCCATGCTTTGTCACTAGGACAACCCCCCCCCCAACCCCTCTCCACCATTTTCCAGGGGCACTAAGGACCCCACTCCCAAATTTTTCTGGGGGAATGATGAAAGTAAAAAGGGGGGGGACCCCCTCCCGCTCCCACCCCCCCAACGAACCCCCCAAAAAAGTGTGTGTCAGTGACCTAAACAGTGCCCCAGTGACGAGTGGTCAGGGGCCCGAGTCCCCCCAACTACTGGACTGGTTTCAGTTCATTTGGGATCCAGGGCCCTGTGCAAAAGTCCAGGCCTTAGCGACAGTGCCATCCAGGACGTGAAAGGACCTTCTTTCCCAGTGCCGGAGGGTTTCCCCCCAAAAGCGCACTGTATTTTGCTATAACCCTGCCAGGGGACGACCCCCCTTCAATCCAGTCTTCCGTCACAGAAACAGGAACCGCAGCAGGTGTTAAACGGCAGGGGTGTGCACTACGGGGACCAGGGCTGCTGTCTTCACCCCCAGCATGGGCACCCCGAATGGAAATTTTACCAAAATGCCATTCTGCCAACGAGGAAAGGGGCAGCAAGCCCTTTCTGAAAATCTGTTTTTCCTTTCAAGCGGCAGACCGGGTTTAGCACAAAGAGGGGCCCTGACCCCAGGCCTCGCCCCACTGAACGTCTCCCCCTCTTTCCCCCCTGTTTTCCTTTACCGCTTTTCCCTTTTCCCCCTCCCCCTCCATTCACCTTTCCACCCTGTTTCCCAAAAAAAAATCACACATCACCCGTCCTCCAAAACCCCAAACCCCCTTTTTTTTTCCCCCTTCTCCGGCCCACCCACACTACTCGGAAGGCTTTTCCCCCCTCCCCACCCCCCCCCACTAAAACCCCACCCACCCACTCCGACGCCGGAAAAAAAGGGGGCCCCCTAAAACCCGCCCCCCGGGGGAAAAATTGTATGGTAGTAGGGGAGCCCCACACCTCGGGCCCCCACAGCCCCCCCCATTTATGCCACCGCCCGTTACCTCCTAGTTACACCTTTACCTCAAAAAGCCCCACCCATGATGCCAAACCCCCTGTGTATCCTCCTATGTTACACCCACCTCCCGCCACCACCCCTGATCCCCCCGCCCCGTTATCCTCCTATGTTACACCCGCCTCCCCAGCCCCCCCCATGGGGCCACCCCCTGTTATCCTCCCCATTTTCACCTCACCTCCACAGCCCCCCACCCCTGGGGCCACCCCCTGTGTAAAAACCCCCTTTGTTACACCTCACCCCCACAACCACCTCCCCTGATGGGCCCCCGCCGTGTATTCCCCCCTATGTTTTCACCCAACCTCCACAGCCCCCCACCCTGGTTTCCCACCGCCTGTGGGATCCTCCTTTTTTTTCACCTCACCTCCACAGCCACCACCCATTGCCACCCCCCCGGGTATCCCCTATGTTTTCAACCCCGCCTCCCCCGCCCCCACCCTGGGGCCAACCCCCTGTGTATCCTCCTATGTTACAAAACCCCACCTCCACAGCCCCCACCCATGGTGCCCCCCCCCTGTTATCCCCCTTTTTTACACCCACCCCCAGCCCCCACCCTGAGCCCCCCGCCTGGGATCCTCCTATTTACCCCTTGCCCTCCACACCAACCCCCCATGGGGCCCCGCCTGTGATCCTCCCTTTTGGGTTCACCTCACCTCCCAGCCACCCCCATAAGCCACCGCCTTTTGGATCCTCCTATTTCACCTACCTCCACAGCCAAAAACCCAGTGCCACCGCCTGTGTATCCTCCTATGTTACAAAACCCCACCTCCACAGCCCCACCCCTGATTTCCACCGCCTGGGTAACCCCCTAGTTTCACCTCACCTCCACAGCCACCCCCGTGAGCCACCGGGCCCGTTTTATCCTCCATGGGTTTTTCCTCACCTCCAAAGCCACCAAAACCCCCCCTTTCCACCGCCTGTTTTCCTCCCATGTTACACCTCACCTCAACCACCCCCCATGTGCCACCGCCCGTGTATCCTCCTATTTTTTCACCTCACCTCCACCCGCCCCCACCCATGATGCCACCGCCTGTGTATCCCCCTATGTTACACCCCACCCAAAGCCACCCCCCATGATGGGCCCCCGCCCGTGTATCCTCCTATGTTCTTTCCCCTTTTTTTCCCCCTAGTTTCCCCCCCTGCTTTTTGGGAGTGGCCAACTTCATGCCACTGCCCCCCAAAATATGGGGCCGTTTCCCGACTTGAATCAGTTTTTTTGTTGTTGGGGTGGTGTGTGTGTGGGTGTGTTGTTGTGTGTGTGGGTGTGGGGGTGCTGCGTTGCGTGCGTTTCCCTGCGTGTGTGTGTGTTGTTTTGTGCGTGCGTGTTTTGGGTATATGTATATTTACAATGTGTGGAAAACGAGTTTGAAATATATGCATCTGGGGAACTTTTTTTGTAATTTCCCAATCCCGCCGACCCCTTTTTAAAAAGAAAAAAAAAAGTGGTTTTGAACACTTTTTTTGCTTTTTTGAAAAAACGAGACTTTTTTATCCCTAGTTTTAATTTTACCTGAATGGTTTTGTGGCACGCTCAGAAACCTGTGGTGTAGATTTTAAAACTTCGGGGACACTTTTTTCGGTGACACTTGCCACAAACGTGTTACGGAACCTTTTTGGGAAATTTTAAATTTTTTCCCTTTTCATATTCATTATCCTTTTTCATTGAGGGAGTTGGATTTGGTTTTGTAAGGGGTGTTTAACCACTTTTTTGTAGTTTTTCACTTGCGTGTTTCTCATATTTCCCTTTTCCCTTTTGAAGAAAAAGTTGTTTGTGGGAATACCCTACGGCCCCATTTAGTTTGATTTCAAGTGGGATCCTTGCTTTATTTTTTTAGGTTTGGGTAATTTGTTTTAGTTGCACCCAAAAGGTGCAATCCCAAAAAAGGCCCGGAAGGGCGGGCTACGTATTGGGCTCTTAATATAAAACCCTATTTCAAAAAAAAAGTTACAGGGGGTAAACCCCCTATTTTGTACAACAAGACAAAACCCCTTTTTTATTTGGGTTACGGGAAACAAAGGGCTTTTAGATATTTTCCCCCATGCCACCCGTCCCTTTAAACTCTGGCCCACAATTTTGACGCAGAGATTTCCCCCCAATCCAAAACTACAAGCGTATTAAATTTTCTTCATGAAACTTAAAATGCCCAAAAGTTTGTATGACTTTAAAAAAGGTTTTTGGGAAATTTAAGCATTTTTTGGGTTTTTTTTTTCAAGTGAAGAAACAAAAAACCCAAACAAAATTTGGGGTTTTTTATATCGAAACCCAGCGGGAAAAAGCTATTTGATTGGGCAAGTTTACGGCTATGATGGATGCAGCAAAACGGGTTGGGTGCCACAGAATTAATTAAATTTTTGGGGATTTCAACATTGATCTATTAAATGCCAAACCTCAAAGGGCAGATTTGGGAAATTCATTCAAAATTATCCCAAATTAAGACAGCCAACCCAAAATAACATTCACTACAAAACAATTAAAATTTACCCATCTTCTTTCTGAACCAAAAAAAAAAAAGTCATTTAGAAAAAGGGGGCCTTTGAATGGATACAGCGACCACTTTCCAGTATTTCATTTTCGTGGGGAAAAAAAGGGAATCAAATTCCCAAAACGGGGGCAAACATATCACTTTAAAAATCTTTTGGACCCCTTTTTAAAAGATACCTTTCCCCACTACCTTGAACCCCCCTTTTTAAAATTTTTTATAATTACCTGATCCAGAAAAGCGCTTGAGTACCGGCTACACCGTTTAATTCTGTTTATACAAGGGATGCGGGCCCTTCAAAAGCGCGATTAAACATTTTGCACAAAAAAAAAATGGGAAAGACTGATGAAATACAAAATGCTTGTTTCTTACCCGAAAGAACTGCTTGAAGCAAAAAGGGGAAATCGGATGGTTTTAAAAGGCAATTAATTTAAAATCAAATTTAAACCCAAATGCAAAAAAATGAATTTTTTTGTAACTTTTTAGCCAAAAAAAAAAAATTCGAAAATCCCAATTTTAAGAAATAAATAATTACAATAAAATTTACATCCCCCGACCAAATCCCATTACCAGCATAACACCAAATTTTTAAATAAAACCCAAAACTTTACAAAATTGCGAACACGTTGTTTAAAGAAAAGAATAATGACTCAAATGAATTACAAAAATTAAAAAAATTTTTGGGAATGCTATGAACATTCGTCCCCCAACAAACCCGTTTTCCAAACCCATGCCTTTTGGGAATTTACCAACTTTATGCCAATTAAAGCGAAGGGAAACCGCGGACTTGAAAAGGGAAATTTATGGAAAAAAAACTGAAACATCAGCACCCCGTTTTATGTGAAACTCTTACCTACATTTCAATTTTTTGCAATTTATAAATTCCCCTTTCCCGCTCGGGGGGGGTTCAAATTGCAAAAATTACCCTTTTTTTCAAATCTGGAGACAAATCTAACCCCCCGAAATACAGACCCAATCCCCTTTTGCCGTTCTGTCCCAAACCCCTTTGGAAAAAAAACATAAAAAAGAAACTTTGCCCATTTTGCCCCTCCCCCTAC
>CM031604.1:10140625-10145625 GCA_018398815.1 Conus ventricosus | reverse complement strand
TTTTCAACGAGCTTCTTTCTTCCCAATCACCATCAGGGTAGGGATGGCAATGAGCTTCCTAACATAGTCTGTGGCAGCTCACACCCTTGGCTCTTTCAAGTCCAGGATGGCGCATGTCCAAAACATCCAACACCCGATAGAGTTGGTAGGCATAGGCACTGCAAACCCCTTGTCCTTTGTTACACAGATACTTCTTGATTGAAGTGATTCTGCCACAGTTCTGCGCTAAGGATTAGCCGGTGAGCTAGACTGGCGCCAGGCGAAAAGCGAGGAGTACTGGTGGTAGCCTGCTGATCAAATCCGCAACACATTTAAATTCTGACAGTCGTAGATCTATCTTAATATCATACTGCTTTCCTTTTGCAGTTCCTTCCGCCCCCCTTTCCCTCATTTCTGCAACCCACAAATCGACAGAATTATCAGGTAGTAGATTGTGACCGTGAGGTGAATGAAGATGAAGATGCAGAGATCAGCAACCCAAAGCGTCCTGCCCTCCGCTACCCCTCCCCTCCCCCCTGCAGGGCAGCGCCGAAATTAAAACAGTAAACTGACGTTTTTGCCTAACAATCTACCTTTTGGTGCTTAAGAACTTGAACACATACTATTAAGAGTCTATATCTGACGATTTTGCCTAACAGTCTACCTTTTGGTGCTTAAGAACTTGAACACATACTATTCAGTGTCTACGAAACCTGAATTCTGATGCTTTGCTTGTACGTATCAAACGATTAGAATTTTTTTCATTACTGTTACAACGTACCAACACTTGTGATAACCAATTCCAATAAGAAATTTCAGGTTCCACAGCCTAAAGCTTTGGGTCAGTAACTGTAAGAGATTCCCTTCCAGTGTCCAGGACAAAGCTAACGGAGCCCTCATCCCCACTCTCCTTTCGTCGGCTTTATGTTCCCTGAATCAGGAACCATTTGGTGCTGTTGGACAGAGGAAATTCAAGAGATGCAAATTAGTCCCCAGAGAGTCCGAACCACGATCATTAGCTGCACTGCCAAACACTCTAATTATTGAACCACGGCCTCCTTATTTCCCAGTGGGAAAGTGTAAATGGCGTTTTGGGTAGGAAGTAAACCCCTCACATAGTTACCTATCAGCTGCCGCAAAACACAATTCATGCCCCTTCTTCTTCCCCTGGGGGGTATTCTAAGATGTTTCTTTCTGGTGTGTGTACTTCCCGCTTTAATGCTTATTTTCACATTTTCTGTGCTCCGGGGGTGAAGCTGGGGGAACAAAATGATGAGCTTGTTTACCCCTTACCCCCGTAAAGATTTTTTTCTCTCTCCTTCTCTCTCTCTCTCTCTCAACACACACACACACACAACAACACCCACACACACCCCAACACAACAACCACACACACACGCACACTCACACACCACAATACACATGGAGTGCACGACGCGCACGCGCGCGCACAAACACAGCCCACACATACCACGCACGCAATACAATACGGGGCGCACCTGCGCGGCCATCACACAACATATACACCACCGCACACACACACACACACAAAAACACGCGCGCGCGCGCAGCCACGCACGCAAACACGCGCAAGTGCAAACATGTGAGAGAGTATTATCACCTTCACCGTTTACTTTTAGTCATCAGCAGATGTGCCTGGTCTGCTATAGAACATTCTCAGTGAACAGAAGATAAACGAAATAATGTCCACAACTTGTCGTGTCGAACTTTTTCCGTTACTTTGGTCATGAAGATCTGCTCAAAACCTTTTTTTCCTTTTTTGACGGGTGTGGCAAGGAGAGAAGAGGGAGGGGAGAGAGAGGTGGGGAGGGGGGGGGGGGGTCAAGATAGGACTCGAAGTCACTACCACTTTCCAGCACCTAAATCACGAGTCAACGTGTAACCCGACAGCGAAGTTTAACGGCTGAGTTACTCAGGTCTGTCACGTTCTGTTAATCCGGCAGTGTCAGTGAACAGCGAGTAAGTGTGTCGTGCTTAGCCAGGCGTGTCCATCAGCAAGATTTCTCACTGGTGGGGGGCCCGGCTTTCCTTGTGTCCTGGTTCTGTTTGAAGTTCTGTCCTCTCACTTGATCTCACGCTGGAATTTTTCATAGCTGTAACGGAAGCGCTTTAGTGAGAATTTGACCCGAGGTGTTTTGGGATAACCCGAATCTCTGGTGCCAAAAAGTTTGGTGTACCATGTTCGAAAAGTGGCCTTAACGGCCTTCGAGAGTTGTTTTATGAATCAGCGGGGATAAAAATCCCCTGCTTCCAACCTTCGTTAACTTTTTTCTTTCAGAAGCATGGCATGATTCCAATCTTCCTGCTCCTTTTTTTTTTCTTCTCATTTGTGTTTGGGGTTGTCCCGAAACGACAGAACAGTCTGGGTGCTAACGCTTAACTGGGAAAAAGATGGCTCTCTGAAATGCGAAGACTTCAGTCGAACTTTCTCTGGCCTATGGACGAGACAAAACGAATCAAGAACAACAGTCCAACGAAAAACACCTAAAATTCCCAAATTATAGAGGAGGGATAGGCAGTGTAAACACGATGTTTTACTATCCAATTATAGAGGAGGGATAGGCATTGTAAACACGATGTTTTACTATCTGTCTGGAAAGTTGTTAAATGGGAAAACTTTCCCGAACGGCGAAACGGCGTTTTGCAAAATGCCGACATGTGACTGCAGCAAGCGAGTCATCAGGCTAACAAATGGGCATCGCCAAAATCAAAACGCATCAAACCCAGACGCCACCGCTCCATTTTCCTCCAGTTTGTGCCGGGTTTTTAAGAGTCGGAAAGCTGCATTTTTCTACCGTTGTCTTTTTTAGGCTGACGTTTGTGGGCCGATTTTTCAGGTAAGTCGACAACTCTGGCAATGTTCCTCAACTGATTGCTAAAACTTGCTGACGACGAATTTTAGACCACCTACACCGGATGGGGTTAGACGACTAATTACTTTGTTGGTGTAAGGCGGCGGTGGTGCAGTTCACGAGAATACAATCAATGACCAACTGCAACAAAAATACTTCATTGTAGGCCGCCTGCCGGTGTCATAGCCCAAGCTGCTACCCCCCCCTTCAAGTGTCCCCCCGGACAATATCAGCCAGCGTTTAAATCATCATCACTTTCCTGTGGGGAAATTCCCGCTACTTGAACAGGGCCTTTACTGATATGTACTCAAAACAGACGTTTTTTCGTTTTTTATTTTAAGAGGGATGAACATGCGGTTTTTTAAAACAATCAAATGGGTCAAGCATATATTTCCCTTTTGATGGAATCACAAAAATGCAATGCTTCTCACTCTTTTCTCATGTCAAATTTTTTAAAAAGACACAGCATCAAAAGCCAAATTTTATATTTGCCACGAACACCCTTTTTTGTAGATTCTTTCGCCCTCGACATTTAAACTGGTTTAGTTTTAAAAAAAACAATAACAAATAAAACCCGGGGAATTTACGTGGTCTAATTCACAGATGTTGAATCTAATAAAGTGAATTAGTGCTCTAATACCACACACACACACACACACACACACACACAATAGCAGGATCACAACAAAAAAGATGTAAAACAGTGAAGAACAAGGCAAATAAAGCAAAGAGAAAGACACATGTAAACAGAAACCACGGACATACAAACCGATCAACAAACAGGCAAAACAGACGATTCGTCGAATTCGAAACGATAAACTTTATCTCAGGCCTTTGGATCCAGAAAGAAGACAAAATAAACTTTATATCTCTAAACGTGATACGACTAAGGCACACGGAACAAAACATTCCATTTGAGACACTCAAGGACAAAAAAGTAAATAAAAAAAAAGAAGAAAAACAAATTAATCATAATCAACCAAGCACCACCACCAAACAGTTCACATTTGGCTCACAGAACAGTTCTGGAGATAAGACTACGTTAAAAAAAAAGATAATAATAATAAAAAAGAATGAAAAAAGAAAAAAAATACCGAAGGGCATTTCACTCCATCTCCGGGAAGATTTTGGACAGAGTAACTCCCGACATTAGGCATAATGCGACGAAAAACAGGACGACCCCAAAACAGCAACGCGTGGGGCCCTGTTCAAAGGCCAACCCCCCAAAAAAAACCTGGGGCAAACCATTCTTTCGCATGAGGAAAAGGGTAAACACTACAATCCCTTTCATCGAAGATATCACAATTTGGGGCCTTTTTTTTCATCAGTCAACAGCATGACGTGAAAGAATGGGTACAAACCAGCACGAACTTTTTTATTCTGCATAGGCCTACATTTTTCCCTCCCCCTCCATTATGGGGAAAAAACAGTAAAAGGGAGGTAAGAAATATTTGGTCCCCCCTTTTATAGGGAAACCCCCAAACCCCAAAGGAGGGTAATCTCCCGCTGACCGACGACACGAGTGAATTGTCTTTCTTTATGGGCCTTCGCTCGGGGCCTCCGAAATAAAAACCCCAACCCCCTCCCCCCCCCCCCTCCCCCCCCCCCCCCCAACTCCCCCCGGGGACCACGTTTCGCCCCCGGCCTCACAATTTTTGTGAAGGAAAAAGGGGTGTCACGTTCTTCAACTTTCTGCGCCGACCAGGAAACTGTGGCAAATTCCACGTGGGGAAAAATTTAGAAGAAAAAAAAAAAAAAAAGGCTGAAACTGTCCTTTTTCCCCAAGCTACCAAGGTGGCGACGTTGCTGAACATCCCACACCCTGTGCACTACAGATATCTACTTATATTGGGGGGGGAAAATATCGCTGGTGATCATCTGAAAATAAATACTGTCTTAATGGTTTTCTTTTGCCCTAACAATCAATGCTGATTACGCAGACGAAAAAAAAAACACACAATAGTATCCCCCGCGAAGCTATGGAATGTGTGAGCATTTCCCCTCACACAGAAGCCGCGATTGCAAGGGGGGGAGCGGACCCCAAGGGCAATCTTTGTCATAAACCCCTTTGAATTTTGGGCAATTCATGTTTTTGGGGTCTTAGAAAAATTAAACCGGGAACCGTCCAATATTCAAGGGGAATTTTTC
>CM031604.1:10133923-10139625 GCA_018398815.1 Conus ventricosus | reverse complement strand
ACGTCGGTGCTGGCTAGTGCTATGCATCAGTCAGTCAGGCAGACAGGCAGTCAGTCAGGCAGTTAGTCAGTCAGTCAGGCAGGCAGTCATTAGTTAGTTAGTTTAACCTTTCAGTCCTGTCTGTCTATCAAACAAATTTACAACAATGCACAAGGTCGGTTTTAGCATCCATTTAAGTGATACTACACTCTTAGACTAAAGGGTGCTGGAACTGAAAGTCTGTTAGAGATTCAACAATACGTGTTTCCTCGGGTTTACACACACAACGCACATGTATACACACTCTCTCTGTCTCTCTCTCAACATTAAATTCTTACACATACACACAGACAGACATACACACGGACAGGCGCACACACACACACACACACACACACACACACACACACACCACACACACACACACACACACTGTCTCTGTCTCTCTCTCTCACTCTCTCTCTCTCTCTCTCTCTCTCTCTCTCTCTCTCTCTCTCTCTCTCTCACGGAGTGAGTGGTCCCTTACAAGCTGTTAGATTCTGGCGACAGCTAGGTCTCCTCTCCGTTTGGATGTCTGCCAGATAGGCCCAGCAGCGTCCGCTTCTTCACAGGCCTTCAAAGACATGCGTGTGTGTCCCAGTGCATTGGGGCAGTCGGTGTTCTTGGCGAGATAGGTCTCGTGCCGTGCTTTCTTCTTTAACGATCTATAACCAAAAAACAACCACCACACCACCACCAACAACAACACATGCAGTTAAAGGCAGTCGTAGCTGTGTGCAAATGAATACATGTATGCATATATCCTGTTAAGAGTTTCGTGTGGGGTCTTTGACTAGACTGCACCCCTATCCCCACCCCACCTCTTCTCTCTCTCCCTCTCGCTCTCTCTCCCTCTGCATCGCTCCTTCTCACCTTCTATACCCCCCCCCCCTCTCTCTCTCTGTCACACACACACACACACACACACACACACACACACACACACACACACACACACACACACACACCACTCTCTCTCTCTCTCTCTCTCTCTCTCTCTCTCTCTCTGTCTGTCTCACACACACACACACACACACACACACACACACACACACACACACACACACACACACACACACACACTCCTCTCTCTCCCTCTCTCTCTCTCTCTCTCTCTCTCTCTCTTCTCTCTCTCTCTCTCTCTCTGTCTGTCTTTTTTCTTTCTCTGTATCCACCCTCCTCGTGTGTCTGTCTCTGCCCGTCTTTCTCTCTGCCTACCTGTATGTCTGTCTATCTGTCTGTCTCCCCCCCCCCCTTTCCGTGTGTGTATCCACCCCTCCCCGTTTGTTTGCCTGTCTGTCTTTTCTGTCTGTCTGTCTGTCTCTGTCTATCTGTTTGTCTCTCTCTCTTTCTCTCTCTCTCTCTCTTTCTCTCTCTCCCCCCCCCCCTCGTGTGTGTATCCACCCCCTCCCCCGTGTGTTTGCCTGTCTGTCTTCTTCTGTCTGTCTCTGTCTGTTTGTCTGTCTCCCTCTCTCCTTCCCTCCCTCCCTCCGCCCTCCCACACCACCCGCTCCTGCTCTAAGCCCCCCACTCAACCCCATCCCCTTCTCTCCATGTTTGCTGTCAGCGCGTTCCTCTTCTGTCTGGTTGTTATTTACTGTTTGTCCCTCTGTGTCTGTGTGTGTGTGTGTGTGTGTCTCTCGGCTGTGGCTCGCCTACTCATGACCTCACTCTCTGCACCACCGCCCGCCCCCCCCCCCCCCCACCTCTACGCCAACTCATCCCTACAACCCTCCCACCTCACCCCCTGCTCTTCCTCACTTGTCCTCTCTCTCTCTCTCTCTCTCTCTCTCTCTCTCTCTCTCTCTCTCTCTCTCTCTCTTGCTGCATGTAGTAGGTCTGTCTGTCTGTCGTGCCGCCCTATCTCGTTCTTGGTCACTGTCACTGTTCAAGCAGTGCTGGTTTTCTGTCTCTTTTATCTGGAGTGGTCCCAGTCGTGCCCCTTGTGGTGCGCGCAGAAAACTGGCCCCTTGTTGTTAAAGAGTGGGGAACAGTCTGATGATCTGACACACTGCGATTTGTTTGAAGAAGACAGTGAGGCGGGGGGGGGGGGGGGGGGGGGGGGGGGGATGGGGGGGGGGGGGGTGTTGGCGGGGGGTGTTGGCGGCTTGGCCGGCGGTGGGGAAGGCGTCAAAATCTTGTTCCAGATTACTGTCCAGGGTTCGATCCCCAACTCGAGACAGCCAGGCTGGAATAGGATCTTCTCCCAATTTCCTGGACACCTACAGAAGTCTTTAGAAGATTCATCGATGATTGCTTTGGCATATTCACGCTCCTAAGCAAGAACTTCTTGACTTCATTCAGTTTGCGAACAACTTCCATCCATCCTCAAGCTTACCTATGAAATTTCTGACTCGTCCCTTGCTTTTCTCGACATACTTGTCAACATCCAGAAAGACTTTACGATCCCTCCATACTACAGTACATTATAAACCAACAGATTCTCATTTGTACCTTCTCTTCTCATCCAGCCACCCACCTGCATCGAAAGACAGCATCCCTTTTTCCCAGTTCCTGAGGCTGCGCAGACTCTGTAGCTCAGACAGGGCTTTTGTGAAAGAGGCAACAACCATGGCTACTTTTTTCACTGCCAGAGGCTACCCTTTAGCCTTGATACAATCAGCCCTGGAACGAGCCAAGTCAATTCCGAGATGCCAAGCTCTCAAAAGCAAAGAAGCGGATGCTGTAGAGACGGACCGATGCATACTGACTTTGACCTATCACCCACACAACATACCCGTGAAAAACATTCTGTGTCACAACTTCTCGATCCTTAGGAACGATCCAACACTGAAAGATACATTCAACCAACCTCCACTTGTGGCTTTCAAGAGGGACAAAAGCCTTGGTGACCATCTTGTGCATGCTGCCTTCCATTCTACGTACCCTTCTGCTCAAACTGGCAATTTCCCTTGCAAGAAAACCTAAATGTAAAACCTGTACTTTTATTAACCCTGCAACAACTATCCAAGGCCCATCAGATCATAAGTTTCAGGTGAAATCCCATTTCACATGCCAAACTCAAAATGTTGTCTATGTCCTGACCTGTACCTTGTGTGCCATGATGTATGTAGGAGAAACATACAGATCACTCAATGATCGCTTCAAAGAACACAGGGACAACATTCTGACAGGAAAAGATACACCAGTGGCAAACCACTTTACTTCTGAACACCATAACCTGTCGCACATCAGAGTGGCAGCGCTTTGGCGCAATGGACAAAAAGAGGGCCAGTACCGCAAATTCATGGAAAGCCAGCTAATACAACGCCTTGGCACTTTGAGTCCTTACGGACTCAATGTCAGGGAATAAACTTGTTTCTCTCAAGCTGCAACCCCCTTTCCCCCCCCCCTCCTACTCCCCCCCCCCCATGTTCTATACCATGTTTTCCTTACCACCACCCCTCCCCTTTCTCTGAAAACCACCACCCAGATGATCCTCTCCCTCCCACCTTCCCCCCCCCCCCTCCTTGCCCACCCTTTTGTTGACCATATAAATACAGTTCACCTTTTCCCACCCCCTCCCCTACCTTTTTGGCTGAACTGTGGTCACAAGAAACCTGCCAGCTTCCCTACAACCTCAACACTTCACTTCGTGACAAGTGCTTACAGCACGAAACGTTGAAGACTTCTCCAAAAGGTACCTTTTTTCTTTACCTTTATATTTTCAAGTTATACGGAAAAGGTACAGCAGTCAACATTTCTTCATGTTTTTTATTTTATTATTTTTTTTTTAAGTTAACATCGAGCAGAATCTATTCCCCAGCTTTTCCTTAAACTATAGGGAGACTGTTATAGAACGGGGTCCCTTCTGTGAACGCATGTAAAACCTCCGCCCCCCCCCCCCCCCCCCCCCCCCCCCCCCCCCCCCCCCCCCCCCCCCGAAAAAAAAAAGAGAGAGAAAAAGAAAAAAAAAGAAAAAAAAAAGAAAAGAAAAAGAAAGGAAAAGAAAAGAAAAAAGAAAGAAAGAAAACTGGAGAAAAAAAAAATATCTCCCACTCACATTCAATCCCATTCCAACCTTTGGGCCAAGAGCAGGCCGACTGTGCTGTTAAAATGGCTGACGCGGAAAACAAACCATCTGTGTACATCGGTGTCGGTGTGGCGGTGTCCCCGAAGACCGAATGTCGCCACCTTAATTAATGCTGAGAACAGACACAGGCCATCTTCTCACGGATAGTGAACCTCGTTGGAGTTCTAGCAGAGGAAGGAAGAGAGGAAGAAATAAAGAAAGAAGAACGGACAAGGAAAGAAGGAAGGACGAAAGAAAAAAAGGAAGGTAGGAAGGAAGACGGAGAGGGAGGGAGGGAGGGAGGGAGGGAGGAAGGAAGAAATAAAGAAAGAAAAGAAAAGAAAGAACGAAGGAAAGGAAAGAAGGAGAGAAAAGATAGAAGAAAGAAGGGAAGAAAGAGGGAAAGGGAGGGAGGGAGGAGAGGAGAAAGAAAGAAAAGAAAGAAGGAAGGAAAGGAAGAAGAGAATGAAGAAAGAAAGGACGAGAGAAAAAAAAAAAGGAAGAAAGGAAAAGAAAGAAAGTAAGAAAGAAAAAATAGAAAGGGAGGGAGGAAGGAGGAAAGACAAGAGCGAAAAAAAGGAAGAAAGAAAAAGAAAGAAAGTTAAAAAAAAGAAAAAAAGAAAGAAAGAAAAGAAAGGGAGGGAGAAAGAAAAGAAGCACGATCCGTCACGACTGGACGCGACACGGCCAGACCCACCCAACGCAGATCAACATGATGCGAGCCAACGCGGTGATCAAGAGCAAGTACACCTTGGCCCTGATCCAAAGTCAGCGTCTTCCACATGTTTTATAACATAGTGACCAGTGGCTTCGAAGCCGATTGTCCAACGTGTTATTAATGCAAGGTTCACACTATGCCACATCGTGGCCCGACTCGGGTTTATCTCGCTCGACTCAGAAAAATGATGGTCTTGATCGGTTTCCTGTAGTCCTGCACAGGAAGTGTCTCCCGACTACTAAAACCAGTGTCGACTGACGCCGCTTGCAGCTGGGACTCCCCCTGTCGATATAGAAGAATGATAATAAACGCAATATGTCCCCGCCTGTTTTTATACCCCTCGCTGGAAGTCTCGATAATGCGCGCGCAGTTTGAATCGGTCAGAACCAGACCTAAGTTGTTTCATCGGGTCGGCTTTTTTCCCCGCCACAATTCGATCCAAAGTCATGACGGGTCCTGATTGGTCCGCACTAGTCTGCCGCTTGGCGCCTTGGTCACAGTTCGTCTGCACTGGTTTGGGTATTCCAAAACAACATCCGGCCTCCTTATCTATGAAACTAGTGCAGACGAGTGCAAACTTTTTCAACCGATTAGCTAATAATAGAAAGGAATAGATAGGATACATAGGTGTAGATAGGAATAACATGACTAATCTAGACTGTGACCTAAAAAAAATAGTCGGAGTGGCCGTGAAAATTTTTTGAACCGTCCAAAGGCCCCTAAGTCGGGCTCGACTGGTGCCAGACTAGCTCCAGAACTGATGGAGACTACAAGGGGTTTACCGGACCCCAGCAGACATGTTTATCCGGTTAGGGTCCGATGTTCCGACGTTCAGTGTCCGATGTATCAATAGTCCGAAGGCCGAAAGTCCGACGTAGCGATAGTCCGAAAAAGTGGTGCATTAGTGCGACGAAGCAAAAGTCCGAGACATTTTTTGTCCGAGGCGATATAAGT
>CM031604.1:10053923-10131423 GCA_018398815.1 Conus ventricosus | reverse complement strand
AGGCAGTCCCACTGATCCACACCACTGACCAAATGAACGACAAGGACCGATTGACTCTCGGACCTAAAACCTCCCGGACCCGACCCGACACCTAGGCTCTGTACTGTCACAGTCTATGTATGATGGATGTACACTGACATGTACACTGACAGGGGGGACGACAAAACGACTGAAAGAGACCCTTGACATGGTTACCTATACTTTATCTGAATGAGGACTCCGTAAGTGGTTAGGAGAGCTCCACTTGTGGTGAGAACGTTCAGATCATGCATGCATAATACCACGCTACAGTTAGTGTTGCCCACCTTCTGCGTAGGTCGTCGCTTCGTTTTGGTGGCAGTTTGATCCGTGATAGGAAATGGTTTACAGACCCCACACACACACACACACACACACACACACACACACACACACACAGATACGCACGCACGCGCGCACACACACAACACACACACACACACACACACACACACACACACACACACACACACACACACACTACTTAGCAAGTTAGCTCTTTGTTGCGCTAATTCGAAGCACGAACAGATACACGTGAAATAAATTGGCTTTGATTTGGTGAGTCTGACATCGAATTTGTCAGTGCTTTTCCATTACATGAACGTGAAAATGCGATGTTGTTTGCGAGCACCTGTTTCACAGGCTGAGGTTTCATTTTCTTTTTTTCCTACCCTACATGACTTTCGAATGAAACTAATCTACCAAAGTATTATGATAACCCGTGAATTTTTTTTTTAAATGAATCATCAAGAAAAGGCACTAGCCTTGTCATTTTCTTCTGTCAGTACGTTCCTTGTCTGAAACTTCGAGGTTCATTAATGGTGAGATTGTTAACGGTTTTATTTCCACCATGAAAGTAGGACTCGTGTTCCGCTTTTAGGGAGCATTCTTACGTTTTCAGCCTGGTTATCTATAAGTGTGTGCAGTTCAAAAGAGACTACGTGCAATGATATTTTAACGTGCTTACGGTTGATACGGCTCCGAATTCTGGTATGCACTATGATTTTGACAGCGTACAAAATTTTTTAATGATGGTTGTAGTCTTTGCAGTGCGTTGTATTATTTTTGGCCTAGAACTGGGGAAAAAGCCCCCCCCCCCCCCCCCATCCCACACACACACACACCCACCCCCGCCTCTCTCTCTCTCTCTCACTCTCCTGCCCTCTCTCTCTTCCCCTAGCTCTGTCTCTCAGTCTCTGTCTCTTTCTCTCTCTCATCCTCCCTCCCTCCCCCCCCCTCTCTCTCCCTTTCGTTAAAAATAAAATTAGGTTGTTAAAGTTGAATTCGACTTACCTCCAGTAAATATAAGAATTCTGTTTAATCAAAAAAAAAAAAAAAAAAAAGAAAGAAAAAAAAAAGAAAAAAAAAAAGAAAGGAAAGAAAAGGAAAAAATATAAAGAAAAAATATAAAGAAAAGAAAAAATCCTCAGTGCATGTGTGTGTGTGTCAATAAACCCATTTCCCCCTATGCATTATTCTACCCTTCCCATCTTGCACACAGACAGACAGACAGACAGGCTGACACCACCACGGAGGGCGGCAAACACCGCCACCGCAACTACTATCATCACCCCCATCAAGAACCGGCCGACAAGTGTCAAAGCCAGCGGTGTAGGTGACGGGGATGGCTGCTCAGTGGAAGTTGTTGAACCGCCCACGTGATCACACAGTGCTAAATGATGTCACGCGGTATCTGCCGATCTGTGCCATTACAATCGCCGATATCATCAACATGTCATTAGGGAAAACAGCCGTAAGCAGCGTGCGTTTGGAGACATGGGCGCATAACTGCGTGGGAACAAGTTACCCTTCTTGTATGTTCTGTTCTGTTTACTGTTCCCGGCCTCGTTTTAAAAATACATTCTTTTCATTTCGTTGCAAAGTGAAGCGACGGCAGGCGGAGATCTAACCAAATCTTTAAAAGATTTTAAATGCTGAATCCGCCAAACATGAACAAGCGAATCACAAGACAAAGTCTTGCGGTTCGTTTGTTCATGTTTGGCGGATACAGATCTTTTTTTTTTTTTTTAAACATGTTCATGTCAGCCAAACCCGAGGTTACCAGCGTTGATTTCAGCTTTGCTCAATGTTCTGTTTGGGAATGTTCAAAATTAAAAAGATATGCCGCTCTTGATTAAATAGTGATTTATGTTTGTTCGTGGGTTTTTTTTTTTTTTCCCCCAATTGTAGTTGCTGCGAACAAGGGTCAGGCGCGGGTGTGTGTGTGGGACAAGCTCGTTACATTCTCTTTTGGGGTTGCTTGCTCTCTGTGTGTTGTGTCTGCATTTGTGCTAGGCGCAGCGGAGCCATAAACAGTGTTCGTTTGGGAATATGGACGTGCACCTGTCTCATTATGAGGATAAGAGTTTCGCTTCTTGTTTGTTAACTACTCCCCGCCCCATTTAACATGCCCCCTTCGTATGGAAACAGCGTCCGAGAAATTAAACACAAACCCTGCGCGCTTAAACCTTTCCCTGCACGAAGAAGACTTTCGTTTCCTTCTGCTTACGTAAGCATGCGAACGGTCATTACCTTTTGCGTTTTCAAAGTATTGTGGCGCGTTAGAGACATAGACCCTACCAGCATCCGTGTGAAATGTCGTCTCTGATACAGACACTGACCGTACAAACAACTCTTATCAAATTCACCCCTTATATAGATACAGAACTTGCAAATATCCTGGTTAAGTATCAGCCCTTATATAGCTTGACGGTATTTAGGTAACCTTGTGAAATGCTGTCTTACATAGACACTGACCCAACAAAACAACTCCGTGAAATGTCATCCCTTATGTTGACTCTGATCCAACAATGTTGTAAAATATCATCCCTTATATAGACACAGATCCTACAGTCAGCCCTGTAAAACATCATCCACTGTATAATGTCATCCACTGTATAGACACTGACTCTACAGTCAGCCCTGTAACATGTCATCCACTGTATAGACACTGACTCTACAGTCAGCCCTGTAAAATATCATCCACTGTATAGACACGGACTCTACAGTCAGCCCTGTAACTTGTCATCAATTGTATAGACACTGACTCTACAGTCAGCCCTGTAAAACATCACCTACTGTATAGACACTGACTCTACAGTCAGCCCTGTAAAATATCATCCACTGTATAGACACCGACTCTACAGTCAGCCCTGTAAAATATCATCCACTGTATAGACACTGACTCTACAGTCAGCCCTGTAAAACATCATCCACTGTATAGACACTGACTCTACAGTCAGCCCTGTAAAACATCACCACTGTATAGACACTGACTCTACAGTCAGCCCTGTAACATGTCATCCACTGTATAGACACTGAATCTATATTAAGCCCTGTAAAACATCATCCACTGTATAGACACTGACTCTACATTAAGCCTGTAAAACATCATCCATTACATAGACACTGATCCTACAAACCATTCTGTAAAATGTCATCCTTTATGTATATGGACTGTCGCCCTAAAGACAACCCTGTAAAATGTCATCGCTAATGTAGACACTGACCTCCAAACAGCCCTGTAAAATGTCATCCTTTACATTATAGACACTGACCCGTACAGACAACAGTGCCAAACTCGGTGGGAATCCTGGCATCAGTTTGACGAATGACCATGTCTGTTTGTTGCGGTGCAATCCGCTCGCAAGCGCTTCATCATATGACACTCTGACTGACCTCGCATCCGATCCTCCTTCCACACATTGTTGACGCTTGTCCGGGGGCTTGACACGCAAAATGGGAACAGCCCTTACCCCCTACCCTTACGAACTCAGTCAGCACATAGGTATGCAAGCATTGACCTAAAGGTAGATACATGTTTTGAAGGTTGGTTCCGCATATCCACGGGCGGAAGGAGAAAGAGTTATCTCCTTTTGTTTGTTGTTGTATAAGTGAGTGAGCAGTCTGTACAGACGTGTGTCGGACGAAGGAAGCTGCAGATGTGAAGTAATTTAGACATGTTGGTGTAAAAGCAAGAGGTGATAGCCAAGGAGAGAGTGCGGTGGAGAGCGCAGTTGAGTCCATCCGGTCAGAGCCAGTGCAAGGAGTCGCGTGGCAAAGTGGTGTGGCATGTTCGATTAGTCTAAAGGACTTGAGGACCACCAGTCAAGCAGCACTGCAGTTTGGGTCCCCTGAAGCCCAGTGAGAGGGTGCTTTAGTGGGCAGGCCGACAAGCAGACAGTTGCAATGTTTTGATGAGTGTTTGTTTGTTTGTTTGTTTTTAACAAAAAGACAGAGGGACAGACCAAAACTCGGTAGCATCAGAAGTATTGGAGAAAAGAACTCATTTTACGAAGGCCAGGACAGGCAGATCTGCGGACGTTAAAGATGTAGCATTAGGAAGAAAGGCTTTGATCTTGAGTGACTGCTCTCTCTCTCTCTCTCTCTCTCTCTCTCTCTCTCTCTCTCTCTCTCTCTGCTTCTCTGTCTGTCTGTCTTAGTGTTTGTAAGTCTGTGTCTGTCTCTCTCTCGCTGCGCTTTGATCTCAAGTGACATCTCTCTCTCTCTCTCTCTCTCTCTCTCTCTCTCTCTCTCTCTCTCTCTCTCTCTCTCAAACGGACTCGGCATACAGACAGACAAATGGACAGACAGAATCGGAAACGAGCATCCTGCTTTGCACATTGCCGGTGAAGGTCAAACAGTGCGTGAGTGTGTGTGTGTATGAGCCAACAGCAGGCCCGTCCTCTTCGGTGAGAACTAATTGCGTGGTATTACTGGCACTGTCCCACAGCAGCCAGATCCCAGTTCCTCAAACCCCCAGGTCCGGCATGACACGAAATTGCAGGGGAGTCCCGCTTGTGACGTCACGGAAGAAACCCGAGCCCTCCCTCACTCGTTTCAGTGGTTGGACTGACTTGCGTTGTTGATGACGACACCGGGGTAGATTATGGCGTGTTGTGTGACCGGCATTAAGACAGGTCTGCGTGAACAGCAGGCACAGAAAGCATTTCGTTGCTCGATCACCATCATCTTTTTTTTTTTTTTTTTTTTTTTTGCGTTTCGCTATCCGTCTCACTGCTCTCTCTCTCTCTCTCTCTCTCTCTCTTCTCTCTCTCTCTCTCTCTCTTCTCTCTCTCCCTCCCTCCCTCTCTCTCTCTCTCTCCTCTCTCTCTCTCTCTCTCTCTCTCTCTCTCTCTCTCTCTCTCTCTCTGTGTGTGTGCAGGGGTTCGTGATTCACTCTACGTCTCTCTCTCTCTCTCTCTCTCTCTCTCTCTCTCTCTGTAGGGCTTTGAGATTCACAACCCACTCTCTCTCTCTGTATGTGACTGTCGATCTCTGTATCTGTCCCTCTTGCTCTGTCTTTGTGTCCGTCCGTCTGTCTGTCTGTCTGTCTCTCTCCTTCCCTCCCTCTCTCTCAGTATGATATAGGGCTTTCAGATTTCATAAGCCACTACAGCCCTCCCTCTCGCTATTCTCCCCCTTTCCTGAAGGAGAGAGAGAGAGGAGGAGAGAGAAGAGAGAGAGGGAGAGAGAGAGAGGAGAGAGAGACAGACGGGATGTTTTTACAGCAACCTACCTGTGAAAGAAGAATGGTGGAGTTACCTTGATGATACGGCAGTGCTATTGTCTCCCACCTGCAGTGTGCGTTATCGTCCCAAACACGAACCATGCTAGAAACGATAGCTGATACTGTTCTAAATACGGTGCATGGTTACTGCGTCCCTCCAAAAAAATCTCGAACTATGCAACCAGAGGGTGAAAGTGACGACGACGACGGTCGCTTCTACCAGTCAGAGGTCATTACTATTTTTGAATGGCTGAACGTGGTTTGGGATTACTTCCTTTCTAACCTTCAGCCCTCGACAACATTCGTTTGTGCCGAAGAGTAAATGAATTTTAAACGGAGAGATTTGGTTTGAATTTCGTTTCTTTTCTTCTAAATTTTGAGATATATATATATATATATGTTTTGGACAACGTGATTCGCCACATTCTTCAAGCTTTCTTCCTATTGGTTGGAAGAACCGTCGATGTTCACATATTGATTAGAGTCACCGTGTTTAATTGTCGTCTGCCTTCGGGTGTCGTCTGCTTAGAAGGTCAAAGGAACGAATGGGACACGCGTTCGTTTTTACCGTGGTGGACACAGTAGATCCCGTACGTGTAGCAGGTTCGGAGTGAGTCGGATTAGCGGCAAGATTTTGTGAGGAGCTGTGTTGCATAGTCGTAGTCAGTGTGTTGCGTCATGCCCTGAGCGAAAGGTAACTGAAGCGTGGGAATGGTTTTGCCATTACTCGAACTTTGTATGCTGTTTTTGATTCTTTTTGTTGTTATTGTTTTCTTCTTCTTCTTGTCTCCGTCTCTTTGACACTAGCAGTCATCTGTCTGCTTGCCTCTCCGTCTGTCTGTCTCTCTTTCTCTCTCTCTCTCTCTCTCTCTCTCTCTCCATTCCGCCCTCAACCTACACGTGCATTCATCTCGTACTTTTCTATGTGCCGTGTGAGGGGCGAGCGTTCTTGTATGCGTGCTGGGTGTGTGTGTTTTGTGTGGTGTGTGTGTGTGTGGTGTGTGTGTGTCCCCGCGAATAATTTTAGCATTAAACAAAATACACACGAACACGCATAATCATCTGTGAAGTAGCACCGAGTTAATTCACAATACGTAACAGGCAAGCGAATTTTCTACAAGATGTCTGCTTATGACTAACAAACGACAAACAATGAAAAAAAAGCACACAAAACAATACTCCACTTGACTACAGTCATTGTGAGAATGTCGACTGAGAGGTCTGCAGAATATTGTCTTGTGCATTTTTTGTTGTCTGTACTTTACGCGTCTGAACAAGATCATTTGTCCAAAATTCACTTGTCAGTTTCGCATCAAATCTTTTGTTAGCTTCGCGTTTTGTTTCGTGTGTGTTCGTCTTTCGCCTCGTTTTCACCACGTACGCTGCTGTCTGCTTCAGTTCCTTGGCGGTAGGGTAAAGCTGGCTGCTCCGTCACGTGCACGGGGTGTGTCACAGCGTCCAACTCGGGCCTCAGGGCATATTGTGAGGAGCTGAGTGACCACCACGGAGTAGCTGTCTGCCTCCCCCCCCCCCCCCCCCGCCCCGCTTCCCCTCCACACTCCCTCTCTCTCTCCTCCCCTTTCCCCCTCTCTCTCTTTCTGTGTAATTTCATCAACCTTTTTATTCTATTAATTCTGCCGATCTGTCCATCAACCAACCGTCTGTCAACCTGTCTGTTTCTCTGTCTCATCAACTGCACGATTTGGTCAGCATGTCTGTCCCTCAACCCTCCAACCCCTGCTGTTCTTGCCAGGCAATGTATGGTCATGTCAGATAGTTTCTTCCCTTTTTTCATATTTCCATTGTTGGTCACTCTTCAGCTTCCTCCACTGTGCTTTTGGTATAGCTGCCCCTAGTGTGTGTGTGTGTGTGTGTGTGTGTGTGTGTGTGTGTGTGTGTGTGTGTGTGTGTGTGTCAGTGAGTGAGTGAGTGTGAGTGCGTGTGTGTGTGTGTGTTGTGTGTGTGTGTGTGTGTGTGTGTGTGTGAGTGCGTGTGTGTGTGTGTGTGTGTGTGTGTGTGTGTGTGGAGTGTGTGTGTGTGTGTGTTGTGTGTGTGTGAGTGAGTTAGTGTGAGTGCGTGTGTGTGGTTTATTTTTGTTTATCGTCTTTTGCGTTCTCTCCTGGATCTTCTGTTCAGCATTTCTGCAGTTAACCACTGCTTCTGGTGGCGTTCCTTTGTCGGTTTGTCTGTCTGTCTGCATGCCTTATTCACCTCTGTTCCACCCTATAAATATCCAGCTTGCTGGATATGTTTGTTAACAGGTATATTTGCAGAGTGACCGTTGTGCTGATATCGCGTTCAAGTTTTGCCTTTGTCACAGTTTGTGTGTATTTGTACCTTGGCTAAATATAAAAAAAGATGTTTCAGTTCACGGCAAATGTATGCTCATTGCGGTGAGCAATATATTTCAACAAATGAGATTAAAAGTTTGTATAAACTGTTACTCATAGTATATTGAAACCATTGAGGCAGGCTTTATGTATTCAATCAGTATATTTTTGACAGCAGCTGAGCTGAACTGTTAAAAAAGAGAACAGTGAAAAGATACAATAAAGATAGCGGTAGAATTCAAACCAACAAACAAAAGGAATAAATAAGCAACGGGAAATCTAACTCTCTGATTTCAGACATCCTTGACCACCATGCTGTCCAAACTCCGCCGAGTTTCCGCCGGAAGTCGCGCTCCGGGAGGCAGCGACGTTCCTCCAGCGAGAACGACCTGGACGGCGACGACGGCTTCTCCGACACCGGCACCCTCCGCTCCCAGTCGGCCCCCCTCGCCGTCCACGCGGAGCAGCCTGACCAGCCTCGGTCGCTCCGTCAGCTCCCCAGGCCCCGAGGTCGACGTCCAGCCGTCTCCCGTCAGGACTCGGCCTGGCAGAGGTCCACGCCCTCCGTCACCGAGAGCAACCGCGTCATGTTCAACCGTCAGCTGCACTGTGACGTCATGTTCGTGGTGGGCGAGGAGGGGGCGCTGGTGGGGGCGCATCGCTTCGTGCTGGTGTCCCGCAGTGACGTCATGTACCGGATGTTCTGCGGGCCGTTGGCCGAGACCGGGCCGGTCGTCATCCCTGACGTCACTGAGTACGTGTTCCGGCAGTTTCTCGAGTGAGTAAGGGTGAGCAAGGGCCACCCGGATATTGTTTTTTTTTTGGTTTTTTTTTCGCGCTGAAGGTTTCATTTCCTCGAAAGTACATGTTATGTCATAACCGTGATTAGTGTCACGTTGCATGACAGCAGAAAAGTGCAGCAATAGCCACAACAAAGGAGAACAAAAAATAGAGTCACAAAGAAACGTCCATTCCTGGAAAATATTATTGCATCGATTCGGTGTTGAGAGCAACAAGAGCGGCAACAAAGACAAGAACCAGAAAGTCGGAAAAGAAACACTTTTTCGTAGAAACTGCGTCGATTCAATGTATGGTTAATTGCCGACAAGAACAGGGCAAAAAGAAGTAGAAAAGGGAACGCTGTGTGTGTGTGTGTGTGTGTGTGTGCGTGTGTGTGTGTGTGTGTGTGTGTGTGTGTGTGTGTGTGTGTGTGTGTGTTGGATGGGGGTGGGAAGGGGAGGGTGGCAGAAGGCAAAATGCAGTGGTAGAATAAATGAGGTGGAAGATTCTTCATTACAATATTTCTGTAATCAGTCTTATCAATCATAACTTCGCCATTGCATTCAGTACAGTTCATGCTGGTAATGATAATAAAAACAATGAACTTATATTCATTGGCTGCCCAAGGTACAAGAGCACCAGTTAGTTACAGAAGTTGTTGTTGTTTGTCCGTCGAGACGACGAAGACCATCTAATCATCCTGGGATCGGGGGTGAGTGCGTGGATGGCTGGTCAGGCCGATCTGCGCCCGGAAAGACCTATCACAGAATGGACAGGGGATAGTGGCGGCATTTGATGCGGGCATGAACGATGCGAGTACAAGAGCACCAGTAATGCACCAGTTATACACCAGTTATACACCAGTAATGCACCAGTTATGCACCAGTTATACACCAGTAATGCACCAGTTATACACCAGTTATGCACCAGTTATACACCAGTTATGCACCAGTTGATGCAAGTACAAGCACCAGTTAGTTACAGAAGTAGAGTTGATATAGCAATACATAGCTAAGTCAAGGAATACAAGTACACGAGCGCGCGCGCGCACACACACACACACATATATGTAATATATACAAACATACACACACGAACACACACACACACACGAACACACACACACACAACATATGTATACAATATACAAACACACACACACACACACACACACACACACACACACACAGTGCCATATCAGCCGGTGTTGTGCGAGTTGTCCCCTCCGCCCTCTCTCTAATCAATAACAATGCGGCTAATTGTATGAACACGCAGCTAATTGTTTGTCACATTACCGGGAGTACACAGTACTGCTGCGCTGGCGGTGAATAAAAAAAAAAAGCTCGGCAACAACCGCATTCTAAAATAAACAGCTCCGGGTCGCGCCGCGCCCATCTGGCTGCCATTTTAAAAACGGTCTCCTGCTGCGGCAGTGGGAACATAATAACCAGCGAAAAGGCCCCCCCCCCCCCCCCCCCCCCCCCCCCCACCACCACCACTCCGCTCGTCTGGATCCGGCCGTCGTGCGGTCCATAAGTGCGCCGTGTGTTTACCGAGCCCCCTGAGACTGAGAGTCGGACATGACCGCTACATCTTTGTCATCATTGCGCTACGGGTCCTCCCTGTTCCCCTTCCCTCCTCACCCCCCTCTTCAGCGATTCCCCTTCTTCCATCACCCTAAACACACACACACACACACACACACACACACACACACACACACACACACACACGCGTGCACACACACACACACACACACACACACACACACACACACACACACACACAAAACACACACACACACACACACACACACACACACACACACACACACACACACAAAGAAGAAGAATGAGAGGAAGAGGAAGAAGATTAAGAAGAAGAAGGAAAGAAAGAAAGAAAGAAAAATAGAGACATGCGCCGGACTTTGAGACGCACCTACCAGTCCCGGGAAAAGACCCTTTGATAAACTACAATGAAGTGTAACGTTCACTCTTAACGTTGACTCTTACCAGTGCTGCTTTGATAAATAACAATGAAGTGTAACGTTCACTCTTACCAGTGTTGGATTTGATAAATTACAATGAAGTGTAACGTTCACTCTTAACGTTCACTCTTACCAGTGGCGGATCAGCAGAAAGGAACAGCCACCATCCCAAGACAGTGGCGCAAGAGGGCTTGTCTCAATGTGGTATTACTGTTTATACCTCCGTAACGACAACACATTTAGATGGCGGATATCCTGCATGATTGTGTTGCGTAGTGGGGTGTGTGTGTGTGTGTGTGTGTGTGTGTGTGTGTGTGTGTGTGTGTGTGTGCGCGCGCGCTTGTATGTACATGTGTGTGTGTGTGTGTGTGTGTGTGTGTGTGTGTTCTTTCTTTCTCTTTTCTTGTCTTTCTTTCTTTCTTTTAAGAAAACTAACGGAGTTGCAGCTACAGCCAGACCGCGTTTAGGCGATAGAAGCGTCTCCCTTTGGTTTCTGAGAAACCTTGTCGTTTGCCACAGCCGATCTGCACTTGCAGCTGGAAGTCTAAGGGTTGTCGCTTATGGTTTCATGGAATGTATGCCCTTTTCAGTTTCAAATTTATTGTTCCCCAATGACGCACACAGGCCATTACAGGTTCCACCATTATCTTTTTTACTTTTCAGTCGATTGGAGGAAATAGCAAGCGCAACGAAAGAACGGTCAAACAGTGGCAGTAGGGTGGTTGACAACAGCTGGGAAACTGATAGAGCAGTCAGGAACTTCGGTCAGTGCGGACACTGACTGCGGTCAGCAGAAGTGATAGTGCCACCAGGGTCACTTCAGAAGCAGCGACAAAAGGCGATACGTCGTATCACGCTCAGGGGCGCACGGGAGATAACAACAGAGCGAATTGACGATGACCATGGAAAGGAGTTCTCTCCATTGTTGTGTGGCATCGTTTCTCTCTCTCTCTCTCTCTCTCTCTCTCTCTCTCTCTCTCTCTCTCTTCTCTCTCCTCTCTCTCACACACACACACACACACACACACACACACACACGCACCACACACACACCACACACACACACACACACACACACACACACACACACACACCACACAATTACATACTTGTGTGTGTGCAATTGTGATTAGTTTGATCGAAAATAGAGAGATGAACTTGGCACCGGCACATGTTTACAAGTCTTACTGGTTCTTTGGAGCCAGGCTACGACATGAAAGACAGAGAGAAAGGCTGTAGATTTGCATCCAAATGCATATCAACGAGTGCGTATTGAGTCTTCGAGTGCAGGTTACTTTTCCTAATGGTTGCAAACAACAACACAGCAGCTTTTATGAAAATTATGTGAAAAGATTACGTGGATAATCAATTTGAACATGGCTTCATATGAGCGCGATATTTGTCCCAGTCTCATCAAGAGTTCGTGTGGAAGTGAACTAGAAGAAGGGTTTGAAAAGTGTGTGTGTGTGTGTGTGTGTGTGTGTGTGTGTGTACGCCCGTGCGTGCATGTTTTTTTGTGCCTATGCGTGTCTACCTACCTGCACGCGCCTGTGTGTTCAGGTTCCTTTACGTGGACGAGGTGTCCCTCACCCCCGACAACGTCACCCCCCTGCACTACCTGGGACGCAAGTATGACGTGGAGCCGCTCGTGCAGCAGTGCCTGGAGTTCCTGCACGCGCGCCTCACGTGCGACAACGCCTGCTCCATCCTGGAGCAAGCGCACTGCTTTGACGAGCACGAGCTGTACAAGGCCTCATTCGAGTTCGTCAAGGAGAACGTCAAGGCGTGTCTGGCCAGCGTGGCCGTCAACGATCTGTGTCGGTAAGGGGGGAAAGGAGATGATTGGAAGAAGGGCGAGAGAAGGGGTCTGGGGGGAGGGGGGGGGGGGGGGGGGGGGAGGTTGGGGAGGGAGAGCCGTCGTCTGTCTTCTGTCCCTGTGTGTCTTGTCTTTCTCTCTGTTGTGTCTGTTCTCTCTGTCTCTGTCTGCCTCTCCCTTGCTCACTCTCTTCTCGCTCGCGCTCTCTTTATCTCTGTGCTGAATATGTCGTGTGTGTGTGTGTGTGTGTGTGTGTGTGTGTGTGTGTGCGTGCGCGCGCGCGAGCACGCATGGGCACGCGTGCATGCATGTGTGTGTGCATCTATGCATGTTAGTGCACACGCTGTTGCACATGCATATCGGACCGCGTGTGCACACACACAAACACACACACACACACACACACACACACACACACACACACACACACACACACTTGCTCACACACACCACTCAAAAGCTAACACAGACACTTTCTTCCCCCCCCCCCCCCCCCCCCCTTTCCACTCCATTCATAGGCCTACGTCGGGCCCGAATCTGTCGGATAATACGACCAGCCTTGAGCACGAGACTCAAGTTTCGTCTGTCGTGTTCACAGGAGCTGCTTGGAGCGCCTCCTGTCCGTGGACGACCTGGACATCAGCGAGCAGCTGCTCTTCAAGGCCGTGCTGTCCTGGGCGGAAGCCTCCCTGGAGAAGAAGCAGGTGGCCCTGGACGCCCAGCGTGTTCGCCAGGAGCTGGGACGTCTGCTGTTCCTCGTGCGTTTTCCCGCCATGACCGTCGGCGCCCTTAGAGAGCGGGTGTTTCCGGTCGGGGTCCTGACCCGGAAGAGGTCAAGGCCGTGTCGGAGTACAAGGAGAGGAAGAGGTTCAGTGCTGACCCTTTCATAGGGCGGGGTCGTGAGCGCCGTCTGTGTCGATTTCAGGTTGGTCAGATGTAATCTGGAGTGCCTCTCGTCTCCAATACATTTTGTTTTATGAGCGCGTTGGTTTTCACAACATAACATGTTAAGAGGAGTCACATTAAGAGTGATATGATGCGGTGTGTGTGTGTGTGTGTGTGTGTGTGTGTGTGGTGAGAGAGAGAGAGAGAGAGAGAGAGAGAGAGAGAGAGAGAGAAAACAAAACGTGTCAGTGCATTCCCAAAGATTTTTTTTTTCCAAAATAGTAGCAGTCGTGTAAGCAGCCTCCAACGACACAGAATGTTCGGGGATTGAATCGACTCTTTAGGAGATGCTGCTTCCCTCACCAAAGTAGCGTGATTTTCTCGCACAAAAACACTTTTAATTGAAAAAAAGGGGAGAAATATAAAGAGCTGAAACGCTGCCGAAACGTAGCTATCGTAACTGTCAATGGTTTGGTTACAGAACGTATCACGTGTCCGGTGCAGTAACCAATCAGAGTTCGCCAAATGGACAGCCGCCATTACTTTCTCCTGTGATCGAGACTTCATTCTGCATGCCATCCACATCTACGCCTGCACCAGGTGAGAATGAAGACGACGACAACAACGACGACAACGACGACGATGTGATGATGATGATGATGATGATGACGATGAGATGATGGTAACAATGTTTTGTAGAATGAGATGCTAAGTATCATGTTGGTGCTGACGGTATGGTGATATGATGGGAACTTGCATTTTCTTATATGAGAGACATTCACACCTATTGTAGGATGTTGGGATGATGACATTCGTGAAGAAAATCAACCCACCGATGACGCTGTAATTTTTTGCTTTTTTTTTTTTTTAATGTCACGGAAGGGTCGAGGTGATGAGCGAGTGGGAAAAATGATCTCAGCATTCTTCACGTTTTGCATCTGTGTCTGTTTTTCTTTCAATCCCTGTTTTGACTGTCTCTGTTTCTGTCTTTGTACTTTTCGTATTTACATGTTTCGGCTTTGTCTGTATGCTGTCAGTGTATGACGGTGTGCAGGGCGTGCCATAAGTTTGTCGGCAGTCTCTCCATGCCTCTTAAAGGCAGGTCAAAGACGCTCTCACTCCATAGAGTTTTGCGTGTTTTTTTCCAGAGAGAGCCAGCAGGTCAGCGTGGGGTTCTCCATCCTGCAGGGCCAGGATCAGATCGACCTGTACAACCGTATGGCCGACTACCAGCACACCTTCAACCTCCGCGGCCAGGTGGACGGCATCAAGACCCTCACCATCGCTGTCCCCTCTCCACAGGCCTTCCTCGCCAACGTCGACTACACGCTGGTCCTGCAGGCCAACATGGCCGCCTGCTTCGCCGGAACTGACGGCATGGCCACGGTCACCTGCGATGACGTCAACTTCCGGTTCCGGGACGCGCGCGTGAAGATGAACGGGACGACAGTGTCGGAGGGACAGATTCCCAGTTTCGTGTTTTCTGTGCAATGAGAAAGGAAGGGTGTGTGAGAGTGGACTTGACTGGCTGAGGGTGAAGGGGTGATGGCCATAAGATCAAAATGAGCTGTGTATGTGTATGTCTGTGCGTGCAGCTCAGTTCGTCTTGCATGTGTGTGTGTGTGTGTGTGTGTGTGTGTGTGTGTGTGTGTGTGTGTGTGTTCTGGAAGGAGAGAGAGCAAGAAAAAGAGAGTGAACAAAAAAAAAGTGTCACTGAACAAAGGTTTTGCTTTGATGAACTTTAGTTCTTTGAGCCAAGGAATCAAAAGGGTTCTGACTTCACATATCAGAGCAACAGTCTCGTATTTTTTTATTTTTTATAAAGAATGATGATAGTGCATGCTTACTCTGAACATTCCACTTGAATATTGGACAGGTTCCTGGTTTTATTATTCTAAAGACCAAAATTCTAGTGAATTCGCCAAGATTCAAATGGTTGATGACAATGATTGCCTGTGGTGCTCCGCTCCCACTTGCATATCGCAGGCTTCTGTGTGAGGAACATGCTCACACAGTTCCATAGCTGTCGCTGGTGATACTATTGTGTGTTTTTTTGTACTGTCTGCGATAATCAGCATGTGATTGTTATGGACAAACGAAAACCATTACAGACAGTATTCATTTACAGATGATCATCCAGCGATATTTTCCCCCCACAATATACATGTAGATGATCTGTAGACTGCACAGGGTGTGGGATGCTTCAGCAACGTCGCCAC
Source organism: Conus ventricosus (assembly GCA_018398815.1). Taxonomy (NCBI): domain Eukaryota; kingdom Metazoa; phylum Mollusca; class Gastropoda; order Neogastropoda; family Conidae; genus Conus; species Conus ventricosus. The sequence continues at coordinate 10,115,879 of CM031604.1, read as the reverse complement.
CTTTGGTAGTCTTGGTGAATCGGACAGTTTCAGCCTTTTTTTCTTTTTTCTTCTAAATTTTCACACGTGTGAATTTGCCACAGTTTCCTGGTCGGCGACAGCAACGTTGAAGAACGTGACTACCCTTGTTCCTTCCACAACCTTGTGAGGCCGGAGCGAAGCGTGGTCCCCGGGGAGGAGTTGGGGGGGGGGGGGGGGGGGGGGGGGGAGGGGCTAGGGGTACGTTTCTATTTCGGAGGCCACGAGCGAAGGCCGTATAAAGAAAGACAATTCACTCGTGTCGGTCGGTCAGCGGGAGATTACCGTCCTATTGGGCTTGGTGGTTTCCCATATAAAAGGGGAAGACAAAATATTGCTTACCTCCCTTGTACTGTTTTGCCTCATAATGGAGGGCAGGAAAAGTGTAGGCCTATGCAGAATAAACCTGTTCGATGCTGGTCAGTACCTACTTCTTTCACGTCATGCTGTTGACTGATGAAAGAAAAAGGCCAAGTTGTGATATCTTCAGACTGAATGGGATGGTAGTGTTTACCATTGCTCCTCATGCGAAAGAATGGTTTGCCGCAGCGTTTCTTTGGGATTGGCCATTTGAACAGGGCCACACGCGTTGCTAGTTTGGCTCGTCCTGTTTGCAGTCGCTATTATGCCTAATGTACGGGACGTTACTCTGTCCAAAATCTTCCCGGAGATGGAGTGAAATGCCCTTCGGTATTTTTTTTCTTTTTTCATTCTTTTTTATTATTATTATCTTTTTTTTTAACGTAGTCTTATCTCCAGAACTGTTCTGTGAGCCAAATGTGAACTGTTTGGTGGTGGTGCTTGGTTGATTATGATTAATTTGTTTTTCTTCTTTTTTTTTATTTACTTTTTTGTCCTTGAGTGTCTCAAATGGAATGTTTTGTTCCCGTGTGCCTTAGTCGTATCACGTTTAGAGATAATAAAGTTATTTTGTCTTCTTTCTGGATCCAAAGGCCTGAGATAAAGTTTATCGTTTCGAATTCGACGAATCGTCTGTCTGCCTGTTTGTTGATCGGTTTGTATGTCCGTGGTTCTGTTTACATGTGTCTTTCTCTTTGCTTTATTTGCCTTGTTCTTCACTGTTTTACATCTTTTTTTGTTGTGATCCTGCTATTGTGTGTGTGTGTGTGTGTGTGTGTGTGTGGTATTAGAGCACTAATTCACTTTATTAGATTCAACATCTGTGAATTAGACCACGTAAATTCGCCCTGGTTTTATTTGTTATTGTGTTTTGTTAAACTAAAGCCAGCTTAATGATCGATGGCGAGAAGAATCTACAAACAAGGTGTTCGCTTGGACGAATATGAAATTTGGCTCTTGCATGACTGTGTCTTTTTCAAAAATTGACATGAGAAGAAGAGTGAGAAGCATTGCATTTCTTGTGATTCCATCGAGAAATGGAATATATGCATCTGATCCATGTTGATTTGTTGATTACAACCGCATGTTCAATGCCTCTTTAAATATAAAAACGAAAAACGTCTGTTGTTGATGTACAGTATCAGTAAAGCGCTCCTGTTCAAGTAGCTGGAATGTCCACAGTGTAAGTGATGATGATTTGAACGCTGGCTGATATTGTCCGCGGGGACAGCTTGAAGGGGGAGGTAGCAGCTTGGGCTATGACACCGGGCAGGCGGCCTACAATGAAGTATTTTATGTTGCAGTTGGTCATTGAATTGTATTCTCGTGAACTGCACCACCGCCGCCCTTACACCAACAAAGTAATTAGTCGTACTAACCCCATCCGGTGTAGGTGGTCTAAATTCGTCGTCAGCAAGTTTTAGCAATCAGTTGAGGAACATTGCCAGAGTTGTCGACCTTACCTGAAACTCGGCCCAACAAACGTCAGCCTAACAAGACAACGGTAGAAAAATGCAGCTACCGACTCTTAAAACCGGCACAAACTGGAGGAAAATGGAGCGGTGGCGTCTGGCTTTGATGCGTTCGATGTGGCGATGCCCATTTGTTAGCCTGATGACTCGCTTGCTGCAGTCACATGTCGGCATTTTGCAAGACGCCGTTGCGCCGTTCGGGAAAGTTTTCCCATTTAACAACTTTCCAGACAGATAGTAAAACATCGTGTTTACACTGCCTATCCCTCCTCTATAATTGGATAGTAAAACATCGTGTTTACACTGCCTATCCCTCCTCTATAATTGGAATTCAGGTGTTTTTCCGTTGGACTGTTGTTCTTGATCTCGTTTTGTCTCGTCCATAGGCCAGAGAAAAGTTCGACTGAAGTCTTCGCATTTTCAGAGAGCCATCTTTTGCCCAGTTAAGCGTTAGCACCCAGACTGTTCTGTCGTTTCGGGACAGACTTCTCAACACAAATGAGAAGAAAAGACACCAATGAGCAGGAAGATTGGAATCATGCACATGCTTCTGAAAGCAAAGTCTAACCGTAAAGGTTGGAAGCAAGGGGATTTTTATGCCCAGCATGATCTCATGAAACAGACTCTCGAAGGCCGTTAAGGCCAACGGTTCGAATCATGGTAGCACCAAAGCTTTTCTGGCACCCAGAGTATTCAGGGAGTTCAGTGCCGAAACACCTCGGTGTCAAATTCTCACTAAAGCTGCTTCCCGTTACAGCTATGAAAAATTCCAGCGTGAGATCAGTGAAGAGGACAGAACTTCAAACCGAACCAGGACACAAGGAAAGCCGGGCCCCCCACCAGTGAGAAATCTTGCTGATGGACACGCCTGGCTAAGCACGACACACTTACCTCGCTGTTCACTGACACTGCCGGATTAACAGAACGTGACAGACCTGAGTAACTCAGCCGTTAAACTTCCGCTGTCGGGTACACGTTGACTCGTGATTTAGGTGCTGGAAAGTGGTAGTGACTTCGAGTCCTATCTTGACCCCCCCCCCCCCCTCCCCCCTCTCTCTCCCCCTCCCTCTTCCTCTCCTTGCCACACCCCGTCAAAAAAGGAAAAAAAAGGTTTTGAGCAGATCTTCATGACCAAAGTAACGGAAAAAAGTTCGACACGACAAGTTGTGGACATTATTTCGTTTTATCTTCTGTTCACTGAGAATGTTCTATAGCAGACCAGGCACATCTGCTGATGACTAAAAGTAAACGGTGAAGGTGATAATACTCTCTCACATGTTTGCACTTGCGCGTGTTTGCGTGCGTGGCTGCGCGCGCGCGCGTGTGTGTGTGTGTGTGTGTGTGCGCGTGTGTGTATATGTATGTGTGTATGTGCACGCGCAGGTGCGCAGCCGTATGTGTATGTGCGTGCGTGCGTACGTGTGTGTGCATGTGTTTGTGCGCGCGCGTGCGCGCTCGTGCACGTCCATGTGTATATGTGCGTGTGTGTGAGTGTGCGTGTGTGTGTGGTGTGTTGTGTTGTGGTGTGTGTGTGCGTGTGTGTGTGTGTGTGTGTGTGTGTGTGTGAGAGAAGAGAGAGAGAGAGAGAGAGAGAGAACAAAATCTTTACTAACGAGGGTAACGGGGTAAACAAGCTCATGCATTTTGTTACACCCAGCTTCACTCCGGAGCACAGAAAATGTGAAAATAAGCATTAAAGCGGGAAGTACACACACCAGAAAGAAACATCATTAGAACTACACCCCAGAGAGAGGAGAGAAGAGGGCATAAATTGTGTTGTGCGGCAGCTGAATAGGATAACTATGTGAGTGGTTCTACTCTCCTACCCATAACCCCATTTACACTTTCCCAACTGGGAAATAAGGAGGCCGTGGTTCAATAATTAGAGTGTTTGGCAGTGCAGCTAATGATCGTGAGTTCGGACCTCTCGTGGGGACTAATTTGCATCTCTTGAATTTCCTCTTCAACCAGCACCAAACTGGTTCCTGATTCAGGGAACATGAAGCCGACGAAAGGAGAGTGGGGATGAGGGCTCCGTTAGCTTTGTCCTGGACACTGGAAGGGAATCTCTTACAGTCTATGACCCAAAGCTTTAGGCTGTGGAACCTGAAACTTCTTAATTGAATTGGTTATCACAAGTGTTGGTACGTTGTAACAGTAATGAAAAAAATTCTAATCGTTGATACGTACAAGCAAAGCATCAGAATTCAGGTTCTCGTAGACACTGAATAGTATGTGTTCAAGTTCTTAAGCACCAAAAGGTAGACTGTTAGGCAAAATCGTCAGATATAGACTCTTAATAGTATGTGTTCAAGTTCTTAAGCACCAAAAGGTAGATTGTTAGGCAAAAACGTCAGATACTGTTTTAATTTCGGCGCTGCCTGCAGGGGGAGGGGAGGGGTAGCGGAGGGCAGGACGCTTTGGGTTGCTGATCTCTGCATCTTCATCTTCATTCACCTCACGGTCACAATCTACTCCCTGATAATTCTGTCGATTTGTGGGTTGCAGAAATGAGGGAAAGGGGGGCGGAAGGAACTGCAAAAGGAAAGCAGTATGATATTAAGATAGATCTACGACTGTCAGAATTTAAATGTGTTGCGGATTTGATCAGCAGGCTACCACCAGTACTATCCTCGCTTTTCGCCTGGCGCAGTCTAGCTCACCCGGGTAATCCTTAGCGCAGAACCTGTGCAGAATCATTCAATCAAGAAGTATCTGTGTAACAAAGGACAAGGGGTTTGCAGTGCCTATGCCTACCAACTCTATCGGGTGTTGGATGTTTTGGACATGCGCCATCCTGGACTTGAAAGAGCCAAGGGTGTGAGCTGCCACAGACTATGTTAGGAAGCTCATTGCCATCCCTACTCCCTGATGGTGATTGGAAGAAAGAAGCTCGTTGAAAACTGACTTGTTCGGAAACAGACTTTCGGTAGGGCTGACAGGGATGGCTTTTTTGCCCGGGGAGGGGATGGAAGGGGGGGAGGGCTGATGTTTGTTTTGCTCACAACAGCTTGAACATCGATGATCTTCTTTAGCATGGCCAGTGTTGAAAGGGGGACCTCTGAAGTGTTTTCATTATGACCGAAACCCTCAGTTGCTGTGGTAACGGTTGGTGATGCCCTGGCTCTGTGTAGGACGGCCGCCTTCATTTTGTCGATGTTATGCTGGGTGTGGGGGTCCTGCAATGTGCAGGCATAGAATGGACCTGACAAGGGTCCTGCACTGTGCAGGCATAGAATGGACCTGACAAGGGTCCTGCACTGTGCAGGCATAGAATGGACCTGACAAGGGTCCTGCACTGTGCAGACATAGAATGGACCTGACAAGGGTCCTGCACTGTGCAGGTATAGAATGGACCTGACAAGGGTCCTGCACTGTGCAGGCATAGAATGGACCTGACAAGGGTCCTGCACTGTGCAGGCATAGAACGGACCTGACAAGGGTCCTGCACTGTGCAGGCATAGAATGGACCTGACAAGGGTCCTGCACTGTGCAGGTATAGAATGGACCTGACAAGGGTCCTGCACTGTGCAGGCATAGAATGGACCTGACAAGGGTCCTGCACTGTGCAGGCATAAAATGGACCTGACAAGGATCCTGCACTGTGCAGGCATAGAATGGACCTGACAAGGGTCCTGCACTGCGCAGGCATAGAATGGACCTGACAAGGGTCCTGTCATAGTAATAGGTGACCTCCTGTAAGTGACTTCCGCTGCTCTGAGGTTACGCCCTGATTTTGAGCATAAATTGTTACCATGGCGGTCTCAGCTGAGGTCTTGGGTGATGGTGATATCAAGATATTTAGTGAAGGCGACAGTGGCCATGGGCGTGGCCGTCAGAAGTCTCTCACTGGTGCCACAGCTGTGGAGCAGTCGTCTGGGACAGGAAAAATCACAAGGGTGCACCAGTTCAGTTTCCCTGGCTGAAAAGCCGTCCCCGGCTTTCCTCCCGTTCTTCATCTTGTCCCGTGGTAGGTGAATAATCTGAGGAGTGGGCGGGGCAAAGGCGTAGAGGTGGGGGAGCTTGGGCTCATCGAGCCCTGTCCGAGGAGACCGTTTGAGCCGGTGCAACGGAAAGAACGCCTTAGATTAACCCCACAAAGATGAACAGGAGATAAGAGAGCCAAATCCGATTAAAAAAAACAACAACAACAAAACAAACAAACAAACAAAAACAAAACAAAATAAAAACAAAATAAAACAACAACAAAAAAACAGATAGGGGACTTACCTGCGTGATTGTTTATATGCATGAACGATAATTACTCATGTGGCAGACGTATTAGTGAAAGAATTGTTATCATGTTGAGAGAGAGAGAGAGAGAGAGAGAGAGAGAGAGAGAGAGAGAAGAGAGAGAGACTGATTGATAATCTTTATTTTCCAAAGACAACAGATAAGCAAATACATGCTTTTTTTTTTACACCCCGCCTTGCCCGCTGGGGGATTAAGAGTGACTAGCAATGAACTGAGCAGACTAGCTACTAAACCATGCAAACAATCATACTTGTCTTGAAAATATCGAGAGAGAGAGAGAGAGAGAGAGAGAGAGAGAGAAGGGGAAGAGAGAGAAGAATGTGTGTGCGCGCGCGCGCGCGTGTGGTGTGGGGTGCGATGTGTGTGTGTGTGTGTGTGTGTGTGTGTGTGTGTGATGTGTGTGTGTGTGAGAGAGAGAGAGAGAGAGAGAGAGAGAGAGAGAGAGAATGTGTGTTTTATGTATGTTGTGTGTATATGTGTGGTGTTTGTGGTGTTTTGAGAGAGAGAGAGAGAGAAGAGAGGAGAGGAGAGAGGGGAGAGAGAGAGAGAGAGAGAGAGAGATTGAGTGTTAATCGTTATTCCAGAGGGTGGACTAACAAGCGAGAAGATGCTTTTTTTCTCTCTGCCCTTGTCCCTTCAAGGACGCTAACATGGAACCTAATACTCAATAGAGTATAAAAAGAACAGTGATGATTTCTCTGAGCATGAAAAAGCCCACTAAAACTCTCTCCCCTCCCTCTCTCACACCCCAATGCGCGAAAGCAGTTGCGCCTACACACACACCGCACGCACGCACGCACGCACGCACGCACGCACGCACGCACGCACACCACACACACACAAAACAAAACACACACACACCCCAAACACACACACACACTTGCACGGAAAAGGACATAAGAATCTTCAGACAAAAAACTAGCATCATCGGCATACCAAAGGGAGGAATGAACAGTGATTCATGAGGCAGTCATGTTCAAGAATTCAAGAATGCATCCACATTAAATATTTTTGTTCATAAAGCAAGATCGCTTTTCAAGGCAGTGAGGAATGGAAAAAAAAACGTTGTTGATAATCTTTTTTTCCCAAAGGGGTAACAGATAAGCAAACACATGCTTTTTTCATCCGGCCCTTCCCCCGTTAAGGGACTAAGTATGACTAGCGACGAAAACTTACAAAACTTTTAACAAAACACACATATATTCACAACATTAAAAAGTTTATGCATTAACAGTTCAGGCGTAGATGATTTTAAAAGGAAAAAAAAACGTTTAAAAAAAAAAAAACAAACAAGAATAAAGAAATTGTTTACAAAAAAGAAAAGGTTGCACACACAGAAAAGGAATAACGTCCTCCATCGAAGGGAGAGAGAGAGAGAGAGAGAGAGAGGAAGAGAAGAGAGAAGAGAAAGAGAGAGAGAGAGAGAAAATTTACTTTTCCTTTTTTGTAAAAATTAACATACAAAAACTGCTAAGAAATAAAAAAACAAGACAATTTAAAATGACAATAATATCAACATTTTTTTTTCTTTTACATTTATATACGGGGTTATAAGGCAAAACGAAAACGAACAATCAATTATCAGTAAGCAGCAATAATTCCTAGCATCAATAATATAACTTTTATTTTTTCATGATCTACGTGTAGTGTGTGTGTTTGTGTGTGTGTGTGTTGTGTTGTGTGGGGTTGTTTTGGTGTTGTGTTTGGTGAGAGAGAGAGAGAGAGAAGGGAAGAGAGAGAAGAGAGAGAGAGAGAGAGAGAGAGAGAGATGCCTTTAAATATTTCCCTTTCCCCCCATCTTTGTTGTTTTCTTTTTTACCTTTTTATACACTCCCCCAAATTTAAAATTTAATTAATTAAGCGACAACCCAAACGACCGTAGTTAACGAACAGAGAGAGAGAGAGAGAGAGAAGAAAAGGGGAGAGAGGGGAGAGAGAAGAGAGAGAGAAGAGAGTTTATAATTCCTTTTTTCTATCCAAAATACACATGCAAAATTACAAAAAATTTAATAAAAAAAACATCAATATGACAACAGAAATCCGGACACACTTTTATCCCCTTTTGCAGTTACAGTGCTCAAAAATAAAAGATTAAGACATAAATCAATTCGGACCGACAATGCACCAAAAAAACCCCGCGACCACAATATCATTCTAAAAATTTCAATAAATTAATATACCAAAGAAACCATATCCTCTTTTTCATTATCTTTTTTAAAAAACATCATGGAAAGGAAACGGCGTTCATTTATATGCAGAAAAAAACAGAGGGGGTGCCCTTTTATGTATTTTTTTTCTAATAGAAGGGGCGTGAAATGTTGAAATTTTTTCCCCTAAAGGATTCTGAATATAACATGGGAAATTATGGAAGTGAACCCCAAACCACCTACGAGTAAGATAAGCTTGTTTTTAAAAAAGATCTTTTAGGTGTGGGAACCGGGGAATTTGGTTGAATCCTGGGTTTTTTATGCTAAATTTGGACTGAAGATTTTGTGGTGCAAAAACCCATGCAATTTTTGCATTAGCTGACATTTGTTGACAAAAACATTTCTTGTAACGGAAAGCCCCGCTTTATAAAACCCCTTCACTAAACTAATGATTTTAATAGAACGTTTTTAAGTGCTCTTTGTAGACCCCAAAAAGGGGTTTCAGGGCATTAGCACTAGCAGAATCAAATAGGTTAAACAAAATTTGTTTGAAAGAGACAGTCGTGTAGAACAATTCCCATGAAGGTTAAGAAATGCTTAATCTTGCACAGCTGATTTTTTTTCTGATATTGATTTACATAACGCAAAGGGTGATGAACCAAGAAAGATTTTTATCAACAAACCCTGAACCGATGGCTACCACCACTTAAATTTCCTGATTATTGATAAAAACAGAGGGGCTGGTGGTTAGTTTTGTTTTCTTCCCTTTGTTTTTTACACATTAGTTTTGTTTTTTTGGGATTCATGACATGGTTTTACATTGCCCAAACTACTTAAGTATTACATTTTTCTGTAATGAATGAAAACGCTTCCAACGGGGCACTTGAAAGGACATGGTATCATCACAAAGTTCACAAAATCCCAAAAAAGAGGGATCTTTAAAAACTGAGAACACAAAGGGACCTAACACAAAACCCCTGGGGTACCCCATTTTTGATAGGTAACTTCTCTAAATTGTTTTTGACCCCAAACGATTTGTTGACTTCTTCTAGGAATGATTTATCAGTTGGAAGGTATTTCCTTTATACCTATGATAAAAGTTTCCGCATAACAATTTGGTCAATGACATCAAAAGCCTTTGCAAAATCAACAAACAGTGCCCCACAATATTATCCATTAACACTGCTACCATTGATCTACGGGTTTTGAAAGCGCTGTAGACAAAAATTTTTTTTCCCTGAATCCGGACGATTTTTATTATAGGTTGGAGGAGTCAAAATGGGGCAAAGAGCTTTTTAGGTTTTTTTTTCCCAAGGCTTGGACAGAACTGGCAAAATGAATAAGGCGTAGTTCAAAGGGTTCAGTTTTGTCTCCAGATTTTTAAAATGGGATAACTTTGCAACTTTAACTGACGGGAAAATGACATTTATCAAAGCAAAATTTAAATTAGGGAAGATTTCCAATAACAGGGGCTTGGGTTTTAGTATTTTTTTCCCTCAATCCCGCAAGTCCGCGCTTCCTGTCTGCTTTAATTGCAAAACTTGGGGAACTTCACTAACGGCATGGTGGAACGGTGTTGCTGGGCGAATTTCAAAGCATGCAAAAAGTTTTTTAATTTTTTTAATTTTTGAGTCAGTATTTTTTTCTTTGACAACGGCCAACTGTTGTAAAGTTTGGTTTAGTTTATTTTGGTTTATCTGGAAAGGGACTTGTCTTTTACTGGAATTTTTTTCGTAATTTTATTTATTGCTTGCCAAATGGACTTTGAATTTTTTTTGGCTACAAGTTTACGAAAAAAATTTATTTTTGTTTTCAGTTTTTAGGAAATTTTACTTTATTAAGTTGCCTTTTAAAAACCATCCCACTTCCCTTTTCCTTCAAGCAAACGTCGCGTAAAAACAAGCACTTTATTTCATCATCATCCATTTGTTTGCATAGTTTTAAATCGAGCGGAAATGGCGCACTTGCATAAACAGAATTAAACGTTGTAGCCAACCAAACGCTTTCTCTGGGTCAGGTAATTATAAACCTTTTTAAGGGGAATTCAGAGGCAGTGGAAAGGTATCTCTTGGGGAAATGTCCCCCAAAATCTGTAAGTGATATGTTTGGGCCAGTTTTAGGAATTTTGATTCCACTTTTTTCCACTAATGCATACTGGAAAGTGGGCGCTGATCCATTCAAAGGCACACATTTCTCAAAAACGTTTGGGTTCAGAAAGATAGATGGGTCAATTAAGTTTGCAGGAATGTTTTCCTGTTTTGGGATTTCTAAATTTGGGGATAAGTTTTATGAGTAGTCCTATCAAAACCATGATGTTTGGGACTTCAATAGATCAAAAGTTGAAACACCTAAAAGATTTAAATTTTGTGGCATCAGCGATGCTGCACCTCATAGCCGTAAACTTGTCCACCAACTAGCATTTTTCCGCTGGGTTTCGATATACAAATCCTTTTGATTGGTTTTTTTTTCTCTTTAAAATTGATTACTAACCAAACGCTTCAATTCAAAACCTTTAAAATCATACAAACGTTGGGGATTTAAAAGTTCATGAACGAAAATAAACCTTGTAATTGGATTCGGGGGGATCCGCGTACAATATTTTAGCCGAGATTAAACAGTGGCATCAGGGGCAATATCTAAAGTCTGATAGTAAGCCAAATAAAATGAAAGGTTTTTTTCTTGATTGTACAAAAAGTGGGTAAAAAAAACCCCGAACTTTTTTTGTAATGGTTTTATTAAAAGTCCAAACGATCCGTCTTCCCGTGGCCATTTTGAAAATTGCACCTTTTGAAAAAAAACAAATATAGCAACTAAAAAAATATAGCAAGGAACAATGAAACAAACCAATTGTCCGAGGATTTACACACAACAATATCTTCACTTCAAAAGGATAAGGAAAGAAAACACGCAAGTGAAAACACAAATAAGTGTGATACAAACACTTTCACACCAAATCCAACATGCTCAATGAAAAAAGGTAAAATATGAAAAGGGGCAAAATTAAATTCACAAGGTTACAACACGCTTTTGGGAAGTGTCCCGAAAAAGGCCCCCCGAAGCTTTTTCACACCCCAGGTTTCAGCGTGCCACACACCATTTAGGAAAAATTTAAAAATATATAAAACTCGTTTTCTTCGAAAAGCAATAATTAGTTCACAACCCCTTTTTTCTTTTAGTTTATCAATGGCGCAGATTGGGGAAATTTCCGTTCGCCAATGCATATAGTTTCAAAATCGCACTTTCCACACGGGGATATATAATAACAACCAGCATACACACAAAAACACACACCCCGCACGCACGCACGACCCCCGCACACAACCCCCACACCCACAACCCCACAACACACACACACCACAACACACACACACACACACAGATTAAAAAACTGAAACCCAATTTGTGGGAGTGGGATGAAGGTGGCCACGCCAAAAAGCAGGGGGGAAACTACGAGGAAAAAAAGGGAAAAAAAAGGAGGTCACAGGGGGTGGCATCATGGGTGGGGTTTGGGGGAGGTGAGGTGTAACATGGGGAACCACCGGTGGCTATGGGTGGTGGCTGGGGAGGTGAGGTGTAAATGGGGGGATCAAGGCGGTGGCCCATGGGTGGGGGCTGTGGGGTGGGGTGTAACATAGGGGGATACACAGGCGGTGGACACGGGTGGTGGTGTGGAGGTAGGTGTAAATGGGGATACACAGGGGGTGGCATAAAGGGGGGTGGGGGGGGGTGGGTGTAACTAGGGGGAAAACACAGGGGGGTGGCATCAGGGGGGTGGTTGGGGGGGGGTGTAACATGGGGGTCACGGCGGTGGCATCATGGTGGGGGGCTGTGGGGGGAGGTGAAAACATAGGAGGATACCAGGCGGTGGCATCAGGGTGGTGGCTGTGGAGGTGAGGTAACATAGGAGGATACCAGGCGGGGCCCATGGGGGGTGGCTGTGGAGGAAAGGTGTAACTAGGAGGATACACGGGGGTGGCATAAGGGTGGGGCTGGGAGGTGGGGTTTGTAACAAGGGAGGATACACAGGCGTGGCACCAGGGGTGGTGGCGGGGAGGGAGGTGTAACTAGGGGTACCGGGGGGGTGGCACATGGGTGGTGGTGTGGAGGCAGGGTAACATAGGAGGTAACAGGCGGTGGCACCTGGGTGGTGGCTGTGGGGGGAGGTGTAAAAAGGGGATCACAGGCGGGGGCCCCCTGGTGGGGGCGTGGGGGTGAGGTTTAAATAGGAGGATACACGGCGGTGGCATCATGGGTGGGGTTTGGAGGTGGGGTGAACTGGGGAACACAGGCGGTACATGGGGGGGGCGGGGGAGGGGGGTGAACATGGAGGATAACAGGCGGGGGGCACCATGGGGGGGGTGGCTTGGGGGCGAGGTGTAACTAGGGGGGATAAAGGGGGGTGGCATATGGTGGTGGCTGTGGGGGGGTGTACAAGGAGGTTTAAACAGGGGTGGTCAGTGGTGGGGGTGGAGGTAGGTGTAACATAGGAGGTACCAGGCGGGGATCATGGGGGGTGGCTGTGGGGGCGAGGTGTAGGCCCTTCTACTCCCTAGAATTAGTTCCCGCGGGTAGTGGGCCCACTTTCCGGGCGCGGAGGGGGTGGGGGGTTTTGGTGGGGGTTTGGGGGGGGTGGAAAGCTTCCGATAGTGTGGGTGGGCCCGGGAAGGGAAGGTGGGAGGGTTGGGTTGAGAGGCTGTGATGTGGATTGTTTGTTGGTAAATGCGTGGAGAGGTGATGGACGGAGGGGGAAGGAGCCGGTGATCCCAAAGGGGGAAAGGGAGCGCCAGTGGGGGGGGGCCTGTGGCATGCCCCCTTTGTGCGATGCTGTCTGCCGCTTGTAGAAAAACATTTTTTCAGCAAGGCGTCTGCCCCTTTCCTCGTTGGCAAAGGGCTTTTTGGGTTTAAAATTTGCCTTTGGGTGCACACGCTGGGGTAAAGACAGCAGGTGGCCCCTGTTTGCACCCCCATCCCGTACACCCTGCTGCAGGTTCCTTTTGCTGTGACGGATGACTGGTTAAAAGGGGGTGTGGCCTCTGGCGGGCATATAGCAAAGCTGCAGTGAGTTTTGGGAAAGACCCCCCGGAAATGGGAAAAAGGTTTTTCCTTTTCACTGCTGAGGGCCCTGTTTTTAAGGCCTGGACTTGTGCCGTGGGGCCCCCAACATGAAGACCCCGTCTCACGGTAGTTGAGGGACTCGGGCACTGAGCCACTCAGTCGCTGGGTCATGTCGGGGCACTACCACATTTTTGGGCTTGCTTTTGGGGAGTAGGGGGGAGGGATCCCCCCTTTAAATACATCATCCCCGCAGAATGGTGGGTTCCTTAGTGACACTGACATGGGGGAAAGGGGTTTTGGGGGGTGGTGCCCTTTTGTGACACTGACATGGTGGGGGGGGTTGGGGGGTGGTGCCCAGGACACTGACATGGGGGAGAGGGGTTGGGGGTGGAGGTCTGTGATGGGGGATAGCCCCTGTGTGGAGTCTGCTTTGCCTGCGCGGCCACCCCCAGCATTTTCTCTTGGCACGGCACTCCCGGGGTGGGCAAAATGGGAGATGAGATTTGGGGGGGGATGATTTGGGGGGGGGGTGGTTTTGGGGATAGTTTGGAAGGAAGTTTGTGATTTGAGGAGGGGGGGAAAAGGTTTTTGTGTTTTTGGCTTGTAAAAGGGGTAACGAGTGGTGATGGATCTATATCAATTTAAATGTGTGTCTTGCTTTTTGTGGCTGCACGAAGGGCCGAAACTTCGCTTTAGGGGTTGTGTTTTTTGTAAAAACTCTGCCTTGGGAAAACGTCATCAGGGAGCAGCCCAAAAATCTGGCATTTCCCGGCTTTGAAGCTTGGTCCCGCTTTGTCCCCCAAAAACCTTTCAGTGTCTTTTGGTGTCCTGAACGCTTTCATAAAGCCGGAAAATGGGGGCTTGTTGGGAGGGGAGGGGCAGACCCAGGGCATGGGGGAGGGTTACAGTGGAGGATGGTGAGGAGGGGGGTGAATTTTCAGTGATGGGGGACTGTGTAGCCTGGCACTAACGCTGACTGGGGGCCCGTGAGGAAATGGGCCAAAAGGGGCAGGGAGGGGGGAGGTTTGTACGGGGGAGAAAAAATGGCCTTAGCTGGTGAAGGGGGCGGGGGGTGGAGGGGGGGTCTGAGTGTTGGCAGGAGGGCGGTCAAAGGGCGGTCTGTATTCCCTTCTCCTCACCCCTTTTGCCCCCGTAAATTTGGGGGAATAAGCACACAGGGTGTCCCTTTCACGGGGGCGCACCGTGCGGCCCATCCCTCACCAACCCCCAAAGCCCCTTTTGCGCCGGTTGTTTCGCTGCTTCCTGCCTGGCAAGCCAAAGGTTGGGTGGGAGTGGGTCAGAGCACGCAGTCAACCCCGTTGGTACAATAGTCGCACCTGTCAAACTCCCCACGACCCTGTAGACAGCTTTCCCTTGTATAAAAATGGTACCCTTGTATGTTATAATTGCACTTAAAAATCTTTACTTCCCCTTTATCTCTCTCTATCGTAGATTTGGGAGGGCGGGGGAATTTGGGGATGGGGAAAAAATTTTAGAGCGTATATTTTTTTGTGTTGGCACGGTAAATTTTTTCCCTGTGTTTTCCCTGTAGGGGGTGTATTTCCCCCTGTCCTGGTGTATCAAACCTCCCGTGGGGCATACACTGTTTTAAAACCCTGTAAATTTTTTTGTATTGGGTCAAACGTATCCGTTAATGCTCGAGGTTCCCCTGCAAACAAATATACCGGGGTCTTTGGGGCCTGGATCGAGTAGGGGGGGCCCCGACTGGTCTGGGTGGTGTAACCTACAGCCGACCATCAACGGGCCTACAGCTCGCATCCCGCCGGCCGGCCCCGCACCCCCAGGCCCGGCCTACGGCTGCCCTGGAAATTTTTTTTTTTTTCCCTCTCTAATTACACCAAAAAAACGATCAGAGCGTCAGATACTTTGTGGCTTAATACTTTTACACAGTATTTTTTCAAAGTTCGATTTTCTTTCTTAACATTACTTGAGACAGAAATCGGGTTTTTTTCCGGACGACGAAGACAACACGTCTCCCCGCGCGCGCGCGGAGAGAGGAGGGTTTGGAGAGAGAGAGAGGAGGAGTGGGCCTGTATCAATGATGCAATGCCTAAAATGAAAATTTTCACTGAACTAAAGAAAAAAATTGATTTTTCACCCTCTTTACTTAAAAGTTTTTGCAGACGCTTAAAAGGGGAGGCACTACGGGATCATGAAAGAAAATTTTTTCAAAGATGTCTGCAACTTGACTCCTTTTGTATTTTTCCAAATTTTGTAACAGCTAAAGGGAAGGTTTGTGCGATGGTTCTCTATCCACTTAAGAAAAAAAATCATTTCGGAAAGATTTACTTTCAAACCTTTATACGATTACGGGGAGCATCGCAAAAACCCTAGTTGAATTGAGTGTGGACACATCAATTATGTCATGTGATCATGAGAAAGACCCTTTATGATGATTTAAAAAAATTTTTTGGTTTAAATTGAACATTGACTGTGACAACTTTTTTGTAGCGGGTTGTAAGTAAGTGGAAGATAAAAAAAAGTTTGGTTTTTCGTGTTTTAGTTTGAAACAAAAATTACTTTTAATTTACTTTTACTGCATACAGGCCACAATCATCCAATTGATTTTTACGCCGTTTAATTCCCTCTTTTGATACATAAAATGTTATTCACTGTGTTCATTAATGATTTGCCGGACATGACTCTAAGTACCACATGCAAAATATTTGCAGACGACACAAAAATATATGATAAGGCGACAAACAGCACAAAGATCCCACAGGATATAAACAAGCTATAAGAATGGTCAGATGAATGGAACCTTTACTTCAGTGTAGCAAAATGTAAGGTGATGCACAATGACAAAAAGAATGAACACTTTGAATATACTATGATTATGAACGATGAAATGCAGAAAATAAATACATGTGATGAAGAAACAGATCTGGAAGTTACCTTTGATGAAGATCTATCCTTTGATCCTCATAATATCCAGTGAGTTGTAAAGAAAGCAAATCAGATGATGGGACTCATCAGGAGAACTTTTACCTTTCTAGAAAAGGAGACATTTATCAAGTTATTCAAAACATTTGTTAGTCCCCATCTCAAATACGCTAATGTAATTTGGAGTCCCCATCTCAAGAGATAGTCAAAAATGATAGAAAATGTACAAAGGCTAGCTACTAAAATCCTGAAAGAGTGTAATGATTTAAACTAGAAAGAAAGATTACATTATCTCCAATTACACTTGCTCAAAGGAAGGAGGATCAGAGGAAACCTAATCCAGTTTTTCAAAATATTCCATAATTATGATGATTTTAATGTGCATGCGCTTTTCAAATTCTCAGAAGTTGATTGCATGAGAAATAATGAAGGCAAGATTTTTATCAGACATTGCCATAGTAACAAAAGAAAGCTTTGCTTTGCTTTCAGAATTGCTAATTTTTGGAATTCGCTGCCTACTGACACCAAATAATGAAATATGCACCTGACATCAACAGCTTTAAAAAACTCCTGGATGAAGACCCTAAACTGAAAGACCTTTTCTTTAGTGTAGATTGAATATAATGTTATTTTATATGATAGGCATGTAACCAGACCTAAGTATAATTGAAAAATAATAAGAGGACGCAGATAGGCCACGAGGCCCAAGGCCAAAAGCTGGTCCTTATTACTGCTACTACTACTCTTTTGATATTTGATTGTACACGTCTTCTCTTCTGTTATGTGGCCACAATCAACACTGATTATTTTGCCCCGTCCTTTTGGTGGTTTTGATACTAAGTTATTTGTGAGGAATCTGGTAGTGAGATTAGCCAGTGTGGTAGCAGCCTTTGGAATGAGAAGACGGAAATTTTTATGTTTACAGTTCTTGTAATCATATATATATGTGACTTGGTAAGTAATCTTCCAGCCTGGAGTATTTTGGTTGATTTAGGAAGATTTGGGTTGCTCAACTCAGACTGACATTTTTATATAGATCTCTTGATTGGCCTGTAAAAGTTATGCCCTGTGACACTTTGAATCAAAGTCCTTTTACTCTTTAATTATTGATAGGCTGAGAGGAGAATTGCGCGAAAGAAAAGATGATTTGAGCTGACATTTGAAGACTGACAGTGACCTCAGGCAGAGGCGTGTTTGTGCATGCTTGACCCCTCATCAGCCGCTGGGCAGAAAGTGTTGATAATAGGAAGAAAGCTGTGAGTGGGAGATGAAAAGTGGGGTTTCTAATTGATCCTGAGGCTGTTTGACACTAGTATTAGTTCATGGATTACAGTCAGTCATTCCTCTGACCACTAGGGTCGTTGGGGGGACGTGATGAGGCAACCACTGTTTCTCTCCAGGCTCTTCTGTTGGCAGCTGTCGTGAGGAGACCTGGCATGGTCATTTTAATAGGCAGTGTAATCGCAGAGATTACACTGGCTATTAAACCAATCAGTCTACTGGAATAGCAGAACCTTAAAAAGGAAAATGACTTACTGTCTGGCAGTCAGTGTGATCATCTGAGAGCCAGTTAACTGGTTAAATCATAGAGAACTTGCTTAAACCTGAGTAGTTCCCCACCAAACCTTTGCTCTGTTTGTGGCTGCAACTTTATTGCAGTCTATTACTATACTTCATTTACTCCAAGGCAAACAAAAAAAGAAGAAAAAAAGCTGTATGGTAACCTGATCAACACATTATTTTGTGCTGATCGTAAACTTTTTCAAGACAGAAAAAAAGAGTTGTATGGTAACCTGAATAACTCATTATTTTGTGCTAATCATAAACTTTTTTTTCCTCATTGATTGAAAAGAAAAGAAGAAAGAAATTAAAAGAAAAGAAAAACTGAGAATGTGAACAGAAAATAAACTGCTCTCATTTGATCTTTGGTGAGCTGAACCAGGGAAAAATGGCATCTGCTGGAGGCACAGTGTGTTTTTGTGGGGCTACCACTTTTCCATAAATTCACAGAAATTTGACATTGAAAAAGTGTCGGAAAGAAAATATGTGTTAAAAAAAAAGTCCAGTGAAATGGCTAAGCACAAGTTACAATTTCACTACTGTAGCAGATCATTAGACGTCATATATATATCAGTTATCTGGAGAGATTAGTCACCATTTTGTCTGCCTGCTTCTTCAGCAAGATGTGAGTAAAGTAAAAGAGATCAGCTAAAGCCAAACAAACAACTGGTCCTGGTCCTGGTTTACCTGAAAAGTGGATGATATACCACTCAATGTCAAGACTTTGGTCACACTGTGACTGATTGCTCCATTTGGAATGGAAGTTCCAAAATTTTCTTTTTGTGAATGGGAGCCCTGATTTTACCTAGAGTAAAGATCAAAACATGAAACTAAAACCTGTGCATCATGGAATGTTGGCTGTTACTGTGTTAGCACATGAGTTGGCCATCACAAAAGGTTAGAATACATGTCGGAGCCAACCTACCGACCATTTTATTGTTGTTGGACATATCAGTAACGACATGCTTTTTTGTGTTGTTGCTTCCCCCCCCCCAAAAAAAACTTGATAACTCCAATCTTTGTTGTCTATATTGAAAAGTCTCATGTAGTACATTTACTAAACCACTTAAAGTCTGCATTCTATCTGTCTGTCTTTGATTTTGTGCAGCCTGTCACCCAGGTTGGTCAAATGGCTTACTGGTGTTCATTTTTTTAACCCCAAAATACATTCATCTTTTGTGATGCGTGTTGTGAAATTAAATGGCAGGCGTGGATGTGTGTGTGTAAGTGTGTGTCTCTGTGTTTTTGTGAGATTCCATGTGTGTGTGTGGATACTCAGTTCATTTCATTTCACATGAGAGAATATGATGTTTACAATTTAGTCACATTTTAGTCCACAGTAGGCGTATACTGTTTTGGGTCCAAAATTTGATCGCCCCACTTAAAATCATGGGTTTTTGTACATTCAGCAATTATAGCAATCATGGTTTAAAAGGCTGTTTCTCTGTCCCCTTGACCTAATGAGGGAGTAATGTTTTTAAACTTAATAAAAGTAAACGAAAATGGACTATAGTACAGTCTAAATAAGAAACCATGCAAAATTTGGGTGGAAAATTACAGGTTTACTTTACATCACTGATCTGTTTGGTTTACACAAATTCCTCTGCATCACACAGCTTCTTTCTCTCTCTACTCTCCTTCATGACCGAGTAAAAAAAAAAAGCAGGACATGTGGTTGGCAACTGACTGTGGCTTATTGACTATAGCAACCACTGACAGCTAGAGGGTATGTTGCTGGGTGCGCGCACACACACACACACACACACACAGGCCTGCTTTGTAGGATGAAGGGATGAAAGGGAGGGATGTGAGAGAAACTGTGTGGTGGGTAACACAGCTGTGTCTATGTGGAGCGAGCCTCTCACTGCCTATATATAGCAGCAGCAGCAGCAGAAAGAGGTGGAATAGGACACCTGAGAGGGAATCTTCCTTTACTTGTTTACTTATTATAAACTTGCCAGAGAGGTAAAGCCACACAAGAGGCGCATATCTGCTAGCTGACATTTGGTATCATAGCTATTGTTTTTTTTCTTGTTTAAATTTTTTTTTTTTTACAGGTACTTGTAAGTAAAAAATTTGAAAGTAAAAGGCAGTATGTTTGTATTGCAGAATCTGATTAATCAAAACAATAAAGAATTTGCAAGTTTCTTTGGTGTTTTGTGTTCAGGGACACAATGCTTACAAAAAAATTGCATTCCAGACCAGAAAAATGTGATTTATGTCATTAGAAAAAAAAAAGAAGAGGGAAATGCAATTTAAGGAGTTACCATTTTTTGACAAGGCATGAAACGTTACTTAGAAGAAGCCGCACATTTTGCGCAAGCTCTGACGAAGGCTTGAGGTCCAATCAAATGGTATGATCATTCTTTAGTTTTGCCAAGACATGAAACGCTATTTAGAAGAAGCCGCACATTTTGTGCAAGCTCTGACGAAGGCTTGAGGTCCAATCAAATGGTATGATCATTCTTTAGCTTTGTAAAACACGTAGGCAGTCCATCTGTTGTTTATCTCTGCTTTTGACAGAGAAGTCTTGGGGCAAAAGAGAGAAACTCAAGCGACTTTCAGTCTTCAAATGTCTCATAACATAAAATGAACTTTTGATCAATGATTATAAATGGTGACAAACATGCACATAACTTGTGATAAAGGATGAAAGTCATGCAGTCATAAACTTTTCAGAGGTATGCCCATGTCATAGACAGTGGAAGAGGTATGCCCATGTCACAGACAGTGGAAGAGGTATGCCCATGTCACAGACAGTGGAAGAGCCTCATCAGTCTATCATCTGGGAGCCTGGTATAACATTTTCTGTTAAGATCTCATAGGAAAAGGGAAATGTTTGGAGCTTGCTTCTTTTTTTCACCCATTTTTTCCTCCTCTTCTCCTTTCTGCTCTGGTTTCATGTACTGATAGAAATTTATTTGAATGTGCATGAACAGCAAGGACAAGTACTCCTTAAGATTTCTTTACCACTCCTTTGGACTGTTAATTCATTAAGTCAAAGAAGAAACAGAGAGAGAGAGAGAGAGAGAGAGAGAGAGAGAGAGAGAGAGAGAGAGCTTTTCTAGTTTACAGCATGAAAGTATTGGTTTAAGTTAGCTGTTTTTAGTAGCCATTCTACTAAACTACCATTAAATGCACAACACATGCATAAAAAAGGGACTGTTTGTATACAGTGATAAATGTATTGATTTTCTTTAGCCAATTTTTGTAATACTGATTGTTCTATGAAAGTAATTTATGACTACATGCTAAAACAGGCACCTCAAAACATCTATACGTCACTGCATGTTTTGCATAATTACACTCCTCACATCCCCTCCACACACACGCACACACACTCTCTTTCTGTCATACACACACACACACACACACACACACACACATGCACAGAGGGACCTGTGAAATCATATTGTTTGCTAATGAACAGGTAACTTACATGTCCTATTTAGTTTTACACTTACACTCTCTCTCTTTCTCTTTCACTCACACACACAGAGGGACCTGTGAAATCATATTAATTAGTAATAAACAGGTAACTGCATGTCTGATTTAGTTTTAGATTAGAGAGAGAGAGAGCTAGAGAGAGAGAGAGAGATTAAGGTGAGAGAGAGGGAGTGCAAGTTGGCTCACTCTGAGGTCACACATAAGGAAGTTCTGTCTGTAAAAAATTGTGTACAGACAGAATGTTGTGTGTAGAGAGACCTTCCTCTTGCCAGATGTAGTTTGAAATATCATGTTGAAAGCAAAACTTATCAGTCTCGCATCACCCAGACACCAGATGCAGAGTGATAGAAATCCTCCCTTTCCCCCCTCTCCCTCTCTGCCCCCTTCCCCCTACCCGCCTCCTGTTTTCACATTAACTGTCAGGGACATGGGTTGTGCTGAGCGTTCTCAATGGCACGTTCTGTTTGAATCTGCTGAAAGTTCCAAACTAAAAGACACAATTGAACATGTAATCTGAATGATGAAAAGTGTATCAATAAGAAAACTCATGTAAATGTTTCACGTCTTTGAGCTGTGGTTAAAGCTCAAAAGATCGGCTTGAAAATATCTTAGATGTCCAAAATTGTGGTACTAGTTGTGGATGTGTATGTATTTACTGACCAACAATGTCTTGAAACACATGGTTTCGATCACAGTTAATACTCATGGCATATTCTTACAAAATGCTTACAAGTTCAGGGAATGTAGTCATGACTAGAGCATCACACAAACTATGCAATGTACCATTTTTGTTCCCAGTCTGGGAACTTGGAAGTATTGGAAAAACAAAATTGGATCTCAAGTACACAACAGCGGAAGATTGATGGGAAAGATCAGTCAGATTTAAGAGAATTCAAGGCAACATCTCACTTTAGCTGTTCTAGTACATTGACTTCCGACTTTTGGTTATCCCACACTAACATCTCACTCTGCTTTAGCTGTTCTGGTACATTGACTTCTGACTCCTGGTTATCCCACACGAACATCTCACTCTGCTTTAGCTGTTCTGGTACATTGACTTCTGACTCCTGGTTATCCCACCCAAACATCTCACTCTGCTTTAGCTGTTCTGGTACATTGTCGACTTCTGACTCCTGGTTATCCCAGACTAACATCTCACTCTGCTTTAGCTGTTCTGGTACATTGACTCCTGGTTATCCCACACTAACATCTCACTCTGCTTTAGCTGTTCTGGTACACTGACTCCTGGTTTCCCAAACTAACACCATCACTCCACTTAACCTGTTTGGTACATCAACACCTGACTACTTAATATCCCAAAGACAGATTCCCACATAACCAGTACACAAGAATTCATGAAGAGAAAATGTGTGTGTTTACTAAATTAGATTTTTTTTCTCTCTTTATCATAAAGATATGTTTGTTTATTTGTGTGTGTGTGTGTATGTGTGATCTTGTCATTTCAGTAGTATGAATTGAAGTGGCTGTGTATGTGTACATGTATGTATGCGCAGGTCAGCAAAACCAAGCTTGAGCAGTGAGCTTTGCCTGTGTCACATCTACCACAACCAGGCTGACATCACAGAGACCAGACGTGGAGACAATGAGTGCCAGTCTCAGGCTCCGCTGCCAGACCAAAGCTGGCCTGATGTCCCTGGATGGACTGATGCCATCCTCCACCATCGCTGACCTCCTGCTGGTGGTTTCCAAGGCGACAGCCATCCCGGCAGCACGTCTGAAGGTCAAAGTGGGCTTCCCACCCAGACCCATCGACACCAGCGATATCACACGCACCATGTCGGACCTCCAGTTGCGTTCTGGGACAAAATCACAGTGGATGAAGATGTGTCTGTGTCAATGGGGAGTCCAGTGGATAAAGTCGATGCAGGCCCTCAGGGCAAACTGGACACTGACCGGCTGCTGCAGGAGCAGCTAGCATCAGGTACCAAGGGCATTCTGCAGAGGAAGGTGGTGCCGGCAGACAACTCCTGTCTCTTCACTTCCGTCAACGCTGTCATGACAGACGGCACCGTCAGCCTGGAAAGCGCTGAAGAACTGCGGCAGGTGATAGCTGGAGTGGTGTGCAGTGACCCGGAAACGTACTCTGAGGCGTTCCTGGGTCGGCCGAATGCGGACTACGTGCAGTGGATTCTCAACAAGGATTCGTGGGGCGGAGGCATAGAGCTGGCCATCCTGGCCAACTACTTCCACTCGGAGATTGCAGTGGTGGACTGCCAGTCCGCCCGCATTGATCGGTTCGGGGAGGACCAGAACTTCTCCCACCGTGTGTTCCTCCTCTACGATGGGGTGCACTACGACCCTCTGGTGCTGGAGGCGCCGGACAGCAGCGGCAACATCGTGGAGATGAAGTTTTCCACGTCGGACGATGCAGTGATGCTGCAGGCGATGGACATTGCCCGGGAGGCTCAGTCTAGTGGACAGTTCACCAACATGGAGCAGTTCTCCCTGCGATGCCTGGTCTGTCGCACCCCCTTGACGGGCCAGAAGGCAGCGGAGCAACATGCCCTCAGTACAGGACACCAAAACTACGGGGAGTACAGGCCTTAGACTGCTGGTTGAGCTGTGCTGCACTGGTGCTACGTTTGTTGAGTGGAACGTTGATGGCCTGTGTGGTAGATACAGCATTTTAGCAACATGGATTGTAAATTGATAAAACTTATGTAGTACTGGTAAACTGACTGGATGAAATATAATGTGGAAACAAGTAGTCATTTTACATCATAGATCTCACATGATGAAATGTTAATTGTAGATGATCAGAAGTTTTTGTACGGTCTTGAAAACATTTTAAAACGGAGAACAGTCTGGGAATGGCTACTCTTTTAAAACACATTGACATGCTCCATTTGTGTGCAGTCTAAGCATTTGTGAGTTTGAGTCTGAACTTGAAATAAGGAACTGAATCCACAAATATTTCAAGCTTAGTATAATTAATGCCTTGCGGTGTATTTTTGAGTGTGGAATTTTTTTTTTCTTTTTTTGAATTATAGTCTGCTGCTGTGGGTATAATGGTGTACTTGCTGTATGTTTTGGATTCTGTGATGTTTTAGTTTGAATCATATTGTGCTAGGATATTTTGAATGAGTTCTTAGGATATTTTGAATGAGTTCTTATCAGTGCCAAGTAAAAGGTGTTTATGAAAATGTAATCAGAGGAATGCATGCAGTGCTTCGTTCAGTGCATTCACAGAACACAAACAGTAGTGCTAGCACTGGTAGCAGCCTGCACAGCTTTTTGTTGACAGTCAAACCACTAGGCACTGTATCCTAGGCTTAACGTTACAATCCGATGAAAGAGAGGTTCCTGCCATAAAGATCCTCTGGTGAAAGTCGTGAAAATTTAAGGTTGTATAAAATTTGAAGGCCTTGAAAATCCTTGGGCTTGCGAGTTCACTTCTGTCTGGAGGCGTTTGAAGAGCCCTTGAAATGTTTTGTCAGTGTTTTCATTCGTTCCCTCCCCTCCCTCCCCTCATAAAAAGAAAAGCGAAAGTTATGCAAAAGTAATGACAGGGAATGTAGAGTGGCAATTCATGATAAAGAGGTCACTGGTTTCATAATTTATGTGGGTGGTCAAGACCTACGTTTGTTTATTATTAATTAGCTACCATATGACATGCTTCGGGTTGCGTACTGTGGTGTGCATGGTGTTTATAGAAGTTTATGCTCTGAAGAATTCCTTGAAATTTTTATTTCTAGGACAGTTCAGTGCCTGGGTGATTGATAGAACTGTATGAGTATGTATGACCCCTGGGTCAGTTAGTTGAACTCTCAAGCACTGGCTGATTGATAGAACTGTAAGAGTATGTATGACCCCTGGGTCAGTCACAGTGTAGTAGTTGAACTCTCAAGCACTGGCTGATTGATAGAACTGTAAGAGTATGTATGACCCCTGGGTCAGTGTAGTTGAACTCTAAAGCGCTGGCTGATCGATAGAACTGTAAGAGTATGTATGACCCCTGGGTCAGTGTAGCTGAACTCTCACGCACCGGCAGATTGATAGAACTGTAAGAGTATGTATGACCCCTGGGTCAGTTAGTTGAACTCTCAAGCACTGGCCGATTGATAGAACTGTACGAGTATGTATTACCCCTGGGTCAGTGTAGTTGAACTCTCATGCACCGGCAGATTGATAGAACTGTAAGAGTATGTATGACCCCTGGGTCAGTCACAGTAGTTAAACTCTCAAGCACTGGCTGATTGATAGGACTGTAACTTGTAAGAGTATGTATGACCCCTGGGTCAGTTAGTTGGACTCTCACGCACTGGCTGATTGATAAAACTGTATGAGAATGTATGACCCCTGGGTCAGTTAGTTGAACTCTCACGCACTGGCTGATTGATAGAACTGTAAGAGTATGTATGACCCCTGGGTCAGTGTAGTTGAACTCACGCACTGGCTGATTGATAGAACTGTAAGAGAATGTATGACCTCATGGGTCAGTTAGTTGAACTCACGCACTGGGTGATTGATAGAACTGAATGAGAATGTATGACCCCTGGGTCAGTTAGTTGAACTCTCACACACTGGCTGATTGATAGAACTGTAAGAGAATGTATGACCCCTGGGTCAGTTAGTTGAACTCTCAGTATGTATGACCCCTGGGTCAGTGTAGTTGAACTCTCACGCACCGGCTGATTGATAGAACTGTTTGAGTATACATGTATGACCCCTGGGTCGGTGTTATTGAACTCTCGGGCACTGGCTGATTGATATAACTATATCAGTATGTGTAACTCCTGGGTCAGTGTTATTGAAAATTCATGCATCAGCTGATTGATAGGACTGTTCGAGTATATGAGCCCTGGGTCAATGTAGTTGAACACTCATGCACTGGCTGATTGAATGAATTGTATCAGTATGATGAGCCCTCGGTTGGTGGTAGTGAACATGGGTCGTTGCATGGCTTCCATCTCTGGTGCGAAGGGTTGGGCTTGTGGGTCACGAAAGATCTCCATCCACAAACAATTCATAACAAAACACACTTAGTCCGAGTTGTAGGGATGGACCTGAGAGTCTTCAAACCAAGTGAAAGACCTCCTTGACAATATGACATAGACCTCCTTGACAATATGACATACATTCACAACACGGGTAGTCTGGATGTAGGTCACACACTTGATAACAAAACACAAGTTGTGGGTGGACATTAGGTTTGAAGGACCATCACACAGCTTCAGATTCATGGTGCATCATTACTTATGAAGTTTTAAGCCAGACATCTTTCTGGCATACATCAAACCTGATCAGTTGATATCCGACATTGTATGCAAAACGAGAAACTTTGTCCCTCTGAAGTACACTTCATCCTCTGTTGACTTTCGATTAACTGTATTACTATTAGGTTCTTAGAGCCACCGGCATTGATTTTGCTCATTAACTGTGTCGCAAACCATTTCAGTGCATGCCTGAAGAAGAACTAGTAAAACTGATTCAAACTAAATTCTTGATCATCCTGAAAAGAACATGTTATACATGCATTTTGAGTTCTTACTTTTGTTTGACATATATATATATGCATGCATCATGCACTAAAGTGCTCTGAATGTCTGGGCAAATGGAGTTTAGGCTTGAACAACGTCAGTCAGCAAAGACTGATTTTTCATCTTCGTAAAACATATTTCTTCTCTGGCAAGACTGAATTGTGTCACTAGTCTGTTACGTTGGATTGTGTCACTAGTCTGTTACGTTGGATTGTGTCACTAGTCTGTTACGTTGGATTGTGTCACAAGTCTGTTACGTTGGATTGTGTCACTAGTCTGTTACGTTTGCTGCTAGTGTGCTTGCGCTCCGACTCGGTACTGTACCGTCTAGGTTATCTTCACCATTTGTTAGGGCGGCTAACGATACTGTACCGTCTAGGTTATCTTCACCATCTGTTAGGGCGGCTAACGATACTGTACCGTCTAGGTTATCTTCACCATCTGTTAGGGCGGCTAACGATACGTACCGCAGGTTTTCTTCACCATTGTTAGGCGGCTAAGATACTGTACCGTCTAGGTTATCTTCACCATTTGTTAGGGCGGCTAACGATACTGTACCGTTTAGGTTATCTTCACCATTTGTTAGGGCGGCTAACGTACTGTACCGTCTAGGTTATCTTCACCATTTGTTAGGGCGGCTAACGGTACTGTACCGTCTAGGTTATCTTCACCATTTGTTAGGGCGGCTAACGGTACTGTACCGTCTAGGTTATCTTCACCATTTGTTAGGGCGGCTAACGTACTGTACCGTCTAGGTTATCTTCACCATTTGTTAGGGCGGCTAACGATACTGTACCGTCTAGGTTATCTTCACCATTTGTTAGGGCGGCTAACGATACTGTACCGTCTAGGTTATCTTCACCATTTGTTAGGGCGGCTAACGATACTGTACCGTCTAGGTTATCTTCACCATTTGTTAGGGCGGCTAACGATACTGTACCGTCTAGGTTATCTTCACCATTTGTTAGGGCGGCTAACGATACTGTACCGTCTAGGTTATCTTCACCATTTGTTAGGGCGGCTAACGATACTGTACCGTCTAGGTTATCTTCACCATTTGTTAGGGCGGCTAACGATACTGTACCGTCTAGGTTATCTTCACCATTTGTTAGGGCGGCTAACGTACTGTACCGTCTAGGTTATCTTCACCATTTGTTAGGGCGGCTAACGATACTGTACCGTCTAGGTTATCTTCACCATTTGTTAGGGCGGCTAACGATACTGTACCGTCTAGGTTATCTTCACCATTTGTTAGGCGGCTAACGGTACTGTACCGTCTAGGTTATCTTCACCATTTGTTAGGGCGGCTAACGTACTGTACCGTCTAGGTTATCTTCACCATTTGTTAGGGCGGCTAACGATACTGTACCGTCTAGGTTATCTTCACCATTTGTTAGGGCGGCTAACGATACTGTACCGTCTAGGTTATCTTCACCATTTGTTAGGGCGGCTAACGATACTGTACCGTCTAGGTTATCTTCACCATTTGTTAGGGCGGCTAACGATACTGTACCGTCTAGGTTATCTTCACCATTTGTTAGGGCGGCTAACGATACTGTACCGTCTAGGTTATCTTCACCATTTGTTAGGGCGGCTAACGATACTGTACCGTCTAGGTTATCTTCACCATTTGTTAGGGCGGCTAACGATACTGTACCGTCTAGGTTATCTTCACCATTTGTTAGGGCGGCTAACGATACTGTACCGTCTAGGTTATCTTCACATTTGTTAGGGCGGCTAACGATACTGTACCGTCTAGGTTATCTTCACCATTTGTTAGGGCGGCTAACGATACTGTACCGTCTAGGTTATCTTCACCATTTGTTAGGGCGGCTAACGATACTGTACCGTCTAGGTTATCTTCACCATTTGTTAGGGCGGCTAACGATACTGTAACCGTCTAGGTTATCTTCACCATTTGTTAGGGCGGCTAACGATACTGTACCGTCTAGGTTATCTTCACCATTTGTTAGGGCGGCTAACGATACTGTACCGTCTAGGTTATCTTCACCATTTGTTAGGGCGGCTAACGATACTGTACCGTCTAGGTTATCTTCACCATTTGTTAGGGCGGCTAACGATACTGTACCGTCTAGGTTATCTTCACCATTTGTTAGGGCGGCTAACGATACTGTACCGTCTAGGTTATCTTCACCATTTGTTAGGGCGGCTAACGATACTGTACCGTCTAGGTTATCTTCACCATTTGTTAGGGCGGCTAACGATACTGTACCATCTAGGTTATCTTCACCATTTGTTAGGGCGGCTAACGATACTGTACCGTCTAGGTTATCTTCACCATTTGTTAGGGCGGCTAACGATACTGTACCGTCCAGGTTATCTTCACCATTTGTTAGGGCGGCTAACGATACTGTACCGTCCAGGTTATCTTCACCATTTGTTAGGGCGGCTAACGATACTGTACCGTCCAGGTTATCTTCACCATTTGTTAGGGCGGCTAACGATACTGTACCGTCCAGGTTATCTTCACCATTTGTTAGGGCGGCTAACGATACTGTACCGTCCAGGTTATCTTCACCATTTGTTAGGGCGGCTAACGATACTGTACCGTCCAGGTTATCTTCACCATTTGTTAGGGCGGCTAACGATACTGTACCGTCCAGGTTATCTTCACCATTTGTTAGGGCGGCTAACGATACTGTACCGTCCAGGTTATCTTCACCATTTGTTAGGGCGGCTAAACGATACTGTACCGTCTAGGTTATCTTCACCAGTTGTTAGGGCGGCTAACGATACTGTACCGTCTAGGTTATCTTCACCAGTTGTTAGGGCGGCTAACGATACTGTACCGTCTAGGTTATCTTCACCAGTTGTTAGGGCGGCTAACGATACTGTACCGTCTAGGTTATCTTCACCAGTTGTTAGGGCGGCTAACGATACTGTACCGTCTAGGTTATCTTCACCAGTTGTTAGGGGCGGCTAACGATACTGTACCGTCTAGGTTATCTTCACCAGTTGTTAGGGCGGCTAACGTACTGTACCGTCTAGGTTATCTTCACCATTTGTTAGGGCGGCTAACGGTACTGTACCGTCTAGGTTAGGGCGGCTAACGATACTGTACCGTCTAGGTTATCTTCACCATTTGTTAGGGCGGCCAACGATACTGTACCGTCTCCGCCTGATGTGATCCTTGAGTTTTTGAGAGAGATTAACATTTTTCATCTGATTTAAGATTTTACGGAAGAAAGATTTTTAACAAAGTTTCTGGTGCGTTTGTAGACGATGTCATTTAATGAGATGTATGAAAGTGGTTTTTAAAAAAAAAATTTTTTATATGACTGGTGAGTTGATTTTAACGTGGTGACAGCCCTGATATGGCCCTTTGCGGTCGGCTGGGCTATAAGCAACATTATCTTATCTCTTACTGTACCGTCTAGGTTATCTTCACCATTTGTTAGGGCGGCTAACGATACTGTACCGTCTAGGTTATCTTCACCATTTGTTAGGGCGGCTAACGATACTGTACCGTCTAGGTTATCTTCACCATTTGTTAGGGCGGCTACATTTGTTAGGGCGGCTAACGATACTGTACCGTCTAGGTTATCTTCACCATTTGTTAGGGCGGCTAACGATACTGTAACCGTCTAGGTTATCTTCACCATTTGTTAGGGCGGCTAACGATACTGTACCGTCTAGGTTATCTTCACCATTTGTTAGGGCGGCTAACGATACTGTACCGTCTAGGTTATCTTCACCATTTGTTAGGGCGGCTAACGATACTGTACCGTCTAGGTTATCTTCACCATTTGTTAGGGCGGCTAACGATACTGTACCGTCTAGGTTATCTTCACCATTTGTTAGGGCGGCTAAAGGCAAGAAGAAAGAGACGGATGGGCTCAGTCATCCATCATGCTGTGTTCCAGACATGATGAACCTCTAACAGTTCACTGCCCTTTCAGCCATAGTAACACTAACAGGCCACGGGACCGGGACCGTGTCTTGTTTGAAACTGGCAGAAATATAAAGGGTTTCAGCATATTTTTTGACTGACCGTTGCAGTGTGTTGTGTACAGTGCACAACTGGGGATACTTTGATGCACACATTTCACTTTTTGATGCACAGATTTTACTCACAATTTTTTTTTTCTCTGCTTGAGAATGTGATAAGTTTTTGGCAGCTCTGTTCGAAATTCAAAGGTGAACTCTTCCAGTGGTGCAGTTTCTCCAGTTTTATTTACAATGGCAGCCAAATTCATCAGAGTTGTGACACCATTATTTTTTCATTTCTGACTCAAGTCTTCACACTGCTAACAGGAAAGAAGCAATCATGGCTTCAGTTCACCGACTTTAGTTCTCAAACATGATGGAGGCATCCTCTGATCTCATTGCAGGCACCAACAAAGAATGGAGACAATGTCCCAGTGACCAACGATGTCGTAGGTCTGTTTGATGCTATTGCCAACGAAGGTGAAACTTTACAGCCGATACCTAGTAGAGATTCCAGGTGCATGAGAAGGCCAGTGTTGGGGAGATTGGAAAGATTTTTCAAGTCCATTGTTCTAGCACTACCCTCACCCTCCACAGCCCCCTCCTACCATTTATTGTTTCCATGGAGAAGACTCTTCATTCAACAGATGACCTGTTCTCCACAGAAGGAAGGGGATGGGGATGGAAGAGATTCTGAAATTTGACTTCGTGTAGGTTTTGAAAGCAGCTCAGTGAATATTTAAGTTGATACCTGCATGTGTGTGCTTTTTAGCAGAAGGGATTGGTTTGTTTGTAGTATTATTGCATATGAGTAATAATTTCTTAAAATTTAAACTATTTTTAGGGGAAGGGGGGACCCTCAAATGTCAACTAAGGACCCTCAGATTTCTCAACAGTGGATACTAATGACCGTCAGATTTAAATGCTGTAGGAAATACATCATTGTACTGAATTCTTGTGTGCCGATATTTCACTTTGAAGTCAGTTGTGACAACACTTGTGTCGAAACACACAGCACCAAAAGGAAGTGCGTGTGTGTGTGTGTGTGTGTATGTGTGTAAAAATTGCATCAGATAGACCAGTTAAGCCTCCGATTGTTCTTGGTTTCAAGACGTTTGCATGTGGACTTTTTTTCCTTCTGCATTTGATGTCCACTGTTGCATTCCTTACTTAGTTTTCTTGCCAACCATACGGGGAATTAGAAGGCATGTCATGCAGTTTGTAGTGGTTTCATTATCTTTTGAATTCTTCTGTACAGGAGGATTGTCATCTTCCCTTTAGTCAGTATTAATGGTATAGCAATGAATATGTGCATGTTTGCATGTCTGTGAGTACAGCACCGTATAGGCACACATGTATACTGGATCATATTTGTTGTACTCAGTCAATTTTGGCTGTGTAGTGTGTGCGAATGGTTAAATTTTAGCACAAGATTTTAGCCTTTCTCTTGAGAACTCCCAAATCTGCAACAAGCACAATGCCTCCCAAGTCTGCAAGTCTGAAATATACATATCCCGGGAAATTCGTCGTCTTCCTCAAACTTTTTTCAGAATGGAGCCTCTTGGCATCATGTATCAATATGTCAGCCTGAGATTGGCCAAAATGATTCGAGTATTAATTCAGGAATACTAATGTAATTGTACATAAGTTTTGAGTGTTACCGTTTTTAAGTAAACCTCTTTTTTTATAATCTGATACATAAATTTTAACCTGCCTGTGGAATTGATGTTGGCATGGTAATGGCCATGATAAGGTTCTTTGGGCTATGCACAACTTGAAATAAAAAAAAAACCAAGGTGTTTGCTTTGGTCACACACCTCTATTGACATGTGCATGCGTACATCCCCCATGGCCCCCAAAGGGGTTACAGGATAAACAAGTCTCTTAATCCTTGAATCGGATGTGTCTGTGATGACCATGCAAGTGTGTGACCACAAGCTTGAGCCCTGAGCAATGCAATCACAGCAACATGATACACGTTTTGATAGGGATTTGAATTTGATGTTCGTGGCTTACTAAAGCACAGTCCATGATTTGACAGAATGATGATGTAAGACTCCGACGTGTATCCTGCCTTTTGGAAATTCTGTGCGAGTAATTTCCCCTTTCCTGTTGGTCTCCGACTCAATTTTTTTTCTGTGCGCGTTTTCCTTTCAGTTTTGTCTTCCTTTACTCTCATCCACCACGTCCCTGCGTCTGTGGCAAGTTTTTCCCCGTCTTTGTCATTCGAGGTTTTTGCTCTTTGTTGTACGAGGTCTTTACTCTTTGTTACATGAGATTTTTGCTCTACGTTATCTGAATTACGAGATCTTTGTTACACATTGTCTTTGATCTTTTTTTCCTTTCTTGAATGTATACTATGTTAGCTTTTTTAGTTGTAATGTGGCGACTGGTTAGTGAATTGCAGAGCTGCCAGGTGGTATAGTTTAAGATTAGCATGCCATGAGTTTGTTCATTATACTACACTGTTAGTGTTATACTTCTTGATGAAATGCTATGGGAAAAAACAAACCGTGCCTCGCCAACTTGGCAGCAGTTGAAATGAAACTGAAACAGTAAAGATCTCTCGAGAGAGCATGGCTTTATATCAAAAAAAAAGAAATGGCAAAGTTCAGTATAGAGAGGACAAAACAGCTGAAGAAATATCGCTGAAGTGACTACTATTTTGCTGCATTATTGAATGGTTTAATTGTCGGTTTATTTTGATTTTTTTTGTAGGTCAGGTCAAAACCATGCTATGACCAGGAGATTTATGTCTTCTTGGTCCACCATCATGTCATGCATAAATTGAAGTTCAATTGAAAGTGCTACAACTTGTTGTGCACAGCACATCACATACAAGTGCTATGATTGACTTCGTAAGACTTACACTTACATGTCAAACCGTTACACTTTATGCCTTTGGGGCCATGGCAACTGTATGAGTGGGCACTGGTTTGTGAATTTAGTTTGCATGGCCCTGTTGTTTCCATCATTAATTTCTTTCTCTGCAAGTGGTGATCGAAGAAGAACACCTAGTTCCTCAGCATGGCCTACTTTATAAGCCTTCAGAAGATGTTCAAAGATTAGCTATGATATGAATTGAATGTACATTTCTATCTAGAGATGTGCTTGTCGTTGTTGTCTGCTGGACAGGACTTGACTGTGGCATGTGGTGATGGCCATGAAACGGCCCTGTGTTGATTGGCTGGGCTGTAATTGTTCCACTCTGATGTGGAACCATGTTTTCGGGTCACTTCGTGTTGGGTGTCTGTTAAACTTGGGCTGCATTTGGTTTTGCTTTCCTTTTCTCTCTTTTAGTATGTAATCATGTGGCAATTGTGCCAACAGATATGTATGAACCGTTATGCAATTTTTAAGATTGAGAATATTAGTTGAAGACATCTTTTCTGTCCTTTTTTTCTCTCTTTTGCTTTGCCATCTTCTATGCCACCTCAGTGGCACTGTATCCATGCTGTTCTTTCCAATCACTTGTCTACAGCCCCAGTCTGGCCTGTCTCACCACAGCTCTGGCACGGGCAATCCGCAGGGAGCAGTTAGTGTCATGTCATCATGAGGCAACCCACCATAAGAAACACTGCACTGCTGTCCGTTCTGATCCAACACACACAGGACACCACCTACTAAGCCCACTATAGACAACAATAGTTGCTCAGTCATGGACATGGCATGTGTAAGCTCTCCCTTCAGAAGGCGTCACCATGTCCGTCCAGTGACAGTCCCCATGAATGTGTTGAGACTGAGGTCCTGGAAGACCTGGTGTGTCTGGTCTTGTTTTACCTGCAGACATTTTGCTCGCAATGAACTCCACATTACCTCTATAGTTGGGTGGACTGTAATACAGTTGAAAGGATCACTGCGTTACAGTGGAACCCTGGACTGCTACAGATGAATGTCATCTGTGAGAGACTGTAGTCTCTTGAGATGGAGCATATATATGTCAGGTGACCATAGACCACGGTCTGTCTTGTCCTCTTTCCCATGGGGAGATAAGTGGATTCATATGAAGCCACAAGCAGTTTTTCCAGATCTTTCAAAGTAGCCGTCTCTTATAAGAGTTTTGATCTGAAACGCCTTTCCCCGAAGATGGAGTATGGCTGCCTTAATGGCGGGATAAAAAAGGGTCATACACACAAAACTCCACTGCCTGGCTATACAGGGAGTGTCCGCAGGAGTATCAGCCTGCGTACGCAGAAAGAAAGAAATCTGAAACGCCTGAATGTTTCGAAGAGCCCGGGCTGCATCCAGGTCATGACTCCTGGATGCCCTTTTCCAGTCACCATTGTCTGCCCTAGGTGCTGCCATAATTTGAACCTGCAACTCCAGGATGGTTGGGTGCCTCATGGCCAAGTTGCCTCAAGACGGATGTCTTACCCACTACCTGTTGTGAATTGGGAAATTTAAGCTTTGTAAAGGTCACTTTTACTCCTCCTTGACCAGATCAGCTGGAACTGTTTTCAGCCTCTTCTGCCATTGCCTTCAGGGCTCTGGTCCCCTCCTTCCATGCAGACTGTCGTTTCTGCAGTATATCTGGTCTCTGTAGGGCTCTGGTCCCCTCCTTCCATGCAGACTGTCGGTTCTGCAGTATAGCTGGTCTCTGTAGGGCTCTGGTCCCCTCCTTCCATGCAGACTGTCGGTTCTGCAGTACAGCTGGTCTCTGTAGGGCTCTGGTCCTGTTCTTCCATGCAGTGTAGCCGGTCTCTGTCAAATCCATAAGCACTGACCTGCTTTCAATGAGTTTCAACAGTCAACTTTCATTTCTATCCTTTATTGATTATGGTGATGATATGAAGAGAACAGTTGTGTTAATGGGCGTGTCCAGAAGGCATTTTGTTGGTCATTTCTGCAAAAAAGAAGAAAAGAAACTGGTATTTTTGTTTATGGTGCTATTACCCTCCTTCCCCCAACCCACTCCATTTGACTGGTGAGTTGATTTTAACATGGTGACAGCCCTGATGTGGCCCTTTGCGGTCGGCTGGGCTATAAGCAACATTATCTTATCTTATCTTACCCACTCCATTTTTTTTTTCTCTCGTTTTTTTTTTTTCTCGTTTTTTTAAATTTTTAACAAGTGATATTCAGAATCGTCAACAGAATTTGAAGCTCTGAATGTGATGTTTAGTTTAAGAACAAGCATTTGGTTTCTAGCAGTGTGGTTGACATCCTTTCCTCGACAGGAATCTTCTAACACCCAACCTTCCTCAGGTCCAATTTGTTTTTGCCATGTTGTCAAGCATGTCAGTGAATCAAATCTTTGCAGGCGTGTTGACCAATGCAAGAATGAAGGTTATCAGACTTTGCCAAAACTACTTTTTCATTGCATTTTTATGTGTTGCAAGAGGGATGTTAGCTTATCAAAAGTGTGTTGAGGTTTTTTTTTTCTTTCTTTTGTTAGTATCGGTTTGTGTGATAGATGCTTAAGTAGATTAAATTCTTCATTTGCTGTGATCGGTATCAGTAATGTATCCATTCACATTTTTGTTGGTTTTATTGTTGATGTTTTTGCTTGCTTTTGTTCCTTTGCATATATATATATATATATATATATATATATATATACACATACACACATACATACACACATTCTCTTTCTCTGTTACCATGATGGGAGTACTTCCAGTTGTTCTCTCACTCTGCATGTTTCTCTTTCCTTTCACCCGTCTGTCCAAGTGGACACCTATTTCAGTCAGCTAGGAATGAATGCCGTTTATAATTCTGTTCCAGCCAAAATGTGAGAATTCGTCTAATAGCATTACTGCATTATATTCACGTTGTATTCATTTGAATCTCTCCCACTCACTTTCTCTCCGTTTCTGTCTGCCTGTCTCTCTCTACTATATATATATGCCTGTTACCTGGTTCATAAAATGCTATCTGTTTTGCAGTATTTGGTTATTCATATTTCTGCAACTGATTTCAGGGATCCGTGTTTGCACTTCTTTTGTGGACATATCTGTTATTACGATACTATTGTAGCACTTTGGTATGGTTCTGGGAAAGTGAGAAGATAAAAAGAGGAAAATATAGTAACTATTCCCATGGAGAAACATTGGATTGAAATTTAATAGTTTTTTTGTTTTTTTTTACATGGTCTTTGACTTTTTTACGAGTTCTGTTTATTTTAAGGGTAATCACCGTTTGTTCATTTGTTCGTCTATTTCTGTCCCCCAAACATTATTTTCTAATAGTAAATTTGAGAGTAATATAAAATTGATTGGCTTGCGTAGAATCTGGTCTCGGTGTGAATGTGGAAGGTAGAAGAGTGGTAGTATGGTGGTGGTGACGCGCGTGTGTGTGTGGCTTTGTGGTGCGAGTGCCTGCACATGCTTGTGCATGTGTGCGCGGAAGCATGCATGTTGCACTCAACCATGTACATTATATGAATACACAGCATGCTCGCATTGTGTTCATACATATTTGTGCGAATGTGCATAACATGTAATCATGTTTAATTAAAGTTTGTCATGCACTGACAGCTTTATCTGAATTTTAATAGTGTGATGGTGAAGTATGGGATTCTATGTAGTTATGTGCTACAGAAGTCTACTCAACAGATATTAACAGTAAAAAAATGACGTTCCCCTCACGCCTCCTGTATTCCCTCCATCTTATATCCAGTGCAGCTGCTGGTACCAGCCGAAATGAGACCTCTGCATGGCACCATGGTTACTTGACATGTGCATTTTGTGTCACGGCAGCATTTTTGTTGTTCTGTGCTGCAGGCAAAAAACAACGATAGTGGTATGGAATGGCAAAACCAATAAAGACATGTTTCCCAGACCCGTGCACTCACACGGTGTCAGTACACACTGTCATTTTTGTCCTCTGTCTGACTGATCTCCCAGCTGGTTGGTTCGGTAGTTGAGGACATGACTTCACCGGGTCTCGCTGCCCAAGGACCTTCGCGTGAATCCGTTATCCATTCAATGTTACCCCCCCCCCATCCCCCCCCCCCCCCCCCCCCCCCCCATAATCCCCCCCATGTCATTTCCGCCTACCGGCTATTCTCCCCACCACATGGACAACAACAGATGAGTCATTTTTCGTTCTTTGTTTGTACTGTCCCAAATGTTAAATGTGATTTATTTTTTTCGCCTGAAGAAGACCCAAGTGGTTGAAATGCATCGTGTCTTGTCATTGCTTTGTTTGTCAATGTCACTGGCGGTAAGTAACAAACTCTATTTCTAAATAAATGATTATTGAGAACTTTCAAGTTTTAAAATTCGTTTCAAGCTTTGGAATGTCTATCTTAAAAGGGTTAGGTGCCGAGAGGCTGGAAAGGGGTAGGAGGGGGTGGAGGGCTAGCCAAAGGGGAGGGGAGGCGGGGAGGGGGGGGAATAGTCTTGCCTATGATGCAGTATGACTTGACCTGATCATGAATCCAAGTCATTTAGCGAAGGTACACTCTAAAGAAACCTCCTACCTTCCCCAATCCCTTCCACCCATCCTTTCTTCACACACACAAGGCACGCGCGCGCACACACACACACACACACACACACACACGTGCGCGCGCGCACACGCAAAACACACCTCAATTCACACAGAGAAAAGTGAGGAAGGGACAGAGGAAGGGACGGAGAGCGAGATTTCCTCCCATATTCCCATTTTTCGACCTGGAGCCTCTCCGCTTTTAAGATCAAGGTCAATTTGGTCGCCCACATCTTCGTACGCCCTGCACATCTGCACCCCGGGGTACGCCCATTCATCGCACCCTGCATCTGCATCCTCCCCCCCCCCCCCCCCCCCCCCCCCTGTTCGCCCACCCATGTTGCGACCGTGCCTCTCCTCTTCCACCCCGTCCATGTCACACCTTGCATCCGTACTTCTCTCACCACCCACCCTTGTACGCCCATCCACGTCACGCTCCGCAGGTGCGACCCCCTCCCGTACACCCACTCACGTCATGTGTCCCCCCCCCTCCCCAGTTCGCCCGAACATGTGCATCCATGCACCCCCCAATTCGCTTATCCTTTTCAAGCGCTGCATACGCTCCCTGCTTGCCCCCAACCCACCCCTCCTCAGTTCGCCTAGCCTTGTCACGCCCTGCATCTGTGCCCTCTCTTCCCCCATACGTGTCACGCCCTGAAATCCATGACCCCACCCCCGCTGTTACCCCCACTCATGTCAGGCACGAAAACCCGCCCCCCCCCTCCCCCTCCAATATCACACCCTGAAATCTTCGCCCCCCCCCCCCCCCCCCCCCCCTGCAATCTTCGGGCCCCCCTGAAATCTTCGCCCCCCCAACCCCCCCCCCCCCCATCCAAACTGAACGTATGCCACGACATCATATCAGCGTGCCCAACACCACCAATGTCAAACCCTAAAATCCGCGCTTCCAGTACTCCCACCATGCGTCTCGCCCCCACCCACCCCACACCTCCCGTACCCCCACCCATGTCACATCCTGCATCAACACCCCTTACACCCACACCAATGTCACACACCCTGAATCCGCAACGGCCATACCCCAACCATGTCACGCACTCTAACCACGTTTTCAATTCCTGCAACCATGTCATACGTTACTTCGCGACCCTATTCCAATGGCAAACCCTGCATCCACGTCTCCCTTACCCCCCCCCCCCCCCCCCCCCCCACATGACATACCTTTCATTCGCTCCTCCCCACCCCCTCCCATCCTGCGTCCGCGCCTTCCCTTCCCCCCACCTCTCTCTCCATCTATCTATTTCACACCCTGTTTATGTGCTCCCTCCTCCCCATTACACCCATCCATGTGCATCAACGCCTCCCGCCCCCCACCTGTACATTTCACATGCTGCATCCACTCCACCCCAACCCCCTCCATTTTGGCAACCCACACCACGTCCTTCATCTCCGTCTCTCTGCCCCAACAAAATACCTATGGCACGCCCCATCTGCCCCAATATACCCACCATGTCACGCCCTTCATCCACGCCTACTCTGCCCCAATACGCCCACTCTGCCCCAATACGCCCACTCATGCCCTGCATCTACTACCCCTCTGCCCCAAAAACCTTCACCCATATCACGCCCTTCATCCGCGCTCCCCTCTGCCCCGATAAAATACCCACCGTGTCGCGCTCTTCATCTGCGCCCTCCACGCCCCAACAGACCCACCACGTCACGTCCTTCATCGGGGCATCTTCTGCCGCAATACACCCACTATTTAACGCCCTTCACCCCCCCCCCCCCCCGCCCCAATACGCCCACCATGTCATGCTTGTAATAAGTGTCCCCTCTGCCCCAATACACCCACCATGTCACGCCCTTCATCCATCCCTCTGCCCCAATACACCCACCATGTCATGCTTGTAATAAGCGTCCACTCTGCCCCAATACACCCACCATGTCACGCCCTTCATCCGTCCCTCTGCCCCAAAACACCCACCATGTCACGCCCTTCATCCGTCCCTCTGCCCCAATACACCCACCATGTCAAGCCCTTCATCCGTCCCTCTGCCCCAATACGCCCACCATGTCACGCCCTTCATCCGTCCCTCTGCCCCAATACGCCCACCATGCCACGCCCTTCATCCGTCCCTCTGCCCCAATACGCCCACCATGTCACGCCCTTCATCCGTCCCTCTGCCCCAATACGCCCACCATGTCACGCCCTTCATCCGTCCCTCTGCCCCAATACACCCACCATGTTACGCCTTTCATCCATGCTCCCTCTGCCTCAATATACCCACCCACGCCACGCCCTTCACTTGCGGCCATTTCTGACCCAATACGCCCATCATATCATGTCAACACACCTTTACTCGCCCCCTCTGCCCCAGTACACCCACCATATTACGTCCTTCATCAGCGCCCACTCTGCCACAATGCACCCACCATATTACGTCCTTCATCAGCGCCACCTCTGCCTCAATACACCCACCATATTACGTCCTTCATCAGCGCCCCCTCTGCCTCAATACACCCGCCATATTACGTACTTCATCAGCGCCCCCCTCTGCCCCAAATACCCATCATATTACGTCCTTCATCAGCGCCCCCTCTGCCCCAATACACCCACCATATTACGTCCTTCATCGGCGCCCTCTCTGCCCCAATACACACACTATATTACGTCCTTCATCAGCGTCACCTCTGCCCCAATACACCCAATTATTACGTCCTTCATCAGCGCCACCTCTGCCTCAATACACCCACCATATTACGTCCTTCATCAGCGTCACCTCTGCCCCAATACACCCATCATATTACGTCCTTTATCAGTGCCCCCTATGCCCAAATACACCATCATATTACGTCCTTCATCAGCGCCACCTTTGCCCCAATACACCCACCATATAACGTCCTTCATCAGCGCCCCCTCTGCCCCAATACACCCATCATATTACGTCCTTCATCAGCGCCACCTCTACCCGAATATACCCATCATATTACGTCCTTCATCAGCGCCACCTCTGCCCCAATACACCCATCATATTACGTCCTTCATCAGCGCCACCTCTGCCTCAACACACCCATCGTATTACGTCCTTCATCAGCGCCCACTCTGCCACAATGCACCCACCATATTACGTCCTTCATCAGCGCCACCTCTGCCTCAATACACCCACCATATTACGTCCTTCATCAGCGCCCCCTCTGCCTCAATACACCAATCATATTACGTCCTTCATCAGCGCCGCCTCTGCCCCAATACACCCATAATATTACGTCCTTCATCAGCGCCACCTCTGCCTCAATACACCCACCATATTACGTCCTTCATCGGCGCCCCCTCTGCCCCAATACACCCACCATATTACGTCCTTCATCAGCGCCACCTCTGCCTCAATACACCCACCATATTACGTCCTTCATCAACGCCCCCTCTGCCCCAATACACCCACCATATTACGTCCTTCATCAGCGTCACCTCTGCCCCAATACACCCATCATATTACGTCCTTTATCAGTGCCCCTTCTGCCCCAATACACCCATCATATTACGTCCTTCATCAGCGCCACCTTTGCCCCAATACACCCACCATATTACGTCCTTCATCAGCGCCCCTCTGCCCCAATACACCCACCATATTACGTCCTTCATCAGCGCCCCTCTGCCCCAATACACCCACCATATTACGTCCTTCATCAGCGCCCCCTCTGCCCCAATACACCCACCATATTACGTCCTTCATCAGCGCCCCCTCTGCCCCAATACACCCATCGTATTACGTCCTTCATCAGCGCCCTCTCTGCCCCAATACACCCATCATATTACGTCCTTCATCAGCGCCACCTCTGCCTCAATACACCCATCGTATTACGTCCTTCATCAGCGCCACCTCTGCCCCAATACGCCCACCATGTCACGCCCTTCATCCGTCCCTCTGCCCCAATACACCCACCATGTCACGCCTTTCATCCATGCTCCCTCTGCCTCAATACACCCACCCAGGCCACGCCCTTCACTTGCGCCATTTCTGCCCAAATACGCCCATCATATTTCAACACACCTTTACTCGCCCCCTCTGCCCCAGTACACCCACCTTATGAAGTCCTTCATCTGCGCCCACTCTGCCACAATACACCCACCATATTACGTCCTTCATCAGCGCCCATTTTGCCACAATACACCCACCATATTACGTCCTTCATCAGCGCCCACTCTGCCACAATGCACCCACCATATTA
The DNA here is from genome assembly GCA_018398815.1 of Conus ventricosus. Lineage (NCBI taxonomy): Eukaryota > Metazoa > Mollusca > Gastropoda > Neogastropoda > Conidae > Conus > Conus ventricosus. The sequence goes on along the minus strand of CM031604.1, from coordinate 10,073,594 downwards.
CGTCCTTCGTCAGCGCCACCTTCAACGCAATACACCCACCATATTACGTCCTTCATCAGCGCTACCTCTGCCCCAATACACCCACCATATTACGTCCTTCATCAGCGCCCCCTCTGCCTCAATACACCCACCATATTACGTCCTTCATCAGCGCCACCTCTGCCTCAATACACCCACCATATTACGTCCTTCATCAGCGCCACCGCTGCCTCAATACACCCATCATATTACGTCCTTCATCAGCGCCACCTCTGCCACAATACACCCATCATATTACGTCCTTTATCAGTGCCCCCTCTGCCCCAATACACCCACCATATTACGTCCTTCATCAGCGCCACCTCTGCCACAATACACCCATCATATTACGTCCTTTATCAGTGCCCCCTCTGCCCCAATACACCCACCATATTACGTCCTTCATCAGCGCCCCCTCTGCCCCAATACACCCATCATATTACGTCCTTCATCAGCGCCCTCTCTGCCCTAATACACCCATCATATTACGTCCTTCATCAGCGCCCTCTCTGCCCTAATACACCCATCATATTATGTCCTTCATTTGCGCACCATGTGCCCCAATACACCCACCATATTACGTCCTTCATCAGCGCCCCCTCTGCCCCAATACACCCACCATATTACGTCCTTCATCAGCGCCCCCTCTGCCCCAATACACCCACCATATTACGTCCTTCATCGGCGCCCTCTCTGCCCCAATACACCCATGATATTACGTCCTTCATCAGCGCATTGTCAGCAAGGACGGGGGCACAGACAAAGACATCCAAACAAGAATAGGCAAGGCATCCGCAGCTTTCAAGATGCTCCGACCTGTCTGGACCTCACACACCATCTCTGCAAAAACCAAGATCCGCATCTTCAACACAAATGTGAAGTCTGTGCTTCTCAATGCCTGTGAAACGTGGCGCACCACCAAGCCATCGACACACCGCCTGCAGACCTTTGTGAACAGATGCTTGAGGTACATCTATCGCATCAGGTGGCAGACATGGTACAAATGAAGACTTGTGGAGAAGAGCCGGACAAGAGCCCATTGAAGATCAAATATAAGCGCAGGAAGTGGGGCTGGCTTGGCCATACCCTCAAAAACCAGCACCCAGCGTGTCCGCCATGCCTTGCGATGGAACCCACAGGGAAAACGCAAGAGAGGCCGACCACGCACCACCTGGAGAAGATCAACGGAGGTGGAGACAACTCGACTGGGCTATTCCTGGGGCCAGCTGGAAGTCGCCGCCCGGGACAGGCAGAGATGGAAAAGGCTCGTGGATGACCTATGCTCCACTAGGAGCCAACGGAAATAAGTCAAGTAAGTCATCAGCGTCACCTCTGCCCAATACACACATCATATTACGTCCTTCATCAGCGCTCTGCCCCAATACACGCGCCATATTACGTCCTTAATCAGCGCCACCTCTGCCCCAATACACCCATCATATTACGTCCTTCATCAGCGCTCTACCCCAATACACCCATCATATTGCGTCCTTCATCAGCGCCACCTCTGCCTCAATACACCCACCATATTACGTCCTTCATCAGCGCCCTCTCTGCCCCAATACACCCATCATATTACGTCCTTCATCAGCGTCACCTCTGCCCCAATACACCCATCATATTACGTCCTTCATCAGCGCTCTGCCCCAATACACGCGCCATATTACGTCCTTAATCAGGCGCACCTCTGCCCCAATACACCCATCATATTACGTCTTTCATACGCGCTCTGCCCCAATACACCCATCATAACGTCCTTCATCAGCGCTCTGCCCAAATACACACATCATATTACGTCCTTCATCAGCGCCACCTCTGCCTCAATACACCCATCATATTACGTCCTTCATCAGCGCCACCTCTGCCCCAATACACCCATCATATTACGTCCTTCATCAGCGCCACCTCTGCCTCAATACACCCATCATATTATGTCATTCATCAGCCCAACCTCTGCCTCAATACACCCACCACATTACGTCCTTCATCAGCGCCCCGTCTGCCCCAATACACCCACCATATTACGTCCTTCATCAGCGCCCCTTCTGCGTCAATACACCCACCATATTACGTCCATCAGCGCCACCTCTGCCCCAATACACCCACCATATTACGTCCTTCATCAGCGCCCCCTCTGCCTCAATACACCCACCATATTACGTCCTTTATCGGCGCCCCCTCTGCCCCAATACACCCATCATATTACGTCCTTCATCAGCGCCACCTCTGCCTCAATACACCCACCATATTACGTCCTTCAACAGCGACCCTCTGCCCCAATACACCCACCATATTACGTCCTTCATCAGCGCCACCTCTGCCCCAATACACCCATCATATTACGTCCTTTATCAGTGCCGCCTCTGCCCCAATACACCCCTCATATTACGTCCTTCATCAACGCAACCTCTGCCCCAATACACCCATCATATTGCGTTCTTCATCAGCGCCACCTCTGCCTCAATACACCTATCATATTATGTCATTCATCAGCGCCCTCTCTGCCCCAATACACCCATCATATTATGTCCTTCATTTGCGCACCCTCTGCCCCAATACACCCACCATATTACGTCCTTCGTCAGCGCCCTCTCTGCCCCAATACACCCATCATAATACGTCCTTCATCAGCGCCCTCTCTGCCCCAATACACCCATCATATTACGTCCTTCATCAGCGCTCTGCCCCAATACACCCATCATATTGCGTCCTTCATCAGCGCCACCTCTGCCTCAATACACCCACCATATTACGTCTTCATTAGCGCCCTCTCTGCCCCAATACACCCATCATATTACGTCACGGTCCTTCATCAACGCCACCTCTGCCCCAATACACCCATCATATTACGTCCTTCATCAGCGCTCTGCCCCAATACACCCATCATATTACGTCCTTCATCAGCGCTCTGCCCCAATACACCCACCATATTACGTCCTTCATCAGCGCTCTGCCCCAATACACCCATCATATTACGTCCTTCATCAGCGCCACCTCTGCCTCAATACACCCACCATATTACGTCCTTCATCAGCGCCACCTCTGCCCCAATACATCCATCATATTACGTCCTTCATCAGCGCCACCTCTGCCTCAATACACCCATCATATTACGTCCTTCATCAGCGCCACCTCTGCCTCAATACACCCATCATTATGACATATTACGTCCTTCATCAGCGCCACCTCTGCCCCAATACACCCATCATAATATAGGAAAACATTTTCATCTCGGAAAGGGATTTTCAATATTCACTGCAGAACTGTATGCTATACTGATGGCTTTATTTTGTGTATATAGTACTCCAATATCCTTTTTTAGTGTGCTGTTTTGTGTTGATTCCAAGTCTGTTTTGCAAGCACTGCAAACTTGGGATTGTAAGGCCAGAAAAGATTTGTTATATGAAATAAGGTACCTGATACACTGTATTATGTCTCAGGGTATAATCGTAGACTTCTGTTGGATTCCTTCACATTGTGGTCTCAGAGGGAATGAAATAGCAGATAATCTAGCTAAACTTGGTGCACAAAACTGTTCAGAATGTGTGCTAAATTTGCCATTACATCCTTCCAAGTGTGAAATACTACTGAACCTGGAACACTACGTTTACAAAAACTTTTTCTGTGAAAATGCTACACACTGCCTAGCTGCTCACGCCATCTTGCTAAGATTATCACAAAATTAAGGCTGAACACATGGAAGACCAAATTTTCTCCTGAAGTTGTGTGTGTCTGTGGAAAATTCATCTCTGTGCACCACCTTCTATTAGATTGTCCAGTTTTAACTAAAATGTATAAGGCGAAAGGTATCAATCTTGACAAATATGAAAATGAGAGTCAAGTTCTGTCTGACTCATGCATAATTGAGTTTGCCGCCACTTTAGCCAGTTCTGATGTAGCTAGACTATTATGAAGGTCCTTAACTGATATGCTGTTTTCTTTTTCATAAGTGTATGCAGATGTACGTGTTGAAATGACTTAAGTGGTTGTTGTTGTTTTTTGTCCCCCCCCCTTTTTTTTTTTTTTTTTTTTTTTTTTTTTTTCGTCTAATATCATCTGCCGGATGAAAAGACGTAAAATTAAACCACCACCACCACACCCATCATATTACGTCCTTCATCAGCGCCCCCTCTGCCTCAATACACCCACCATATTACGTCCTTCATCAGCGCCCCCAATGCCCCAATACACCCATCATATTACGTCCTTCATCAGCGATCCCTCTGCCTCAATACACCCACCATATTACGTCCATCAGTGCCACCTCTGCCCCAATACAACCACCATATTACGTCCTTCATCAGCGTCACCTCTGCCTCAATACTCCCATCATATTACGTCCTTCATCAGCGCCACCTCTGCCTCAATACACCCATCATATTACGTCCTTCATCAGCGCCACCTCTGCCCCAATACACCCATCATATTACGTCCTTCATCAGCGCCACCTCTGCCTCAATACACCCACCATATTACGTCCTTCATCAGCGCTCTGCCCCAATACATCCATCATATTGCGTCCTTTATCAGCGCCACCTCTGCCCCAATACTCCCATCATATTACGTCCTTCATCAGCGCCACCTCTGCCTCAATACACCCATCATATTACGTCCTTCATCAGCGCCACCTCTGCCCCAATACACCCACCATAATACGTCCTTCATCAGCGCTCTGCCCCAATACATCCATCATATTGCGTCCTTTATCAGCGCCCCCTCTGCCCCAATACACCCATAATATTACGTCCTTCATCAGCGCCCCCTCTGCCCCAATACACCCACCATGTCACGCCTTTCATCTGCTCCCCTTCTTGCCCAACACACCCACCATGTCACGCCTTTCATCTGCTCCCCTTTTTGCCCCAATGCACCCACTATGTCATGCCTTCCATCTGCTCTCCTTCTGTCCCAATACACCCACCATGCCACGCCTTTCATCTGCGTCCCCTCTGCTCAAATACCACCACACATAGAACGCTCTGTACTCAAGCCAACTCTGCCCCCAAACGCCACCATTTCATGCCCTTCATCTCCTGTCTCTGCCCCAAAACACCCATCCGTGCCATGCCCTTCATGAACGCGTCCTCCACCCCAGTACATCCACCATGTTACACACTTGGTTGCATCGCCTCTGCCTCGCTACGCCCAGTATGTCATGCCTTTCATCTTCAGCCCATTCCCCCTAATACACCTACCACATCAAGATTTCATCCTCACCCCTTCTGCCTCAATACGCTCACCATGTCACGCCCTTCATTCACCCCCTCCATCCCAAAACACCCACCCACATCACGCCTTTCATCTGCGCCCCTTCTGTCCCAATACACACATTCATGTCATGCCCTTCATCCATGCCCTCCTCCGTCAAGATACACTTACCATGTCACGTCCTTTACCCACCCCTCTACCCAATACACCCACCCACATCACGCCTTTCATCTGCGCCCCTTCTGCCCCAACACACCCACCATGTCACGCCCTTCATCTGCGCCCTCTCTGCCCCGATACGCCCACCATGTCACGCCCTTCATCTGCGCCCTCTCTGCCCCCGATACGCCCACCATGTCACGCCCTTCATCTGCGCCACCTCTGCCCAAAAGAACTCACCATGTCACGCCTTTCATCCGCCCCAGGCCCACCCAAGTCACACCCTTCTTCCACGTCCCCTCTGCCTCAAAACACCCACAATGTCATGGCCTTCACCTCTCTACTCTGCCCCAATACACCCACTGTGTCATGGCCTTCACCTCTCTCCTCTGCCCCAATACACCCACTATGTCATGGCCTTCACCTCTCTCCTCTGCCCCAATACACCCACTATGTCATGGCCTTCACCTCTCTCCTCTGCCCCAATACACCCACTATGTCATGGCCTTCACCTCTCTCCTCTGCCCCAATACACCCACTATGTCATGGCCGTCACCTCTCCCCTCTGCCCCAATACACCCACTATGTCATGACCTTCACCTCTCTCCTCTGCCCCAATACACCCACTATGTCATGGCCTTCACCTCTCCCCTCTGCCCCAATACACCCACTATGTCATGGCCTTCACCTCTCCCCTCTGCCCCAATATACCCACTATGTCATGGCCTTCACCTCTCTCCTCTGCCCCAATACACCCACTATGTCATGGCCTTCACCTCTCCCCCAATACACCCACTATGTCATGGCCTTCACCTCTCCCCTCTGCCCCAATACACCCACTATGTCATGGCCTTCACCTTTCTCCTCTGCCCCAATACACCCACTATATCATGGCCTTCACCTCTACCCCAATACACCCACTATGTCATGGCCTTCACCTCTCTCCTCTGCCCCAATACACCCACTATGTCATGGCCTTCACCTCTCCCCTCTGCCCCAATACACCCACTATGTCATGGCCTTCACCTCTCCCCTCTGTCCCAATACACACATTCATGTCATGCCCTTCATCCATGCCCTCCTCCGTCACGATACACTTACCATGTCAAGCCCTTTATCCGCCCCTCTACCCCAATACACCCACCCACATCACGCCCTTCATCCGCGCCCCCTCTGCCCCCAATACGCCCACCATGTCACGCCCTTCATTTGCGCCCCCTCTGCCCGAATGCACCCACAATGTCACGCCCTTCGTCTGCGCCCCCTCTGCCCCAATACGACCACCATGTCACGCCCTTCATCTGCGCCCCTCTGCCCCAATACGACCACCATGTCACGCCCTTCATCTGCGCCCCCTCTGCCCCAATACATCGACAATGTCACACCCTTCATCTGCCGTTCTGCCCCAACACATCCACCCCCATCACGCTCCTGATCTGCGCCCCCTCTGCTCCTCTACGCTCACCCGTGTCATGCCTGGCATCCCCACACCTCTGCCCCCATACACCTACCGTGTAAGACCCTTTGTCCGTGCCCCCTCTGCCCCCATACACCCACCGTGTAAGACCCTTTGTCCGTGCCCCCTCTGCCCCCATACACCCACCGTGTAAGACCCTTTGTCTGTGCCCCCTCTGCCCCCATACACCCACCGTGAAAGACCCTTTGTCTGTGCCCCCTCTGCCCCCATACACCCACCGTGTAAGACCTTTGTCCGTGCCCCCTCAGCCTCAATATGACTACCGTTGTCACGCCCTTCATCCATGACCCCTCAGCCTCAATATGACCACCGTTGTCACGCCCTTCATCCATACCCCATCTTCCCCAATAAATCGCCCATCACGTCACGTCTTTCATCCGCTCCCTCTGCCCCAATGGGACACCCCACGCCACGCCCTTAATCTGTGCCCACTCAGCCCTAAGAAAACACCCACTACGTCACGCCCTTTATTCGCGCCCCCTCTACCCCATTACACCCTCCATGTCACACTTTTCATCTGCATCCCTTTTTCCCCACCCAATACACCCAGCCACGTCACGCCCTTCATCCGCAGCCCTTCTGCCTCGATACACCCGCGCATGTCACGCCCTTCACACGCGCCCTCTCTGCTCCAATACGCCCATACATGTCACGCCCTTCACACGCGCCCTCTCTGCTCCAATACGCCCATACATGTCACGCCCTTCACACGCACCCCCCTCTGCCCCAATACACTCACCCATGTCACGCCGTTTGCCCCAATACGCTTGCCCCTGTCACGCCCTGCATTCAACCCCCCTCTGCTCCTTTACGCCCACCCATGTCACGCTGTCTGCCCCAATACGCCTACCCGTGTCACGCCCTGCATCCCCACTCCTCTGCCCCCCATGACATACACTCTATCCCCATCCTCTACATCGCAGCCATGCTGTACACTGTATCTGCAACCACATACACATGGCACACATACCCTGCATCCGCGTCCCACGTGTCCCCCTCCCCTCCCCCCGTCGTTCCCTGTATTCGCTTTTCCCCATTCCCCTACCATGTCCGCCCGTCCTCGTCACGACCAGCATCTGCGTCCTGTGCGCCACCTTCTATGTCACGCTCTGCATCTGTGCCTCTTCGTGCGCCCCCCGACTGACCGAATAAATGACTGAACGACTGAACGACCTACTGACCGAATAAATGACTGAACGACTGAACGACCTACTGACCGAATAAATGACTGAACGACTGAACGACCTACTGACCGAATAAATGACTGAACGACTGAACGACCTACTGACCGAATAAATGACTGAACGACTGAACGACCTACTGACCGAATAAATGACTGAACGACTGAACGACCTACTGACCGAATAAATGACTGAACGACCTACTGACCGAATAAATGACTGAACGACCGACTGACCGAATAAATGACTGAACGACCGACTGACCGAATAAATGACTGAACGACCGATTGACCGAATAAATGACTGAACGACCGACTGATCGAATCAATGACTGAACGACCGACTGATTGAATGAATGATCTGAATGAACGACCGACTGATCAAATCAATGAACGAACGACCGACTGATCGAATGAATGAACGAACGACCGACTGATCGAATTAATGAATGAACGACCGACTGATCCAATGAACGAATGAACGACTAGCTTACCGAATAATGAATGAACACCCGACTGACCGAATGAATGAATGAACGACCGAATAAATGAATGAAGGACCAACTGACCGAATGAATGACTGAACGACCGAAATTGATGAATGAACGACCAACTGACCTAATGAATGGCTGAACGGCCGAATGACCGAATGAATGACTAAACGTGCGACTGACCGAATCAATAACTGAGCGACCAACTGACCGAACGAATGACTGAACGTGCGACTGAACAAATGACTGACTGAACGATCGACTAATCGAGTGAATGATTGAACGTCCTACTGACCGAATGACTGACAGAGTGAATGACTAAACGACCAACTGACCGAATGAATAACTAAACGACCGACGACTGACCGACTGACTGACAGAGTGAATGACTAAAACGACCAAACGACCGAATGAATAAGTAAAGGACCGACTGAACAAACCGACTGAACAAGCGAGTGACCAAATGAATTACTAAACGACCGACTGACCGAATAAACGACTAAACGACCGACTGACCGAATAATTGACTGAATGGCCGACCGAATGATTGACTGAACGAGCGACTGACCAAATGACGGATCTAGGACTAAGCGACCGACTGACCAAATGACGGATCTAGGACTAAGCGACCGACTGACCAAATGACGGATCTAGGACTAAGCGACCGACTGAACAAATGAACGATTGAACGACCGGCCGACCGAATGATTGACTGAACGAGCGACTGACCGAACGAATAACTAAAACGACCGAATGAATGACTGAACGATCGACCGACCAAATGATTGACTAACAAGCGATTGATAGAATTAATTACTAAACGACCAACTGAACGAATGAATGACTGAACGACCGATTGACGGAATAACTGACTGACCGAGCAACTGACCGAATGAATGACTAAACGACCGACCGACCAAATGACTGACCGAACGACCGACTGACCGAATGATCGACGGAATAAGTGAACGAGCGACTGACCGAATGAATGACTAAACGAGCGACTAACCGAAAGTTTGACTGAACAACTGTACGAATAAATGACTGAAAGACCGACAGGCCGACTGAATGAATGACTGACCAAATGAATGGCTAAACAACCGACTAACCCAATAAATGACTAAACGACCGACTGAATGAGTAAACGACAGTCTGACTAGGAACGAATGGCTGACTGAACGACTGACTAAATGACTAAACGACCGACTGACCGAATGAATGACTAAACGACCTACTGAACAAATGAACGACCCGACCGAATGATTGACTGAACGACCGACCGACCGAATGATTGACTGAACGAGCGACTGACCAAATGAACGACTAAACGACCGGATGACCGACTGAATACCGAATGATTGAACGAGCGACTGATCGAATGAATTACTAAACGACCGAATGACCGACTGAATGATTAAACGAGCGACTGACCGAATGCTGACTGAACGAGCGACTGACCGAATGACTGACTGAACGAGCGACTGACCGAATGAATGACTAAATGACCGATGATCGAATGACTGAACAACCGACTGACCGAATGACTGACCAAACGACCGACTGAAAGAGTGAATGACTGAATGAGCGACTGAATAAAACCCGAACAAGCGACTGACCGAATGAATGACTAAACGACCTACTGAACAAATGAACGACCGACCGAATGATTGACTGAACGACCGACCGACCGAATGATTGACTGAACGAGCGACTGACCAAATGAACGACTAAACGACCGGATGACCGACTGAATACCGAATGATTGAACGAGCGACTGATCGAATGAATTACTAAACGACCGAATGACCGACTGAATGATTAAACGAGCGACTGACCGAATGCTGACTGAACGAGCGACTGACCGAATGACTGACTGAACGAGCGACTGACCGAATGAATGACTAAATGACCGATGATCGAATGACTGAACAACCGACTGACCGAATGACTGACCAAACGACCGACTGAAAGAGTGAATGACTGAATGAGCGACTGAATAAAACCCGAACAAGCGACTGAACGAATGAATAAAAGAACGACCAACTGAACGAATGAATGCACGAACTCCGACTGACCAAATGCATGACCAAACGACCGACTCGAATGAGTGATCGACTGAACGAATGAATAAATGAACGACCGACTGACCAATTGAACGAACGAATGACTGAACGAGCGACTGAATGAAGAAATTACTGAACGAGGGACCGATTGAACAAATGTATGACTGAACGACCGACTGAACGACTGACTGACCGAACGACCGAATGAATGACTAAACGACGGACTGACAGAATGAATGACTGAATGAGCGACTGAACGAATAACCGAACGATCGACTGAACGAATGAATGAACGAGCGACCGACTGACCGAATGTATGACTGAACGACAGACTGACCAAGTGAACGAATGAATGACTGAACGAGCGACTGAACGAATGAATGACTGAACGAGCGACTGAAAGAAGGAACGAGAGACCGACTGAACGAATGTATGACTGAACGAACGACTGACCGAATGTTTGACTGAACGAGCGACTGACTGAAGAAATGTACGAACGATTGACTGACCGACCGACCGATTTATTGAACGAATGAATGACTAAACAAGCGACCGACTAAACAATGGTATGAACGAATGACTGACCGACCGACTGACTGACCGAATGTTTAAAGAGCGACAGACCAACTGAACGAGCAACTCACCGACTGAACCAACGAATGACTGAACGAGCGACTGACTGACCGAATGTATGACTAAACGACCGACTGACCGACCGAACGAATGACTGACTGATCAAGCGATTGAACGAATGAATGACTAAACAACCGACCGAACGAATGACCGACTGAACGAGTGACTGAACGAATAAATAAATACATGAATTACTAAGCAAGCGACCGATTGACCGACTGAACGATCGGATGACTGAACGACCGACTGACCGAATGAATGACTGAACGACCGGCTGACCGAATGTATAATTAAACGAGCGACCGACCGAACAGAGGTATGAACGAATGACTGACCGACCGACTGACCGACCGAATATCTGAACGGGCGACTGACCGACAGAACGAGCGACCGATGGACCGAAGAAACGAACGGGAAAAAAAAAAAAGAACGAAAGAACAATCAAATGAATATACAAAAAAAGGCAGGAATAAAAAAAAACGAAAAAGTCACAAAAAGGTGCATCAAAGGATGAAAAGAACATAAATGATTGTAAAACAAACTCGACTACAAACAAAGCAAGGGGGGGGGGGGTGGGGGGGGGGGGGGGGGGGGGGGGGGGGGGGGGGGGGGAGGGGTGGGGGGGGGGGGGGGGGGGGGGGGTAGGGAGAGAAAAAAACCAACAACCAACAAACAAACAAACCAAAAACAAAACAACAAACTCTCAAAACTTTGCATTGGTAATACTGCGATTACTACCTCACAGGGATACTTTGCATTGGTAATACTGCGATTACTACCTCACAGGGATACTTTGCATTGGTAATACTGCGATTACTACCTCACAGGGCAAACTTTGCATTGGTAATACTGCGATTACTACCTCACAGGGATACTTTGCATTGGTAATACTGCGATTACTACCTCACAGGGCAAACTTTGCATTGGTAATACTGCGATTACTACCTCACAGGGCATACTTTGCATTGGTAATACTGCGATTACTACCTCACAGGGCATACTTTGCATTGGTAATACTGCGATTACTACCTCACAGGGCAAACTTTGCATTGGTAATACTGCGATTACTACCTCACAGGGCAAACTTTGCATTGGTAATACTGCGATTACTACCTCACAGGGCAAACTTTGCATTGGTAATACTGCGATTACTACCTCACAGGGCAAACTTTGCATTGGTAATACTGCGATTACTACCTCACAGGGCAAACTTTGCATTGGTAATACTGCGATTACTACCTCACAGGGCAAACTTTGCATTGGTAATACTGCGATTACTACCTCACAGGGCAAACTTTGCATTGCATGCGATTACTACCTCACAGGGATACTTTGCATTGGTAATACTGCGATTACTACCTCACAGGGCATACTACACATTGGTAATACTGGGATTACTACCTCACAGGGCATACTACACATTGGTAATACTGCGATTACTACCTCACAGGGCATACTACGCACTGCAAAACATTGTTTGCAAGTGAAATGTTAAAAAAAAAAAATCGAGAAATAAATACGGTTATCAAATAAACAATCAATTACTCACTAAGCAACTACCGAACTAGATGAATAAATTAACAGGTAAAGGAAGGAACGAATTATGTTTATTTACCTGTCTATCTGCTTACCTATCTATTTACCTACCTTTCTAAAAGCTTGGTTGCATTTCATTACATAATCGAAGTTAACTATTCTACTAATCTAATTACTGAACATTTTGATTTTGTTACTTCGCAATTTTGTCATTATTTTCCCTGAAATGTGCAAGTTTTAATACAACAACTTTCTTCTTATGAATATAATATACACCTGTCTCTCTCTCCCTCACACACACACACGAAAATGTTACTGGGTCATGATGAGAAGTTTTTTTCGGTATGAATGTTGAACCGTCCTGTTGTATCAAAAGGTGTGATGTTGGAAGTGTTTGTTGCTGACTCTAATGATAGACCGATCATAATTATATAGGAGCAGGCAATACAAATAAATGTGCCTTCGAAGGGGATTACGATGGTTCCCTCAGGCAGCTAGTGAAGGGCTTCTCATATTTATAATATATTCACCCCAATTTCTTCATCTTCACCTTTTTTTTTTTTTTAATTTTTTTTTTAATAATAAGTTCAAATCTTTGACAAGTCATTACTATAACGACTGAAGAATTGTTAACCTGCACTTGTTTTCCCCCACTACTTAATTGTTCAGCATTATATATATATATATATATATATATATATATATATATATATATATAATATATATTGAATTATAAACAAAGCTTGCTCTTATGTCTTAGATTGAAGAAATAGGGGGAGATACGCATTCATATCTGCAGTGGTAGATGATTCCGCCTAACTAACAGTATGTGCTTGAGTGGGTGAATGGGGAAAATAAATAAATGCTTCTCAAAATGAGCCTTCAGCAAGCTTATATTCTCCAAGGGTGAGACATCCTCCAATAGGGAGGGAAACTCACTAACATATAACTCCTGGTCATATACCGATATTTCGAAACTTGGTGGTTTCTCCTCAGTGACCGCGGAAAGTGGTAATTTGACTCCTCTGCCTTTTCAGTTTTAAGAAGAATACAATCCCAGAAAAGGTTGGTGTGCAATACCGTAGTATGTTTGTTGAGTTTTCAAAAAACCAACCAAAGGTGCCATCTAAGAAGCAAAAGAAATCATAAAAGAGCAAAACAAACTACATTTTCTTGTGAAAAGTAAAAAATATAAAAGATATCCTCTAAGACACAAGTGCTGAGGGCAAGTTCTTGGAATGAATCCGCAAGGGACTAAAATACAACAAACTAATAAATTCCAAGGATAAGTACCGCACCGTTCCAGCAACTTACAGAGCAGCTTGGTGTTGCAATGACTGCAAGAAATATTGAATTATAAACAAAGCTTGCTCTTATGTCTTAGATTGAAGAAATAGGGGGAGATACGCATTCATATCTGTAAGTTGCTGGAACGGTGCGGTACTTATCCTTGGAATTTATTAGTTTGTTGTATTTTAGTCCCTTGCGGATTCATTCCAAGAACTTGCCCTCAGCACTTGTGTCTTAGAGGATATCTTTTTATATTTTTTACTTTTCACAAGAAAATGTAGTTTGTTTTGCTCTTTTATGATTTTCTTTTGCTTCTTAGATGGCACCTTTGGTTGGTTTTTTGAAAACTCAACAAACATACTACGGTATTGCACACCAACCTTTTCTGGGATTGTATTCTTCTTAAAACTGAAAAGGCAGAGGAGTCAAATTACCACTTTCCGCGGTCACTGAGGAGAAACCACCAAGTTTCGAAATATCGGTATATGACCAGGAGTTATATGTTAGTGAGTTTCCCTCTCTATTGGAGGATGTCTCACCCTTGGAGAATATAAGCTTGCTGAAGGCTCATTTTGAGAAGCATTTATTTTATTTCCCCATTCACCCACTCAAGCACATACTGTTAGTTAGGCGGAATCATCTACCACTGCAGATATGAATGCGTATCTCCCCCTATTTCTTCAATCTAAGACATAAGAGCAAGCTTTGTTTATAATTCAATATTTCTTGCAGTCATTGCAACACCAAGCTGCTCTGTAAGTTGCTGGAACGGTGCGGTACTTATCCTTGGAATTTATTAGTTTGTTGTAATATATATATATATATATATATATATATATATATATATATATATATATACATATATATGTGTGTGTGTGTGTGTGTGCGCGCGCGCGCGTGCCTGTATGCGAGTGCGTGCCCGTGTGCGAGTGTGTCCGCATGTATTGTGTGTGTCTGCGCGCACGTGTGTCTGCACGCACGTGTGTTTGCGCGCGAGCGTGTGTGTGTGTCGCCTTGCGTGTAAACGTAGCCGTGTTTGCGTGTATCGATGAGAATATTTGAACGAAATGGCTAATCATCAGATGACATCTGTCATAACCGATTACACGTAAAACAATTAAAAACAAAACAAACAGAACTTTAAATGAAATAAACTGGAAAAAAAAACGCATACAAATATATAAAAAGAATCGGATGAATAAGAAAAAGTAAAAGTAATACGAGCAATCAAAATGATTGTTTTAAAACATGTTTTGAAATGTGATGGAGAAATACTTTTCCGTCACATCATTTTTATCTTTTCTCTCTCTTTCTCACCCCCCCCCCCCCCTTACACTCCCTCCCTCCCCCCCCCCCCCACACACACATGAACTTTTACTTGGTCAACGGAGTGTGTTCATGACGAAAAGTCTTTCTCCGTATGGATTTGAACTGTCTAGTTGTGTCAAAAACTGGAAAGTGGGGAAGTGTTTGTTGCTGACTTTAATAATAGACCGATCGTGTGTGTGTGTGTGTGTGTGTGTGTGTGTGTGTGTGTGTGTGTGGTGTGTGTGCGCGTGTGCGTGCGTGCGTGCGTGCGTGCGTGCGTATGTGTGTGTCCACTCGCGCGCGCGCGCGTACGTGCGTGCGTTTGTGAGTGCGCGCACGTGTGCGAGTGCGTCCGTATGAATTGAATGTTTTTGAGCGCAGGTGTGTGTGTGTGTGTGTGTGTGTGTGCGTGCGCGTGCGCGCGCCTGTGTGTGTAGCCTTACGTGTAAACGTAGCCGTGTGTGTACATGTATGTGTGTCCGTATGCATGCGTCTGTGTAGTTATTTGAAAGAAATCGCTTATCAGAAGATGACATCAGTAATAACCGATTAAAAGGGGGGAAAACTAACAGAACTTTTAAATGAAATAAAGAAAAAAAAAAGACATAAAAAATCATAGAAAAATGAAAGAAAATACAATCGGATAAATGAAAAAAAAAATACGTGCAATTTTAGATCATTCTTTAAAATGCTTTCAAATAAGATGGATAAATACTTTTCCACATTTTTTTTTTACCCACCCACCCCCCACCCCCCTCCGTACCTCCCACACACATGAAATGTTACTTGGTCAACTCATTGTGTTCGTGACGAGAGGTCTTACTCGCTATGGATTTTAACTGACCCGTTACTTGTATCCAAAAGTGGGAGGATGGAAAGTGTTTGTTGCTGAATTTAATGATAGACCGATTGTGTGTGTGTGTGTGTGTGTGTGTGAGTGCGTGTGTGTGTGTGTGTGTGTGTGTGTGTGGTGTGTGTGTGTGTGTGTGTGTGTGTGTGTGTGTGTGTGTGTGTGTGTGGGCGTGCGCGCATGCCTGTATGCGAGTGCGTGCCCGTGTGCGAGTGTGTCCGTATGTATTGCGTGTGCCTGCGCGCACGTGTGTCTGCGCGCACGTGTGTCTGCACGTACGTGTGTTTGCGCGCGAGCGCGCGCGCGTGTGTGTGTGTAGCCTTGCGTGTAAACGCAGCCGTGTTTGCGTGTGTCTATGAGAATATTTGAATGAAATGGCTAATCATCAGATGACAACCGATTACACGTAAAACAATTAAAAAACAAAACAAACAGAACTTTAAATGAAATAAACTGGAAAAAAGGCATACACATTTTTAAAAAAAAAAAGAAGTAAAAAATAGAATCGGATGAATAAGAAAAAAATAATACGAGAAATCAAAATGATATATATTTTTTTTTTTTTTTTTTTGCTGTCCCAACCTCTGCGCCACCTCAGAGGCAGTGCACACACACGCCGCTCATTCCGACACCCCGTCCACAGCCATAGCCCGGTCAGCCCCGCCGCAGCCCCGGCACCGACAATCCACAGGGAGCAGTCAATGTCAAGTCGTCAAGAGGCAACCCACCGGAGAAGACACTGCACTGCTGCCGAGTCACTTCGGTGGTGTTCAGTGGCGCCTGTTCTGATCTAACATACGCAGGACACCACCTACTAAGCCCCCTACTGACGACAATAATTGCTTAGTCGCGGAGCCGGCGTGAGTGAGCTCTCCCTCCGGAGGGCACCACCACGTCCGTCCAACGACAGCCCCCATCGACTCGCCGATACCGGTGACCCCGACAGAACCAAACCAAGGCCACAGACGTGGAGAGGACATCGAAACTGAAGTCACCATGAGAGCAGGGCATGAAGGGCCACAGAATTTGAGACTTTTTTTTTTTTAATGCTGATCGATGAGAATGAGGATGATTAAGATGATGCTACGGATTTCCATTTCGGTCTGAGACTACATGACAGGGCTGTACTCTACGCTTCCTTTCATAATATATCCCGGCGTCAACCAGGCCCGAGAGATACAGGCACCTGCAGTGTTGGTCAGGAAATTTGAGCAACACTCTCAGAAACGCATCCATTAAGTGGATGAAACTCGACTGTGTGGTCCCAGTCTTCCCAACCGAGTCCGCAGCAAACTCAACTCTGGGTAGGAGCCGGTCGGGGCAGAAAAACCCACATGACTCTGACGGGATTCGAACCCACGACCTCCCAGCCGGGAGTCCGCAACGTTAACCACTTCGCCACGGCGGCTGGTCTTTTAAACGTTTTGAAATGTGATGGAGAATTACTTTTCCATCACCTTCTTTTTATCTGTTCTCTCCCCCCCCCCCCCCCCCCCCACACACACACACACACGAACTGTTACTTGGTCAACTGAGTGTGTTCATGACGAGAAGTCTTTCTCCGTATGGATTTGAACTGTCTAGTTGTGTCAAAAACTGGAAAGTGGGGAAGTGTTTGTTGCTGACTTTAATAATAGACCGATCGTGTGTGTGTGTGTGTGTGTGTGTGTGTGTGTGTGTGTGTGTGTGTGTGTGTGTTGTTGTTGTTCTGTTTTACGTCTTTCCACATTACGTGATATTAGACGGAAAAAAAAGGGAGGGGGGGGGGGGGGCGGGGGGAGGGAGGGGGAGGGGTAAAAAACGGTTAACACTATGAGGTACAATAACTAACTTATCTACAGCAATAACACAAAAGTAGAAAATCCACTTAATCAAAGACTGAAAAAAAAAAAAAACCCACACAAAAAAACCTCAAAACATGTAACTCTTCTGTCTCATCGCACCACTGACTGTTATATGTTATAAATATTTGCCAATTGGACTTTTAGCTAAGTGCAAAAAGAAAAGATACGTTTCACTTGCTGACAGTGACCGGAAAACATTTTGACTAGGCTGTACAGACGTATTTGGAATGAATTTTTTCATTAAGTTACACAAAAGAATGTGATCAGTTGATATGCTATGACCACATATACAATGTATATTTTGACATACTTTGTTTTAAAACAATCCAATTTCCATCTACAGATCAAGGAACTTATCTGTCGTCTACGATAAATGTTTTGATCATACTTACTTAACATTTCATGAATACTTCTCATTTCATCGTGTAAACCAAAACACCCAGTTTCTCTTTCTATCAAATGAAAATTAGAAAATTGTACTTTCTCTGCCAAAGTATAGCACTCTTGCATTGACATAGAGAAGTTCAAAAAATGCGAATCTGATGATCGTTTTGCTCCTCTCTTTGCCAGAACATCAACCTTTTCATTATAGTATAACCCACAGTGGGAGGGCACCCAAAGAAATGTTATTTCAGTGTCTCTGGCTGAGAGGAAGTGTACTAAATTATTTATTTCAGTGATCATCTCAGGTCGAACTTTTAATCTAAAATTCTTCATTGCAGTAAGAACTGACTTGGAATCTACGCATAAAACAACTTTAAATAAATTTTGAGGGTAATCAATAACACACTTTAAAGCCATAATTATAGCAGTTAACTCAGCAGTGAATATAGATTTGTTTTTTCCAAGATAATAGGACTTTTCTTCGTTAAGACCTGGGATAATGTATGCTGCACCTGCATGTTCATTGATTAATGACCCATCAGTGTATATCTTAAAATGGTTGGAATGTGATTCATGCAAATGCATTTTTATATTGGATAATAACAAATTAGTATTTTCAGCCTTTGTTAAATCTGTATGGTCAATATCAAAACGTGCTCGTATTAGTTTCCATGGGGGGATAGGAGACACAATAGATCTTTTTGCAATAGATGTTAGTTTAATATCTGAGGATTCTAAAATCGAGGAAATATATGTTCTTAGAGTCGTTTGAGATGATATATTTTTAGCCCTTTTGGGAAAATCAATGTCCGATTTAATATTTATTTCAGGGCCTATATTGTTATCTATAGTAGAACTTCTTATAACAAATTTGGTGCATGCAAGATTCCTATATTCTTCCAGTGGTAATCTCCCAGCAGCACTGTATGCTTTTGTACAAGAGGCATGGACCGGTAGTCCCATGGCTATCTTATATGCTTTGGAATCAATACTTTGAAGTTTTTTCAGTAAGTATTTGGGTGCACTGAAGAACACCTCTTGTGCATACGTTAATTTTGATCTAACCAGTGCAGTAGAAAGGTGCAAAAGAGCAACTGTGTTCTGAGCCCAAGCATGCTTGCTAATAATCTTTAATAGATTTAAACTTTTTCGAGCTTTTGTTAGAATATGCTCTATATGAAAATTCCATGACAACTTTGATGTTAAATTTACTCCAAGGAATTTCACTAT
>CM031604.1:10036423-10048923 GCA_018398815.1 Conus ventricosus | reverse complement strand
TGAGAATGATGAATGATGGACAAGAACGGATGTTCAAAACTTAAAACCGATGAATGGTAGACTGTGAGAAAAGAAGGAGAACGTGGTAATGAATAATGACAGTCGAGAGGAGACGACCACTACGACTGGAGAAGATCCAATGATGGACCGCTGGGAGGGGGGGGGGGGGGGGGGGGGGGGGGGGGGGGAGAGCGATCAATGAATGATAGGCCTGGGAGAAAAAGAAAAGATTGTTATTCTGACGACTGATGATGAGAATTGGAGAATGATGAATGATTAACGGCAGAACGTTCAGCATGAAAAATGATGGACGGAATGAGAATAGGAGAGCGTGATGACTGTGAATGGCAGACAGGTTAGAAGAACAGCAGAAGGCAAGTATGATGAATGATGAGGACGGAGGAGTGGAAAATGTAATGAAAATGAATGACGGACGGAATGAGGAGAGAAGAGCGTACTAATGGTGAATGTTAGACAGTATAAAAATATGAGTGTTAAAAATTTTGAGAAAGACCTTTAAATCTGTTAAAAAAAATAGACCGATCCAAAATAAAGTCAGCACCGTTCAGGATGAAAGACGTTAACTTTCTCATATAGAAAGGAAACATCGTCAGAAGATAGAGGAACTTTGCTTCAAGCCCTACAACACAAAAAGCAAAAGAGATCCAAGTGTGCTAACAGTTCAGGATTCATCACATGGAGATCACTTTCCAACACTCTGTCGAAGAAGTCGTAGTAGTGGTGAAGTCACTGAAACATGGCAAGGCTGCATGCATTGACAATATTCCTGAAGACCACCACTTGAATATGGCGGAAAGACAGGAGTTGATATGGATGCAACGTTTTCCACAAACCCACCAACTCCCTACGCCAGCAACTGACTCAAACTGTCAAAGACAAAATGGACCCCCTCAAGCAGTGTGGTGTAGTGTACTAGGTAGGTTGTCAAGACTGTGCCCATACCTACATTGGTGAGACAGCAAGACCACTCACCACCCGTCTACAGGAACACCGAAACCGATCTACGTCTGCCATTTACGAGCACCTACAAGCCACAGGCCACAGTTTCAGCCCTTAAGAAACCAAGATATTAACTACAGAGCCCTTTCTCACAAAAAGAAAAGTTAAAGAGGCCATCGAAATCAAGACCAGACGCCCCAGCCTGAACAGAGATCAAGGCTTTGAACTCCCCCCCCCCCCCCCCCATCTACAATCAGATCCTGACAACCGCTCACTCCACACAACAGTCCTCCATCTACAATCAGATCCTGACAACTGCCCACTCCACACAACAGTCGCCCCACCAGGCCTCGCTGCCACAACAGCAACAGTGAGCTGATGAAGGCAGGGCGATCCTGCCGAAATATTCTCCAAATATGCTTTGATTCCGAGTCCTATAACCATTTTTCTAATGTTGAATTCAGAATCCAGAAACCTACATTCTTATTTAAGGAGTTAATATATTAACTGCTAACTGCAACAACATTTAGAACATTGGCGAGTGGCTAAAGCCAAAGAGACTCCATCACTAATCGTCACCCTTCCAAAGAGAGGAAATCCTCAACACGGCCAGACAACCGCAACATCAGTTAGACCAGCAATGTAAGCAACGTACTGTTCAAAATCATTCTGAACAGATTACAGCAGCAGACACTGAATCTGTATCTGAAAGGCATGAGACAGATCTGAACCCTTCGCCAAAAAACCCATCGTCAACACAGCGCAGGCCTCCAAGGGTGGTACAGGACTGCTTAAAAGGCAGGTGAAGGCAGTTCTTCTCTGGGTCCTCCCCAGCACCTTCGGGTGTTTCTTTTCTTCAGCAGCAGACACTGAATCTGTATCTGGAAGGCATGAGACAGATCTTAACCCTTCGCCAAAAAAACACCTGAAGATTTGCTGACGCCAGCAAAGCAAAGAAATGACGTTGGCAATTGTCAGGAAGACCCAACGGGCCCGCTAGAACAATCGTCCAGGAAAACTGAAGGAGCGAGACCAAGGAGAATACAAAAAAAAAAAGAAGAAGAGAGAACTGACAAAATTGCAGAATGTACATAGAAACCATTCGCACAGCCTTAGGCCTCGGAACACAACCGACAGAATTGCAGGAATCTGGTGAACAGTTCTTCAGAGCGATGCCTCAATGACTTCAGACGGACCTGGGAAAAACAAGTCAATATTAGTGATACCAAGACAAAAATACTCTAGTATCTTTACACGATTTTTGAAATCCAGAACGTGTGCGTGATTCTAGGATTGAGTATCTGTTAACATTAAAAAAACAATAAACTGGATACACGGCTTTGATATGTGTGCAGTCCCATTTCAATCATGTACATGTTTAATTTATCTATCTCCAGTTGAGGAATATTTTGTGCGTAATTCATCACCCTCGATTTCTTATATTTTCATTTGTTTGGATGGAAATATACTCTGACTATACTGTATGCATATCTTTTGATAATATCTTAAGCAGGAACGTCATTTATAGATAGGAGTAGCTTTCACATCGGAAGCAATAATGGCCCACTGAGGGATATGGATATTCTGAAAAGATAACGAGGCTTTGCCGACTCTTGCACAATCAGATTCTCCAGATAAAAAAAAAATGCCGATTCTAAACTTCGCTTACTCTACTAATTTTCACATTTTAGAGTAGTTTAGCAATTAATTTGTTACGGTAAGCTATTCATACTAATTGTACAAACATTTATTTTCATAACACAAAAAATAATAAAAGCAAGCTTTATGACCTTCGCAATCAATGTCATAAAACATTAAAGAATAAATGAAGAAGAATAGCAAACACAAGAGAAAAGGGTATGACGAGAGAGAGAGAGAGAGAGAGAGAGAGAGAGAGAGAGAGAGAGAGAGAGAGAGAGAGAGAGAGAGAGAGGTCTGTGTGTGCGAGTGTGCGCGCTTGCTTGTGTGTGTTGTGAGTGTGTGTGCGCGCGCGCACGCTCGTGTACGTGTGTGAGTGTTTGTCGGGGGGAGCATGAGCCGGCATTTTCGCGCAACTATGTGGACAGATGTGTTTGTGGAGGAGCAACAGGAGAGGGGAAAGATGGGGATGGGAGGTGTGGAGGAGGGGGGCGGGGAGAGAATGTATAGGTAACTTTTCATCTGACACATGTTCTTGTTGCTGTGACCAATTGCTTGGTTTTTTGATGACCAAATGTCTTAACCATACTTTTTTGGTACTTTTTTTTTGCGTGCACAATGCTGGGAATACGACCTGATTTCGTGTTAGTCACAGTGTTTCTCTCTCTCTCTCTCTCTCTGAGACGAAAAATACTTCGCTTCGTAGGAAAAAAAAATCGACACACACACACACACACACGCGCGCGCGCGCGCACACACACACAAACACACATAACGCACGCTCACACATATACACATGCACGCGCGCTCGCACACATACATATATACATATACAACCATTCGTGCGCACGCACACACACACATATTCAACCATGTACGCGTGCACGCAAGATATCCGTCTTTCTGTCTCTCTGTCTCTGTCTCTCTCTGAGATGGACTTATGGGAATGGAAGTGTCGTTGTAGTTAATGCGTACAAATATATTGGAATATACTTCACAATAAAACTTACTTTCAACTTTGCATGCCAAGATATCGTAAACAGAGCGAAGGAAGCAGCAATAGCTATCCATCACATTTTGTATGAATTAGATTGCAACTCATTTTGTATTTTTTCTAAGTTGTTTGACTCACAAGTTCAGCCAATTTTGCAGTAAGGGGCCGAAATCTGGGCTTTCGAAACAAATGCAATCATAGTTCATTTATATGCATTAAAGAATTTTCTAAATGTTGACATCAGAACTTCTAATAACATGATGTATGGTGAATTAGGAAGGTATCCAATTGATCTAAACTCGTATGTAAAATGCGTTAAATACTGACTAAAGCTGACTAGAATAGATGAATGAAGAATACCTTTTAAAGCGTATAGAATGCTGTTGTTTTTAGACAATAATGTTAAGAAGGCATGGGCTTCCAGGGTACGACAGTGTTTGAAATCTTATGGGTTTGGACTTGTCTGGGATAACCAGGGTGTTCAGGATGCATGTGGGTTTTTGAAATGTCTTAATGAGAGGATTGTTGACTGTAGATGGCACAACTGGCATGAACGTGTCCATCACAGCGATAGATTCATACAGTGAAGAAATTTTAAGACTACTCACGAGTTGGAACGATATATTAATATAAAAACTGAATCGATATATTAGGAGCACATTGGCTAAATTCAGATTCGGTGTTTCTGACATTGCCTGCCATGGTTGAAGATATTCCAGCCCAATGATGAACGGGACGTGAAGACAATGTGAGGATGATGAACACGGAAAGAGAAAACGACGCATGAATGACTAAAAGGGAGATGAAGATGAAAGAGGGATGGGAGAAGAACGACAGAATAATGAAAAAACAGTTAACACAAGCTAATAAGGACGTGAGAAGAACGACAAAATAATGAAAAAACAGTTAACACAAGCTAATAAGGACGTGAGAAGAACGACAGAATAATGAAAAAACAGTTAACACAAGTTAATAAGGACGTGAGAAGAACGACAGAATAATGAAAAAACAGTTAACACAAGCTAATAAGGACGTGAAAAGAACGACAAAATAATGAAAAAACAGTTAACACAAGCTAATAAGGACGTGAAAAGAACGACAAAATAATGAAAAAACAGTTAACACAAGCTAATAAGGACGTGAAAAGAACGACAAAATAATGAAAAAACAGTTAACACAAGCTAATAAGGACGTGAGAAGAACGACAAAATAATGAAAAAACAGTTAACACAAGCTAATAAGGACGTGAGAAGAACGACAGAATAATGAAAAAACAGTTAACACAAGCTAATAAGGACGTGAGAAGAACGACAAAATAATGAAAAAAACAGTTAACACAAGCTAATAAGGACGTGAGAAGAACGACAAAATAATGAAAAAACAGTTAACACAAGCTAATAAGGACGTGAGAAGAACGTATAACGGACGGGATGAAAACGGAACGTAAGAATAGTGAAGGAAGTATGAAAGGAGAAAAAGTGAAAGAAGAATAACAGACCATTAACGATGAGAGGTGGGATGAGATGACATAATATCCATGAAGGAGAGGCGAAGAGGAGAATGTGAAAATGATGTACGGTGGACAGGACAGTAGCATGGGGTTGACAGAAGAAGGGTTCATGAGAGGAAAAAAGGCGAGAACATGATGAGAATGATTGATGGCATGAGAACAGAACTGCGTGAGAACGATCCGGTGATGGACAAAACTCGGGGGGTGGGGGGGGTGGGGGGGGGGGGGGGGGGGGTGAAACGAGAGAACAATAACATTTTCACGAGGTGAAAAGAAGAAAAAATGAAAAATGATGAACAGGGGACGGGACAAGAAAAGAGAAAGAGAGAAAGCAGCGTCAGGACGATGGACTGCCTAAAAGTAAGATACCGTAAGAATAATTCAATACAGGAGGAAACAGATGAAGTGATGACGAGAATGATGTATCTCATGGACGCAATAAGGAGAGAAAAACGCAAAATGGACGAGATGAACAGAGACGAACGTGAAAATAATGAATAACGGACGGGGGAAGAAAGTGAGAAATTTCAGGGATGAAGATGAGCAGAAGTAACGAACGTCAGACGTGATTAGAAGAATGAGAAGACGTTAACGGAAGGAATGACTTATAAAGAAGAACAGGAGAACGTCAATAAATGGTGAAAGAAGTAAGGAGTATAAACGACATACACCATGAAACCAAGACACCGTAAAGATTATGACTGACTGCCAAGAATGAGAACACGGTGAATGATCGACGGGACTAGAACAAGATAATTATGACCGGACTGAAAAAATAACATGAGAACGACGAAAGAGGGACAACGGGGAAGAAAAAGGGATGAATAACGGACGGAAGAAAAAACTAAAGAAGGGTGAAGACAGGGGAAAAGGAGAACGATAGAATGATTAAAGAGGGATGGGAAAAAAGTGGAAATGATGATAAAGACGTGGCAAACTAATGTGTGAGCGATGAAGAGCTGTTCGGATAAGAAGGCAAGACACTGAAGATGGCGCATGTAGCCCCGACTGGAAGAACACAGGCTAACGCCAAAACGATTAAAGAATGGACGAGACGAGAATATGAGGTGACTAATGATCGAGATGATTAAGCGTCACAATCATGAATGAAGGGTGGGATGAAAAGAGGAAAGTGATATCTATGAACGAGAGGTCAAAAGAAGAATGTGAGCCTGACAAGCGATGTATGAACGGTGATGGGCGGAATTGTGGAAGTGAAAACAACGTGAGAACGATGGACGGAATAAGAAGGAAAAGAAGAGAGGAGTGTCATACCGATGGATTAATGAACACTGGACAGCGTTGGAATGGTGCAGTGATGGCCAGACTAAAACAAAGAAAACATGGGAATGATGAGTGTTGGCAAACAGAGAAAAGGAGAATGATGAACGGGAAACTGGATGACAGGAGGGAAATTAGTGGGAAGAACGTGGGAATCCTGGAGTACATGAAAACCGGACATGGTCAGTCATCCAATGATGAACAGAATGGAAAGGGAACGATAGTACAACGAGCTCTGGACGCGATCAGAAATGGAGAGAAGAGAGAGAGAGAGAGAGAGAGAGAGAGAGAGAGAGAGAGAGAGAGAGAGAGAGAGAGAGAGAGGAGAGAGAGAGAGAGAGAGAGAGAGAGAGAGAGAAAGAGAGAGAGAGAATGACAAGTGACAGACAAAATTAGAGAAGAGAAAGTGGGGATGGTGAAAGAACGTGTTGAAGAGGACGACGCGAATATGATGAATGTTGGACAGAGGGAAAGGTGAAATGATGAATGTTGGACAGAGGGAAAGGTGAAAATGATGAATGCAGGACAGAGGGAAAGGTGAAATGATGAATGTGGACAGAGGGAAAGGTGAAATGATGAATGTTGGACAGAGGGAAAGGTGAAAATGATGAATGTTGGACAGAGGGAAAGGTGAAAATGATGAATGTTGTACAGAGGGAAAGGTGAAAATGATGAATGTTGGACAGAGGGAAATGTGAAAATGATGAATGTTGGACAGAGGGAAATGTGAAAATGATGAATGCAGGACAGAGGGAAAGGTGAAATGATGAATGTTGGACAGAGGGAAAGGTGAAAATGATGAATGTTGGACAGAGGGAAAGGTGAAAATGATGAATGTTGTACAGAGGGAAAGGTGAAAATGATGAATGTTGGACAGAGGGAAAGGTGAAATGATGAATGCAGGACAGAGGGAAAGGTGAAAATGACGAATGTTGGACAGAGGGAAAGGTGAAAATGATGAATGTTGGACAGAGGGAAAGGTGAAATGATGAATGCAGGACAGAGGGAAAAGTGAAAATGATGAATGTTGGACAGAGGGAAAGGTGAAAATGATGAATGTTGGACAGAGGGAAAAGTGAAAATGATGAATGTTGGACAGAGGGAAAAGTGAAAATGATGAATGTTGGACAGAGGGAAAAGTGAAAATGATGAATGCAGGACAGAGGGAAAAGTGAAAATGACGAATGCTTGACAGAGGGAAAGGTGCAAATGATGAATGTTGGACAGAGGGAAAGGTGAAAATGATGAATGCTGGACTTGGGGGTGGGGTGGGGGTGGGGGAGTTGTGTATGATGAATGTCGGACAGAGTCAGCCTGAGAATTTGTTGAGGGAGGAGGGGAGGGAGGGGGGGGGGACGTGGGAATGATGACTACTGGACGGGACAAAACATGAGAACTATGAATGTTTGACCGGGGTAAACGTGAGAACAATGAATGTTTGATTGGGGAAAGGGTGAAAATAATAAACGGTGGATGGGAAAAAGGGTAAAAACGATGAAATGTTGGACCGAGACAAGCGTGAGAATGAAGAATGTTGGATGGGGGAAACGTTAAATGAAACAGTTTACAGTGGCTGAAACCGTGATTATGATGAATATGGGGCGGGTGGAAACATAAGAATAATGAATGCAGCACATGGGAAAACGTGAAAATGATCAATCTCAGAGTGGGGTAAAATGTGAGAATGATCAATGCTGGAGTGGGGGGAGAACGTGAGTATAATGAATGTAGGACAGAGGGAGACTTGAAAATGACGAATGTCGGACTGGGGAAAACGTAAAAACGACGAATGTGTGTTCGTTCGTTGTTCGTTCTTTGTTTTTACGTCTTTTCACCATAAGTGATATTAGACCAAAGTGTGCGTGAGTGAGTGCATTCTGTCTGTGAGTGTGTGAGAGTGTAAATCTGTGAGGTAATGTAAAACTGTGAACACTGCATTAACAGCAAAGAGGTAATGTTAAAGATACATATAACAAACAAAATGTAAAATACAGAAACGTGGGTGGGTGGAAAATGAACATTATACGAATGTGTGCGTGCGTGCGTGCGTGCGTGCGTGCGTGTATGCGTGCGTACGTGCACGCACGCGCGCGCGCGTGCGCGCGCGTGCGTGTGTGTGTGTGTGTGTGTGTGTGTGTGTTGTGTGTGTGTGTGTGTGTGTGTGTGTGTGAATGATGAATGTTTGAATAGGGGCAAAAACACGAGTGATGAATGCTGAATAGGGTCGGGGGGGGGGACGTGTGAGAATGAATAATGCTGGACTGAGGGATTGATGAAAACTGGACAGTAGGAAAAGGTGCGAAGGATGGATGTTGAATTTGGGGGACTGGACGAGGGGAGGAGGAGGGGGGGGGGGGGGGGGGGGTAGGGGGAGGGGGGGGGGGGGGGGGGGGGAGGAGACGCGAGAATGGTGCATGCCTGACGGGAGGAGACAATGAGAATGATGAATGTCAGACTGGAGAAGACGAGAAGAAGGCAGGAAAGATGAACAACAGACGGAAAGATGGTGGCGACATTGCTGAACGAAAGACCGATGAGGAAAGCGAAGGAAAGAGAAGAGGGTGTGAGAATGATGGCCTTAATAATGAAAACAGGTTAGCCCGGAGTAACAGTGGCCACAACCAGCACGGAATGAGACAGAACGAGAAGACGGGAGCGCGGTGATCATGAATGGCTGACACGATGAGACGAAGAGAACGTAACAATGTTGAGTGTAGGGCGGGGGACAAGAGTAAACGAAGAACATGAAACATGAGCATGATATAACTGAGAGACGGTAACTGGGTCACGTGAGAACGATAAACGAAGAACATGAAACATGAGCATGATATAACTGAGAGACGGTAACTGGGTCACGTGAGAACGATAAACGATGAACATGAAACATGAGCATGATATAACTGAGAGACGGTAACTGGGTCACGTGAGAACGATAAACGATGGACAAGTGAAAAAAGAAGAAACGAATATCAATGGATGTGAGGAAATGACAACGTGAAACTGATGAATGATGGTCTATGGGAGGAAAGGAATTTTAGAGAATGAATGACAGATGGGAGAAGAACAGAAGAATGATTGGCGGGATGGGAAAGAGAAGACTGGATGGTGTTGAATATGATTCGTCCACCTACTGTTCAATACCGCGAAAGAAAAGTACAGGGTAACAATGGAAATGACTGTGTCATAAGTTCGTAGCAATGCAGAACAGGTCAGCAGTGTATAAAAGAAAATGTCTAGAGCAGAGAAGAATGAAAGGGGGAGGGGGGTGGGGGAACTGCAGGAGTTCAGTGGTTGGAGGTGTAGGGGGGAAGACCAAACATGACATACGAGAATGGAGGATATGGAAACATGAATAATGTGGGCATAGGTGGTAATGGAATGGCTAAAGATTAAGAGGTGGGGGGGGGGGGGGGGGGGGGGGGGGAGAGAAACTGAGGGGCTTCAAGTTCAAATCCACGAAATATGAAAAGAAAGCAACTGCAGGGGGGAAAGCGAGAAATTGCCACTGGACGGAGATGGAAACTGGTGGTGGTCCAAACCTTTCGGCATGTTCGCAACACCTTTACATGACAAAGTGAAGGGTCTCTGGAGAACACCCAGGAGTAAACTTGAAAAGCAGAGAGTGGAGGGAAAACTGACCTGAAAAGTACAACATCCTGGTGTGAAAGAATGCAAGTGAGAAGCAAAGGAAAGGAATAAAAAAAAAAGGTGTCGTGATGAGCATCAGAAAATCCTACGTGAGTGGAAATAGTGGTAAAGTGGGATATTCATAAAGAGCTATAGGTGGAATCTATGTAAATTATGTGTGTGTGTGTGTGTGTGTGTGTGTGTGTGTGTGTGTGTGTGTGTGTGTGTGTACGTGCGTGCGTGCGTGTGTATGTGTGTGCGCGCGCGCTCGTGCGCGCGTGCGCGCGCGCGTGCTCGTGCGCGCGCGTGTGTGTGTGTGTGTGTGTGTGTGTGTGTGTGTGTGTGTGTGTGTGTGTGTGTCAAGTGCAACAACAATTTTCTTTACAACCCGATAAAAATCCCTTTGAGAAAACCCCAAGGCAACAAAGAGACATCATCTACATGCCTGATTAGTGAACGGCACCGCAGAATGGACGGCAAGTGCCTGTTCCAGTGGTTGAAACTACTCTCACTCTCTAGTCACCAGACCACAGGAAAGAACTTGCTTCTTAAAAAGTTTATCAACACAGAAAAAAAGAAATGCCTTCCAGACCACAGGAAGATGTTCTGACCACAAATGCAGAAAAGCGTCTGGCAACAATACAAAGAAAAACAAACAAACCCGAATTTAAAAGGAAAGTAAAGTCAAAGAGAGTGACACAAAAGAAGAAATTACAGGCGCCGGATTTCCCGAGGACAAGGGCACAATTCACATTGAAAGATCCTCACCTCCGCCTCTCTCTGCTGCATATCTATGGGGTGAAGTAAAAAAAAAAATATGCAGAGCGTTTAAAACAAAGATTAAAGGATGGGCCATAGAGACTGAAAAAACCCAACAATGAAGAAACAAGAGACAAAAAAGTATTTTAAAAATTCTAAAGAAATAAGGAAACAACGAGTATAATATGGCAAGAAGCCTAGAAGACAGTTTATACAAGAAGAGCGCTATACCCACCCCACCCACCCCTTCTTCTGGCATGGGGTTTTCACTGTACAAGGTGAGAGGTGTGCAGTATATTGGCTCACAGGATGACAAAGATGACCGAGGTGAAAAGCAAACACATTAAAGGGACGGTCAAGCAGGTTTTAATAAGTATCATACGGGAAATTCTTTCAGAAAAACTGGGTTCTCATGCTGGCAACATCAGAAAGTTGTTTCAGGATACTCAAGAGAATGCACGCTACAGCAGGAATGAGTTTCGTGAGACCTCTAACGTCCTTTCCTCGAGGATTTTGTGGACTTCCATTTTCACTCACCGAAAGAAAGGAAGCGGGGGTGCGTCAGCGAATGAGCAGCCCTGAAGGCACTGAGGGGAAGGGGAGGGGGGGGGGGGGAGGGCAGACGTTCGGAAGAGATTAAGTGGGCCTTATATAATGAAAGATAAACACTACAAACATCAGTTAAAACAACAGGTAGGACGAAGAAGAAAGGCCAGAAAACGTTCGACATGACATCACAGAGCGATCAGGAATAAATGATATAACATGTAGATTTAGAACAAAAGACATCTAAGACATGAAATATACTTCGCTTCGTAGGGGGAAAAAAATCGAGAATTCTGTTCATTCGCTTACAGCACAGCCGCTTGCAGATTTGATACTGACCGTCTTTGCCCTAGCGTTTTTAAACAGCAGGGGCGCCCGCGTGGTGTGTGTGTGTGTGTGTGTGTGTGTGTGTGGTGCAGGTGCGTGTGTGTGTGTGTGTGTGTGTGTGTGTGTGTGTGTGTGTGTGTGTGTGTGTGTGTGTGTAGTGCGTGTGAGTGAGTGAGAGTGAGTGAGTGAGTGAGTGAGTGAGTGAGTGAGTGAGTGAGTGGTGAGTGGTGTGTGTGTGTGTGTGTGTATGTGTGTGTATGTGTGTGTGTGTGCGCGCGCGTGTGCGTGCGTGCGTGTGCGTGCGTGCGCGCGCGCGCGCGTGTGTGTGTGTGTGTGTGTGTGTGTGTGTGTGTGTGTGTGTGTGTGTGAGTTCGCGCGCGTAGTGTGTGTGTGTGTGTGTGTATGTAGTGTGTGTGTGTATGTAGTGTGTGTGTGTGTGTGTGTGTGTGTGTGTGTGTGTGTGTGTGTGGAGTTGAGGGGGGGGGGGGGGGGAAGCCACGTGGCATTCCACCATCTGGAAAGGTATGGGGGTGGAGGTGGAGGAGGGAGGGTGGAAAG
This sequence comes from Conus ventricosus, assembly GCA_018398815.1. NCBI lineage: Eukaryota > Metazoa > Mollusca > Gastropoda > Neogastropoda > Conidae > Conus > Conus ventricosus. Next base: position 10,036,723 of record CM031604.1, on the reverse strand, counting down.
TGAAGGAAGTGGCAGTGAGAGGTGTTGGCAGATGTCTCCAATCAAATATCATAACAGATAATTGCGTATTTCTTTATCACATCGGCTACTGGCGCTGTGGACACAAGTTTATTCTATTAAGTTATTATTTTAAAATTCACTATTGATATTATCATCATCAACAGTAGCAACAGTAATAGTAGCAGCAGTCGCATTTTCTTAAAAAAATACAACCTTTCAAGTTATCACCCATTCACCCGACGCATCACCCCCCCCCCCCCCCCCCCCCCCCCCCCCCCCCCCCCCCCCCCCCCCCCCCCC
>CM031604.1:10021423-10031423 GCA_018398815.1 Conus ventricosus | reverse complement strand
CCCCCGCCTCTCCTCTCCCCGTTCCGTCCGCTGTCTGAGTCAGTCAGTCAGTCACTCTCTCGCTCTCTTTCTCTCTCGCTCTCTCACTGTGTGTGTGTGTACGTGGTGTGTGTGTGTGTGTGTGTGTGTGTGTGTGTGTGTGTGTGTGTGTGTGCGTGTGTGTGTGTGCGTGCGTGCGTGCGTGTGTGTGTGTCTGTGTTTGTGTGTGTGTGTGTGTGTGTGAGAGAGAGAGAGAGAGAGAGAGAGAGAGAGAGAGAGAGAGAGAGAGAGAGGAGAGAGAGAGAGAGAGAGTGTGTGTGTGTGTGTGTGTGCGTGTGCTTGCGTGTGTGCCCGTGTGTGTGTTTGTGTGTGGCGTGTGTGAGCGCGCGCGCGTGTGTATGTGCGTGTGCGCGCGTGTGTGTGTGTGTGTGTGTGTGTGTGGGGTGTATGTGTGAGCGCTCACAAGCCACCTATTCGATTAAAAGAATGACTATTAAGAGAACTCTTTTATGATACGTGAGAATTTCAAAGTTACAGCAGCCTTTTTGCATTCTATGTTGTGCCCGATAAATTTTAAACAAGGAAGAATGTGACGTTTTCCTCTCTTTTTGAGCTTAACCTGCTTTTAAACAGTAGTATACGTTTTGTCTTATTAAGTCACTGACTGTTGTTAAAACGCGAAAAGTGTTCAGTGTGTTCGTGTTCGTATTTGTTTATTCACTGATTGTGTGCTAGCTGAATATATCGTCAGCAGCACTGGGAAGTGTTCTGTGCCTTTTTATTTTAATACTGCGGAGCATGCCACACTTCTTGGTGGTTTGTTAGTAATCTCCTGACCTGTCTTCTGAGTTTATTCCTGCTGACTGCACTACAATGTAGAGCGTTATCGCTTACCAAGTTCTCCTGACCTGTCTTCTGAGTTTATTCCTGCTGACTGCACTACAATGTAGAGTGTTAACGCTTACCAAGTTCTCCTGACCTCAATTTCATTCTATTGATAGGCGTGTTGATAGATGTCTCATTTTGAATGTCTTATCATACCAATTATACTCAAACTTGTCCATTTAAAAAAAAACTATTTCATTTCCCTGATTTTATTTAAAATTTCATTGAAGATAAATCACACTGAAGCTTTTGAGAACATAGCCCCCTCCGCACCCCACCCCCCACCTCGTTTTAATAAATTTTATTTCACAACGATCATTCGGCAAATTGTCGATAATGTAGTCACCATTTAATAATCTTGACCCATCCGAACTGACCTTTCCTATCAACCTTTCTGAAATTTACAAAGCTGTAACAACAAAGAAAACATCGCCACAGGACCGCACGGAACAACCAATGAAAAGGCAGTATAGACCTATCAGAATGTAGTCACAAAAGGCAGTATAGACCTGTGAGAATGTGGTCACAAAAGGCACTACAGACCTCTCAGAATGTGGTCACAAAAGGCAGTATAGACCTATCAGAATGTGGTCACAAAAGGCAGTATAGACCTGTCAGAATGTGGTCACAAAAGGCACTACAGACCTGTCAGAATGTGGTCACAAAAGGCACTACAGACCTGTCAGAATGTGGTCACAAAAGGCAGTATAGACCTGTCAGAATGTGGTCACAAAAGGCACTACAGACCTGTCAGAATGTGGTCACAAAAGGCACTACAGACCTGTCAGAATGTGGTCACAAAAGGCAGTATAGACCTGTCAGAATGTGGTCACAAAAGGCACTACAGACCTGTCAGAATGTGGTCACAAAAGGCACTACAGACCTGTCAGAATGTGGTCACAAAAGGCAGTATAGACCTGTCAGAATGTGGTCACAAAAGGCACTACAGACCTGTCAGAATGTGGTCACAAAAGGCACTACAGACCTGTCAGAATGTGGTCACAAAAGGCAGTATAGACCTGTCAGAATGTGGTCACAAAAGGCACTACAGACCTATCAGAATGTGGTCACAAAAGGCAGTACAGACCTATCAGAATGTGGTCACAAAAGGCCCTACAGACCTATCAGAATGTGGTCACAAAAGGCAGTATAGGCCTGTCAGAATGTGGTCACAAAAGGCAGTATAGACCTGTCAGAATGTGGTCACAAAAGGCACTACAGACCTGTCAGAATGTGGTCACAAAAGGCACTACAGAACTGTCAGAATGTGGTCACAAAAGGCACTACAGACCTATCAGAATGTGGTCACAAAAGGCACTACAGACCTGTCAGAATGTGGTCACAAAAGGCACTACAGACCTGTCAGAATGTGGTCACAAAAGGCACTACAGACCCACAAAGCAACCAGCGAAGAGTAGTAAATGCTATTGGATTCTTTTTTGCACCCATGGTGGTGAGAACACCACAGTATTATGGACTGTGGTGTGTCTCTATTTGACGCCGGGAGCGCAGACACAACCAGCCGTGTCTCCCTGATGAGTCCCGGTCCAGCGGGCGAAAGGCCTCGGAGCAGGCAATACAAATATCTGCCTTCAAAAGGGATTGCGATGGTTCCCTTATGCAGCTAGAGAAGAGTTTTCATATCTGTAACTTTTTTTTTAAAAATAATTTCATTTTCCCAGTTTCTCCATCTTCAAACTCCCCTCCCCTCTCTCCTCCCTCAAGTCCAAATCTTTGCCAGACAGTTCAGTTGCTGGCCTGCGCTTGTTTTTCCCCCCACTATTAGATTGTTCCTCTATGTAATTGTCTGACTTTATTCAAGTTTAAAAGGCTGTGCCAGTCTTGAATAAAAGTTACTCTGTGTTAGGTTTCCTTATGGGAGCAAAACATACCCCACTTGTTTACTGTTTATCGTTTACTGTTCCCTACCTCATTTCATTTCCGATTTTGCTTTGATTAAATTGAGGTTATTTGTATTTGTTTCTGTCCGTCTGTGTGTTTGTCTTTTGATCTCCCTTGCATCTTTGGGTGGATCCTCAGGCGTAGGCTCAAAGACTGTCCCTACATTTTATATTATTTGCATAATGTCTTTAGTTTTACAGCAACTTTTTTTTCCTCCCCACACTTTCGTTTGGTTGCATTTACTACTCTTCGCTGGCTGCTTTGGGGGTGCTATTGGATTCTTTTTTGCACCCATAGTGGTGAGAACACCACAGTATTATGGACTGTGGTGTGTCTCTATTTGACGCCGGGAGCGCAGACACAACCAGCCGTGTCTCCCTGATGAGTCCCGGTCCAGCGGGCGAAAGGCCTCGGAGCAGGCAATACAAATATATCTTCTGCCTTCAAAAGGGATTGCGATGGTTCCCTTATGCAGCTAGAGAAGAGTTTTCATATCTGTAACATTTTTTTTTTTTTTAAATTTCATTTTCCAGTTTCTCCATCTTCAAACTCCCTCCCCTCTCTCCTCCCCTCAAGTCCAAATCTTTGCCAGACAGTTCAGTTGCTGGCCTGCGCTTGTTTTTCCCCCACTATTAGATTGTTCGTCTATGTAATTGTCTGACTTTATTCAAGTTTAAAAGGCTGTGCCAGTCTTGAATAAAAGTTACTCTGTGTTAGGTTTCCTTATGGGAGCAAAACATACCCACTTGTTTACTGGTATAAATGAGTTTATGAACGCAAGCTCCCCCCCCCCTCCTTTCAATCTCCTCGTGACTGTGTGTGTGTGTGTGTGTGTGTGTGTGTGTGTGTGTATGCGTGCGTGCGTGCGCACGCGCGAACGTGTGTGTGTGTGTGTGTGTGTGTGTGCTTGCTAACAGAACTTTCTGTCCTCTGCGTGGTGACAGCCCTGAAATGGCTGCAGGTAGTCAGTTGGCTGGACTACAAAACAAAAGAAACCACCACCGGTGACTGACTCAACATGGCTGACCGCTGACCGGGGTGAAGTTCTCAACAGACGCTGCCACACTGTGGTCGCCTACAACATCAGAGAGGACATGTTGCTGGTGCCAGGTGTGCAAGGGTGTTTTACACTTGACAGAATAAGTAACATAATGCCAGGCGTGGGTAACCTACACTTTCCGGCGAAATCAGCACAGTGTCAGGCGTGCACCGGGAATCCTACACTTTCCGGCGAAATCAGCACAGTGTCAGGCGTGCACCGGGAATCCTACACTTTCCGGCGAAATCAGCACAGTGTCAGGCGTGCACCGGGAATCCTACACTTTACGGCGAAATCAGCACAGTGTCAGGCGTGCACCGGGAATCCTACACTTTACGGCGAAATCAGCACAGTGTCAGGCGTGCACCGGGAAATCCTACACTTTACGGCGAAATTAGCACTGTGTCAGGCGTGCACCGGGAATCCTACACTTTACGGCGAAATTAGCACAGTGTCAGGCGTGCACCGGGAATCCTACACTTTACGGCGAAATCAGCACAGTGTCAGGCGTTGCACCGGGAAATCCTTCACTTTACGGCGAAATTAGCACAGTGTCAGGTGTGCACCGGGAAATCCTACACTTTACGGCGAAATCAGCACAGTGTCAGGCGTGCACCGGGTAACCCATATTTTACGGCGAAAGCAAGTGTAAGTCGTGCACCAGGTATTCTACAATATACGACGAAAGTAACAGTGTCAGGCGTGTATCGGATATTCAACACTTTACAGAGGTAGTACCAATGTCTAGGCATGCTTCGGCCATCTACACCTTACGGAGAAAGTAACAGTGCCAGACGACGTCGGGTATGCTATATTTTACGGCGAAAAAAATCATACTTTGCGTGGACTGGGGTATCCTACACCTTGCGGCGAAAGTAACATGGTGCCATGCGAGCACGGATATCCTACACATTGCAGATTAAATGACATGTTGCAAGGAGTGCACGAATATCCTTCAACTTACGGCGAAAGTACCATGGATGCCAAGTTATACATTTTACGGAGAAAGCAACATGGTGCCAAATGTGAGCGGATATCCTATGTTGAAAGAAACATGGTGACAGATATGTACGGATATCCTACACCGAAAATAACATGGTGCCGGATATGAACGGATATCCTACACCCATAATAAACTGACACCAGTTATAACCGGATATCTTTCACCAAAAATAACATGGTGCCAGATATGAACGGATCTCCTGCACCAAAAATAACATGGTGCCAGATATGAACGGATCTCCTACACCGAAAGTGACATGGTGCCATATACGAACGGATATCCTACACCGAAAATAACATGGTTCTTTATATAAACGGATATCCCACACCAAAAACAACATGGTGCTAGATATGAACGGATATCCCACACCGAAAACAACATGGTGCTAGATATGAACGGATATCCCACACCGAAAATAACATGGTGCTAGATATGAACGGATATCCCACACCGAAAACAACATGGTGCTAGATATGAACGGATATCCCACCGAAAATAACATGGTGCTAGATATGAACGGATATCCCACACCGAAAATAACATGGTGTTTTACGTGAACGGATATCCCACACCGAAAACAACAGGGTGCTTTATATGAACGGATATCCCACACCGAAAATAACAGGGTGCTAGATATGAACGGATATCCCACACCGAAAATAACATGGTGCTAGATATGAACGGATATCCCACACCGAAAATAACATGGTGCTAGATATGAACGGATATCCACACACCGAAAATAACATGGTGCTAGATATGAACGGATATCCCACACCGAAAATAACATGGTGCTAGATATGGACGGATATCCCACACCGAAAATAACATGCTGCTAGATATGAATAGATATCCCACACCGAAAATAACATGGTGCTAGATATGAACGGATATCCCACACCGAAAATAACATGGTGTTTACGTGAACGGATATCCTACACCGAAAACAACATGGTGATTTACGTGAACGGATATTCCACACCGAAAATAACATGGTGCCAGATATGAACGGATATCCTACACCAAAAATAACATGGTGCCAGATATGAACGGATATCCCACACCGAAAATAACGTGGTGCCAGATATGAACGGATATCCCACACCGAAAATAACATGGTGCCAGATATGAACGGATATCACACACCGAAAACAACATGGTGCTAGATATGAACGGATATCCCACACCGAAAATAACATGGTGCTAGATATGAACGGATCTCCCACACCGAAAATAACATGGTGCTAGATATGAACGGATATCCCCACCGAAAATAACAGGGTGCTAGATATGAACGGATATCCCACACCGAAAATAACAGGGTGCTAGATATGAACGGATATCCCACACCGAAAACAACAGGGTGCTTTATATGAACGGATATCCCACACCGAAAATAACAGGGTGCTAGATATGAACGGATATCCCACACCGAAAATAACATTGTGCTAGATATGAACGGATATCCCACACCGAAAATAACATGATGCTAGATATGAACGGATATCCCACACCGAAAATAACATGGTGCTAGATATGAACGAATCTCCCACACCGAAAATAACATGGTGCTAGATATGAACGGATATCCCACACCGAAAATAACATGCTGCTAGATATGAATAGATGTCCCACACCGAAAATAACATGGTGCTAGATATGAACGGATATCCCACACCGAAAATAACATGGTGTTTTACGTGAACGGATATCCTACACCGAAAATAACACGGTGTTTTACGTGAACGGATATTCCACACCGAAAATAACATGGTGCCAGATATGAACGGTTATCCTACACCGAAAATAACATGGTGCCAGATATGAACGGATATCCCACACCGAAAATAACATGGTGCCAGATATGAACGGATATCCCACACCGAAAACAACATGGTGCTAGATATGAACGGATATCCCACACGAAAACAACATGGTGCTAGATATGAACGGATATCCCACACCGAAAATAACATGGTGCCTGGTTGACCCAGCAGTGACGCACCGCTTTCGCAGTTTTGAAGTTCCGACCAACTGAAAAACTGCCGTTTCCATTGCCCATTTTAACTGCTGTTCTCCTCCTTTCCCGTGCTCCACCTTCCCCGCCCCCACACATGCAATCTGAAATGGGTACTATCATCTGTCACATTAGTTATGGTGGATGTACACATCACGCCTGAATGTACCAAACAGCTATAATGAGCAGACAGCCCCTAACATGGCCAATGCACCTATCGCAACAACTAAAAAAAAAGTAGAGAGGCCTGAATTGATCAGTGCAACTATCCAAACAAGTATACACGCGTGGGACAGCCCTGATATCGCCTACTGCATGAGAGATACGTAACAACATCATGAGCAAGTCAAACAAACAGCAACATCAAGCTTTAAAAAAAAAAGGTGGATAGGGACATATGAAAAAAGAAAGATGAGGCCATGGGGAGAAACGAAAGCTTGACGAGGAAACCAAAAAACAGGGATTATGAAAGCTGGATGAGGACATGAGAAAGAAGATACCATGAGAAAAGGAGAGATAGATGAGGATATCATGAGAAAGGAAAGGTAGGTGAGGCCATCATGAGAATGGAAAGATGGATGAGGACATTATCAGAATGGAAAGATGGATGAGGACATTATGAGAATGGAAAGATGGATGAGGACATTATGAGAATGGAAAGATGGATGAGGACATCATGAGAATGGAAAGATGGATGAGGACATTATGAGAATGGAAAGATGGATGAGGACATTATGAGAATGGAAAGATGGATGAGGACATTATGAGAAATGAAAGATGGATGAGGACATTATGAGAAATGAAAGATGGATGAGGACATTATGAGAAATAAAAGATGGATGAGGACATATGAGAATGGAAAGATGGATGAGGACATTATGAAAAATGAAAGATGGATGAGGACATATGAGAAACAAAAGATGGATGAGGACATTATGAGAAATAAAAGATGGATGAGGACATTATGAGAAATGAAAGATGGATGAGGACATCATAAGAAAGGAAAAAATGGATGAGGACATTATGAGAAAGGAAAAATGAACGAAGGCTGCATGAGAAAGGAAATATGGATGGAGGTGTCTTCTGGGGAGGATAGCGACTAACACTTTGGTAAGAAAGAACAGACAGATGATGTTGTTGAAATTAAACAAAGAAGTAAAGAAAGAAAGAGGGATGGACGAGGATATCATGACAAAGGGACATGGATAAGGACATTAGGAGCTGGCAGACGAGAACAATGTGAGACAGGAAGGGACGGACTGGGACACTGTGAAGGAGGAAAGACAGGTGAGTACAAGTAAAGAAAGGAAACATGGAGGAGGATATGCCTGAAGTATGGAAGGGAAATCACGAGAACCAAAAAAAAAAAAAAAAGGACGGAGGAAAGGACTGACGGGAAAACAACGATGAGAAAAAAAGGACGGAGGAAAGGACTGACGGGAAAACAACGGTGAGAAAAAAAGGACGGAGGAAAGGACTGACGGGAAAACAACGGTGAGAAAAAAAGGACGGAGGAAAGGACTGACGGGAAAACAACGGTGAGAAAAAAAGGACGGAGGAAAGGACTGACGGGAAAACAACGGTGAGAAAAAAAGGACGGGTAAAAGCGTGGTGAGGAAGGAAAAGACACGAGGACATGGCAAGAAAGAAAAGGGTGTAGGAGAAAACCACGTGCAAGGAAGGCCACAGTGGTTCAGAAGGGAAAGGACGGATAAGAGATGGTCAGGGAACACAGGGCGGATGAGGACACCACAGGTTCAAAACCAAGGAATGGTTCAACGGCATGAAAATGACGAATGAAGACACGCAGAGAAAACTGAAGGATGGAAACATCTCAGCAAGGATGAGGAGGACAATGTGGGCGGGGGCGGCGGGGGGGGGGGGGGGGGGGGGGGGGGGGGGCAGTGTTGACAGTTTCAGAAAATAGAGGATGAAGGTGTGAGAGGAAAGGATGAATAAAGAGGAAGAATTTCCTTCGTACTCCTCTGCTTTCTACGTGTACAGTTAAGAGCTTCTTGGCGTAAAAGAAAATCCGTGGAGCGTATACTGATGCAGTAAATATTGACAACGTTCTGGAATGCGATGGGAGCAAACAATGCCAGGAGAATCCGATACAACAGATTTAATCTGTAATTCGATACAACAGATTTAATCTGTAACAGCTAGAAACTCTTGTACCGACGAAGATAGTACAAAACGAATTATTTCCAACATATGTTTCTTTTCTCTTCCCAATTTAATTTCATTTTTCTGCCTTTGGAACAAAAATAAGTCGGACAGAGGGGGAAGAGGTGGAAATCTTGTTAAAGGGGATCTACAGTTTGCGAGCCTTTTATGCTCATTACTCGTGGCTGCTCATCAATGAATTGATATCGTTTTACTTTTCGCCGGTAAGGACAATATGAACCGTTTGAAATCGCTGCAAGAGAAAACTGCGAACAGAGTTTATGTTACATTAAAGGGGAAATGAACTAGCATTCAAGTGACCGATTATTAAACTGTTTGCCTGACTGATCCGTTAATTTTTTTTTAACCTTGTTATCTATAAATCTTAATTACTTTTTTGTATTTGATTGATGAATAGCTTTTCCTTAAAACAAGGAAAGAATCGATTACTTCTCTTGTACTAAAATCGGCAGAGTAAATCCCGAAGAATCACTGTCCACAAGTACTAATGCGCGTGCGAACACACACACACACACACACACACACACACACACACACACACACACGTGGAGGGGGCGGGGGGGGGGGGGGTGGTACATCTTTAGATCAAGCACTGTGCCTTTTTTTTCAAATAGTTTCATTTCTCTCTGTTGAACACACACGGACAAAACTTAATCGTTTTAAAAAGAAACCAATGGGTTGGTTTCTCGATCGATAGATAGCAACCCTCTCCCGACCCCATCCCCGCTTGCGCGCGCGTGTGTGTGTGTGTGTGTGTGTGTGTGTGTGTGAGAGAGAGAGAGAGAGAGAGAGAGGAGAGAGAGAGAGAGAGAGAGAGAGAGAGAGAGAGAGCTTTATCACTACCTTCTGCTAACACTGACAATTGTCTTAGTCGACTATGTGTATGTAAAGTATGTGTGACAGGACATGAAACAGAACTACACATACACACACGCACGCACGCACGGAAGAGCACACACACACACACACACACACACACACACACACA
>CM031604.1:10006423-10016423 GCA_018398815.1 Conus ventricosus | reverse complement strand
TCTCTCTAAATCCGGATTGATTAGGATGTAGTAGATCGAATTTTTTGACATGAGAAAGAAGACACTTTTTTATGTGTTGTTCTAATGGTTTTGAAAGAACTGATAGAATAGAGATTGGTCGATAGTTAGAAGGATCAGCCATATTTCCTGATTTGTACAATGGTATGACTTTAGCTTGTTTAAAAGCGTCAGGAAAGCAACGCTTATCAATGCAGAGAGAGAGAGAGAGAGAGAGAGAGAGAGAGAGAGAGAGAGAGAGAGAGAGAGAGAGAGAGAGAAGAGAGAGAGGAGAGAGAGAGAGAGAGAGAGAGAGGAGAGAGAGAGAGAGAGAGGAGATTGAGAGAGAGAGAGAAAGGGAGGACATTTAATCCCTCACACACACATACACACACACGCGCGCGCGTGCGCGCTAGCGCACACACACTCACGCGCACACACACACACACACACACACACACACACACACACACACACACACACACACACACACACACACACACACACACACACACACACACACATACATATACGAGCGCGCGCGCTCGCGCTTACCTTGGGACAATAATTGATATCTACAGCTGCTTTGAACACATCATTGTTTAACACCAAAGGTGCCCTAATCATAGGGGAAAACCAAAGAAACAAAAACAGCACTATCGCCCATGTGAAATCCAAATCCTTGACAGAACATTTTGTTTTCTTGTCCTTTATTACTCTGTTGTTGTTGTTGCTGCTGTTGTTGTTGCTGTTGCTCGCAAGACATGAACACTGGGGATTGAGGTGGGATGGAGGAGAAAAAAAACAAAAACAGACGGTGGACAAATACAACATGACACTCGCACTCGAAAACGCTTAATCCACACACATACAGCCAAGCGTTCAAGTCCCGGTTTTTCTCTCCACGGATTCTTGATTCTTTGCGTTTCCCACGCAGCACATGAACCCCGCACACTGTCCACATCTCCCCTGGGGTCTGGTCTGCTCATCTGAGGCTAAGTCACAGGCTTGGTTCCGAGGAGGTAAAGCCTGATTAGACAAAACCCAATCAGGTATGGTCCTGGTGCCACAAAGCCCAATTGGACGACATTCGGTCAGGTTTAGTCCTGATGAGGCAAAGCCCAGTTAGACAAAGCCCATTTAGTGAATCAGGTTTAGTCCTGATGAGGCAAAGCCCAGTTAGACAAAGCCCATTTAGTGACTCAGGTTTAGTCCTGATGAGGCAAAGCCCGGTTAGACAAAGCCCATTTAGTGAATCAGGTTTAGTCCTGATGAGGCAAAGCACAGTTAGACAAAGCCCATTTAGTGAATCAAGTTTAGTCCTGATGAGGCAAAGCCCAGTTAGACAAAGCCCATTTAGTGAATCAGGTTTAGTCCTGATGAGGCAAAGCCCAGTTAGACAAAGCCCATTTAGTGAATCAGGTTTAGTCCTGATGAAGCAAAGCCCAGTTAGACAAAGCCCATTTAGTGAATCAGGTTTAGTCCTGATGAGGCAAAGCCCAGTTAGACAAAGCCCATTTAGTGAATCAGGTTTAGTCCTGATGAGGCAAAGCCCAGTTAGACAAAGCCCATCTAGTGAATCAGGTTTAGTCCAGATGAGGCAAAGCCCAGTTAGACAAAGCCCATCTAGTGAATCAGGTTTAGTCCAGATGAGGCAAAGCCAGTTAGACAAAGCCCATCTAGTGAATCAGGTTTAGTCCTGATGAGGCAAAGCCCAGTTAGACAAAGCCCATTTAGTGAATCAGGTTTAGTCCTGACGAGGCAAAGCCCAGTTAGACAATGCCCATCTAGTGAATCAGGTTTAGTCCTGACGAGGCAAAGCACAGTTAGACAAAGCCCATCTAGTGAATCAGGTTTAGTCCTGACGAGGCAAAGCCCAGTTAGACGAAGCCCATTTAGTGAATCAGGTTTAGTCCTGACGAGGCAAAGCCCAGTTAGACGAAGCCCATTTAGTGAATCAGGTTTAGTCCGGACGAGGCAAAGCCCAGTTAGACGAAGCCCATTTAGTGAATCAGGTTTAGTCCTGACGAGGCAAAGCCCAGTTAGACAAAGCCCATTTAGTGAATCAGGTTTAGTCCTGACGAGGCAAAGCCCAGTTAGACAAAGCCTATTTAGTGAATCAGGTTTAGTCCTGACGAGGCAAAGCCCAGTTAGACGAAGCCCATTTAGTAAATCAGGTTTAGTCCTGACGAGGCAAAGCCCAGTTAGACGAAGCCCATTTAGTGAATCAGGGTTAGTCCTGACGAGCCAAAGCCCAGTTAGACGAAGCCCATTTAGTGAATCAGGTTTAATCCTGACGAGGCAAAGCCCAGTTAGACAAAGCCCATTTAGTGAATCAGGTTTAGTCCTGAGGAGACAAAGCCCAGTTAGACGAAGCCCATTTAGTGAATCAGGTTTAGTCCTGACGAGGCAAAGCCCAGTTAGACGAAGCCCATTTAGTCAATCAGGTTTAGTCCTGACGAGGCAAAGCCCAGTTAGACGAAGCCCATTTAGTGAATCAGGTTTAGTCCTGACGAGGCAACGCCCAGTTGGACGAAGCCCATTTAGTGAATCAGGTTTAGTCCTGACGAGGCAAAGCTCAGTTAGACGAAGCCCATTTAGTGAATCAGGTTTAGTCCTGACAAAGCAAAGCCCAGTTAGACAAAGTCCATTTAGTCAATCAGGTTTAGTCCTGATGAGGCAAAGCCCAGTTGGGCAAAGCCCATTTAGTCAGTCAGGTTTAGTCCTGATGAGGCAAAGCCCAGTTAGACGAAGCCCATGTAGTCAATCCGGTTTAGTCATGATGAGGCAAAGCCCAGTTAGGCAAAGCCCATTTAGTCAGTCAGGTTTAGTCCTGATGAGGCAAAGCCCAGTTAGACGAAGCCCATGTAGTCAATCAGGTTTAGTCCTGATGAGGCAAAGCCCAGTTAGACAAAGCCCATTTAGTACAACAGGTTTAGTCCTGATGAGACAAAACCCAGTTATGCGAAGCCCGATTAGACAAATCGAATGAGAGGATCAGTTTTAGTTCTGATGGGACAAAGTCGCTTTGACAAAACCCGAACCGCTTTAGTCCTGGCGAGACACAGCGGGATTTGACAAAGCCAGATCTGGGTGCAACATTGGACGGCACTTTTATCGAAGACTCAAAATGTTGCACCCAGACCGAAAAGATAAGTCACTGTTTCGAAATCCGTGTTCACTGTTTTGAAGGATATGTTTGTCCGGCCTGAAGAAGACCCACAAGGTCGAAACGCGTTGAGTTTCTTTTTTTATTATTTGCTTGTTCCTTCATTTGGCGGTCCAGTACTTCTGGTTTTTTTTTTCTTCTTTTTTTTTTCTTCTTTCAGTTTCAACCTGCTATCACCCCAATTTTGAATCCAGTCTACGGGTGAGAGATCGAACAGAAAGGTTTGCCTCCTCGGCACGGCCGAAGTCTTGTTCACTTCCATGTTCTTGATGGATCTAAAGGCGCTATTGTTCGTCTGTGCTCGCTCCTTTCTTTGGCAGGATCAGACTTAAAATTTTTTTTTCCCTCTGTACGATGACAGTCCTAATAAAGGGACCTCTGGCGGATCGGCTGCGTGATTCACTTCAGCTTGTTGCCAGCCCAGCCGACCGCAAGGGGGCGAGCGCGGTCAGAAACGGCTGTGCTTGGCTGTTTGGGCTGTAAACACAGAAGTTAAGAACGAAGGGAATGCACGCCTCTGTCCTGTTGAAGGGAATGCACGCCTCTGTCCTGTTGCTCAGGATGGGTGACTGGGAGCTGTGGAGATCTCGAGCTACTGAGGCCCATCGCGAAGGCTGGACAGCGCTTGTATTGCCGATGGTAGCTTTGGTTATCTGTTGGTACTGCTGCTGCGTTGCCTGTGGCAAACCTGATCGTCAGTTGTTGCTGTTGTAGTGTCTATGGCAGCTTTTAATGTCAGTTGTTGCTGTTGTAGTGTCTATGGCAGCTTTTAATGTCAGTTGTTGCTGTTGTAGTGTCTATGGTAGCTTTTAATGTCAGTTGTTGCTGTTGTAGTGTCTATGGCAGCTTTTAATGTCAGTTGTTGCTGTTGTAGTGTCTATGGTAGCTTTTAATGTCAGTTGTTGCTGTTGTAGTGTCTATGGTAGCTTTTAATGTCAGTTGTTGCTGTTGTAGCGTCTATGGCAGCTTTTAATGTCAGTTGTTGCTGTTGTAGTGTCTATGGCAGCTTTTAATGTCATTTGTTACTGTTGTAGTGTCTATGGCAGCTTTTAATGTCAGTTGTTGCTGTTGTATCGTCTATGGCAGCTTTTAACGTCAATTGTTGCTGTTGTATCGTCTATGGCAGCTTTTAACGTCAATTGCTGCTGTTGTATCGTCTATGGCAGCTTTTAATGTCAATTGCTGCTGTTGTATCGTCTATGGCAGCTTTTAATGTCAATTGCTGCTGTTGTATCGTCTATGGCAGCTTTTAATGTCAATTGTTACTGTTGTATCGTCTATGGTTGCTTCACTGTCGATTGTTACGGCTGCATTGTCTACGGCAGCTTTCATTATCGATTGGTACTGTTAGAAAAAGACAGTATCAGCGCTCATCTTCCTCCCTACCCCACCCCCACCCCCACCCCACCCACCTTGCCCACTCCCTTCCCTTCCCTTCCGCCCCTTCATCCTCACCTTTCACATACACTCCCCCTCCCTACCTCCTGTCTCTCCTTAAGATACTTCCTAGTCGAGCTTCCAGACGGATCCGGATCCGGATCCCTGGTAGAAAGGTATCAGCCCTGGCATCAAGGCTGAGACGAATCTGCTTTCCAGTCGGGGGATTCTGACTTCTGATCGGATGACTCTCGGAGAGCCATTAGTCCAGCGTCATTTTGTCAGCGGGAGAGGTTATTAAGTGGTTTTTTTTTTTGTCAGGAGGTTAAATGAATTTGCTCTTTTGTTCTGAGAGAGAGGTGGGGCGGTGTGTGGAGCGGCAGGAAGTGGAGGTAGGGAGGCGGGGGGGGGGGGGGGGGGGGGGGAAGAGGGAAGGAGTAAGCTGATATATTTTGCAATATTTTTCTTTTGTTTTTGTGTCCACTGCTTTAGGTGCTCTCTCTCTCTCTCTCTCTCTCTCTCTCTCTCTCTCTCTCTCTCTCTCTCTCTCTCTCTCTCTCTATGTCTCTGTCTGTCTGTCTGTCTCTCTCCGTGTCGCTGTCTGTCTGTCTGTCTCTCTCTCTCTTTGCCCCGTCTCTCTCTTTCCCTGTCTTTGTCTCTCTCTTCCACTCCCCCTCCCCCCCACCTCCCTCTCTTTGTTTTCTCTGCTCTCCCTTTTCCTTCTCCTCTCCTTCCCTCACTCTCTGTGTTTCTTTTCTCTTCTTTGTTTTCCCTCTTCATCTGTCGTCTGGCAGTCTTTCGTTCCATTTGTCTGCGTTTAGCTTTATCAACCAGGAAACAACGGGAGCTTTGATGCTGTCCCTTTGTCAGCTGCGTTGAACTCATTCTTGTTTGTTGTATGTTTTTTTTCCTTTTAGTTATCAAAGAAAGTGCTTTGATGTTGGTTTGTTTTTGTTGTTCTTTTGATGTATTTTCTCGGCGATTTCCTCCGAATTGTGTTACTAGGGCAAACAGAAAGGAATCCCGTTGGCAAACAGAAGAGCATTATTTTGGCAAACAGAAGAGCACTATTTTGGAAAACAAAAGAGCACTTTTTTGGCAAACAGAAGAGCATCACTTTGGCAAACGGTCCCCCCCCCTTTGGCCGAAGTACGTCATTTTGGAAAACAGAAGTACCCCACTTGGCAAACAAGTACCCCACTTTGGAAAAACAGAAGTCCCCACTTTGGGAAAACAAAAGTACGTCATTTTGGAAAACAGAAGTACACCATTTGGCAAACAGAAGTACACCATTTGGCAAACAAAGTACGTCACTTTGGCAAACGAAACATCCTGGCAAACGAAGTACACACTTTGGCAAACAGAGGTACTCACTTTGGCAAACAAAAGTACATCATTTTGGGGCAAAACAGAAGTACACATTTTGGGAAAACAGATGTACATCACTTTGGAAACAGAAGTGTATCAAGTGGGGCAAGAAAAGATAATTTTTTAAAAGGGTAAACAGAAAAGCATCCGGGGCCAACACCCGTGCCACGTCTGTGGCCGGTTTTAAATTACATCAGAATGTACACGGCTTACTTCCACGGGGTCTTCCACCGGAGAAAAACCCGACAAACACAGCGATCATAGGCTTTTCCCCCCCTCCCCCCCCCCTCCCCACCCCCGCGGGTTTTTCGTTTTTGGGCGCTGCACACGGCGAGGAGATGAAGAAGACTACAAGTACCCTTCCCCCCTCCCACATCCTCAATCCTTTCCCCGTATTCCATCACCCCTTTCGGGGGGACGCGCTTTGACCTTTTGGTATTTGTAGTAAAAAACTGCAAACGCAGCAGCGGTGTAGCAGGGGAAAACGCAGCACACTAAAGTAGTGTAGTAGTAGTAGTGCAGCAGCAGCAGCAGCAGCAGTTAATAATAGCAGCAGCGCAGCAGCAGTAGGAGTACACCCCCGCAAGCGCGCACAGCAGTAGTAGTGTTAGTAGTAGTGTAGTAGTAGTAGTAGTAGTAGTGTAGTAGTGATAGCGTAGCAGCAGCGCAGTATAGTGTAGTATGTAGTAGCGTGCAGCAGCAGCATTAGTAGTAGAGTAGCGTCAGCGCGCAGAGTGTAGTAGTGTAGTAGTATACAGCAGCAGCGCAGCAGTATTTTAGTAGAGTGAGGGTAGTACCAGTAGTAGTAGAAAAAGTAGCTAGTACTAGCGCAGCAGCGCAGCAGCAGCAGTAGTGATGCAAAGGGTTTAATATAGATTAATCCAACTTCTGTTTGGTAGTGTTTTTTCCCCCCATTCCCCGTTTTTTTTTCAAAGAAAGAATCTGGAGAATTACTTTGTATGACTGGACAAATGATTTTAAAGTTGATGACGACACTCGGCAAGGAAAATCGTCATCTGTCCACAATGTAAAAAAAGGGTCAGGAAGGAATAGCAATATTAAACATCCCAAAAGGAAGCAAAGGCATGAACAACTAACGCCACAGACTCATTTAAAGTTAATGTTTTGTGAGAGAGAAGTCACCGAACTTTTGTCTGTTTTTTGTTTACTTGTGGTTAGTTTTTTTTGTGTGCCAAAAAGGGTTGTATAATTACAACATTTTCCAATCTCCCCCTCCCTCCTATCTCTCTCACACACCCCACACACACACACACCCCACCCCACACACACACCACACACACACCACACACACACACCCCCCAAAAACGCGCACGCACGCACGCACCCACCCACCCACCCACCCCCCACACACACACACACACACACACACACACACACACACCCACACACCACACACACCACAAAATACGCACGATCCGAAAACACATAGCAGACCTGATTTTTTCTCTCAGGGTAATGCTTTTTAAATGAGCAAAAGTATTATGATCTGGCTAATCTTACGACCGTAAGTTCCAGGGTTTCTTTTAATCTTCATCGCTGCCTGTAAAACCTTTGACTCGGATTTGTCTTCAGTTTAATACACTGCGCCCAGGAGTACAATGATGGAACAGTGCAGTAGACAGAAGAGATCAGAAGTTTACCCATTGATTTTTTGATCGTGAAAGTTTGGAAGTGAAAGCTTTAAAAACAAAAACAAAAACAACAAACATGTAGTTTTAATGAGGTGCTTACAGCAGATGATGGACCCGGGATTAAAATTCATTTTAAGCCTCTAGCGGACAGTAAACTGGGCAGCTAAGAGGGAGTGGGTAGGGGGCTACATCCACCATGCTGCTGTCGGATCAGGGGGTTAGTTCAGCTCCAGGGAAACAAGGCCATTACCGGGCAAGATGATTTCCGGTTCATTACAAGGGAAGCAACCCGGATTGTCGCTGCAGGTTATAGAAAGGGCAGAGAAGATGAGGTGCTTTGTAGAGACCTATAGTCCCTTTCCTCAGGACGGGTAGGGAGGGGTGGGGATGGGGAGAGGGGGGAGGGGGGGAGGGAAGTCGGGGATGAAAAATTTGAAGGCAACAACTGTTGCGTGTCCCCGGCAGCTGTTCTGCGAAACCCTTTTTCCCTAAGGGGGGGTTGCAAAAATTGTGTGTTACAATGACAGGTAAAGGGCCCTAATGTTTGTCAACGTTTCCTCTACTGTAAACCTTTTCCATAAGGGAGGGTTGCAAAAATTGTGTGTTACAATGACAGGCAGGGCATATTGTTTGTCAATGTTCCTCTACTGCAGACTATGGGGGCGCGTATGCTGTTCCCATTTTGCTGTGTTTTCCTTAGGAAGGTGTTGGAGGCAAGTAGGCGTAAGACCTCTTTGGCATATGTGTGTGTTCACCTGTGTATCTGTCGGTCAGTGTACAAACCGGCTGCGTGTAAAGTTACGTCAACACGACACAAATACTCTAGCTCAAGAAGAACTTCGCTACTGATTCTCATACCCATGGACATAACGTTCAAAGGGGTAAAAGTGGAAATGGGCCGATGTGTGGCCAGTTCCTCCGTTCAGCTAATTCTCCTACTATTCAGGCCAGCCAATTCTTACCCGTGGCAAGGAATCAACAAATGGAAGCAAGTCAATAAAGAGGGAAATAGAAAGAAAAATTTAGTATGCTGCCAAACCGAAAGAAACCAACAAACCACAAGACAAACACGACGCATTCCGACCGCTTTGGTCTTCTTCGCAAAAATTCCTGTTTATCTCACGTACATATGTATGTATATATATAAACATCTGTTTATTCCATGGTGCTGTAAAAAGAACAGATGATCTGCGTCAGTATATCAAACTCAATCTGACGTATGAAAATTTAATAATGGCTTCCCGCAGCTCACGAACAGCTTAACCTTCACTGTCCAACAGTGCTCTACAAACTGTCTATTTCACTCACCATTTCACATTCTTACGTTCATTGTCTGTCCCTTTGATATTGTCAGAATGTTTCAGTGACTATGTCACGTTCATTGTCCATCCACATTTAAAGTATTATGTTAACAGAACGTTGCATCACCAGTTCACATTCAGTGTTTATCCACATTTACATTAAGGGAACATCCCAGTCACCATTTCACGTCCAGTGTTTATTCACTTTCACATTTATCCGCAGTACGCTTCAGTCACCATTTCACGTTCAGTGTCTATCCACATTTACATAATCATAATAACATTAAGTTTCACTCGCCACTCCACGTTCCTTGTCTATCCACATTTACATACATTAACAGAACGTTTCAGTCACCATTTTACATTCAACATCTTGTCACGTTTACATAACATAGCAGTAACACATAGCTGTAACCTTCTCATGTTCATTGTCTGATCTTTATGGATCACGACTGTGAATCTCGCTTACCCCTGACTGTTCATAATGTCCCAACAACACTCACGTCGGTGTTCATGTGTCATCTGTTCAGGTCCCATCCTCCCCCCCTTCCTATCCCCCGCCCCTTCCGCCTTCTCGTCCCAGTCACCCACCTTCTTCAGCCCTCCCCCCCCCCCCCGTCCCCCCACCCTATCATCCAACCTAGTTCTTTCCAACATCAAGCCATTAAGGAATTTGAACTCTCTCTATGCTGAACTCTCTCTACGTTGAGGCTGTCCCATTCTCTGACTGAATCGGTTTCTGTCTGTTTTGGCAGTTCCCATGTCGATGTTAAAACAGCAGTTGTCCTTTCTTGCCAAGCCGTCAATGATTTTTTTTTTTAAAGACTCATATTAGGTTCGTCTTCTTGATTTCCTCAGCCTGTTTGTGGCTGACTGGATGTCCATTTCTGTTGGGAGTCCGTGGTAAGGTCCTCTGATGATTTTATGGAAGGAGGCCAGACGATGTTTTCGGCGATGATCCGACCAACTTCATTTAACCAAAAGCATGGATGACGTGATTGCTAATATTGCTCAATATTTACTCTCCTACTGGTTTTTCGATGTCGGGGTCCTTTACTACTGAGCTGCATTCTAGTAGAGACCACATGAGAGCGACGTGTACTCCTCTTCAATTAGTCTGGTGCCAATCTGAGCTT
>CM031604.1:9993923-9998923 GCA_018398815.1 Conus ventricosus | reverse complement strand
TTCATGACACAGTACTCCCCTTTCTTCATGACACAGTACTCCCTGTCTCCATGACACAGTGCTCCCGCAGTCTCCATGACACAGTGCTCCCCTTTCTTCATGAGACAGTACTCCCCTGTCTCCATGACACAGTACACCCCTTTCATCACGACACAGTACTCCCCTGTCTTCATGACACAGTACTCCCCTGTCTCCATGACACAGTACTCCCCTGTCTTCATGACACAGTACTCCCTTTCTCATGACACAGTACTCCCCTGTCTTCATGACACAGTATTCCCCTGTCTCCATGACACAGTACTCCCCCTGTCTCCATGACACAGTGCTCCGCTGTCTTCATGACACAGTATTCC
The DNA here is from genome assembly GCA_018398815.1 of Conus ventricosus. Lineage (NCBI taxonomy): Eukaryota > Metazoa > Mollusca > Gastropoda > Neogastropoda > Conidae > Conus > Conus ventricosus. Next base: position 9,998,570 of record CM031604.1, on the reverse strand, counting down.
CCTGTCTTCATGACACAGTACTCCCCTGTCTTCATGACATAGTATTCCCTTGTCTTCATGACACAGTATTCCCCTCTCTCCATGACACAGTACTCCCCTGTCTTCATGACACAGAACTCCCCTGTCTCCATGACACAGTACTCCCCTGTCTACATGACACAGTACTCCGCAGTCTCCATGACACAGTGCTCCCTTTCTTCATGACACAGTACTCCCCTGTCTCCATGACACAGTACTCCCCTTTCATCACGACACAGTACTCCCCTGTCTTCATGGCACAGTACTCCCCTGTCTCCATGACACAGTACTCCCCTTTCTTCATGACACAGTACTCCCCCTGTCTTCATGACACAGTATTCCCATGTCTCCATGACACAGTACTCCCCCTGTCTCCATGACACAGTGCTCCCCTGTCTTCATGACACAGTATTCCCCTGTCTTCATGACACAGTACTCCCCTGTCTTCATGACACAGTATTCCCCTGTCTTCATGACACAGTATTCCCCTCTCTCCATGACACAGTACTCCCCTGTCTTCATGACACAGTACTCCCCTGTCTTCATGACACAGTACTCCCCTGTCTTCATGACACAGTACTCCCTGTCTCCATGACACAGTACTCCCCTGTCTCCATGACACAGTACTCCCCTGTCTTCATGACACAGTACTCCCCTGTCTTCATGACACAGTGCTCCATGTCTTCATGACACAGTACTCCCCTGTCTTCATGACACAGTACTCCCCTGTCTCCATGACACAGTACTCCCCTGTCTTCATGACACAGTGCTCCCCTGTCTTCATGACACAGCACTCCCCTCTCTTCATGGACACAGTACTCCCCTCTCTTCATGACACAATACTCCCCTGTCTCCATGACACAGTACTCCCCTGTCTTCATGACACAGTACTCCACCCCTGTCTTCATGACACAGTACTCCCCCCTTTCTTCATGACCACGTACTCCCCTGTCTTCATGACACAGTACTCCCCTGTCTTCATGACACAGTACTCCCCTGTCTTCATGACACAGTACTCCACCCCTGTCTTCATGACACAGTGCTCCACCCCTGTCTTCATGACACAGTCCTCCTCTTTCTTCATGACACAGTACTCCTCTGTCTTCATGACACAATACTCCACCCCTGTCTTCATGACACGTACTCCACCACTGTTTTCATGACACAGTACTCCCCCTGTCTTCATGACACAGTATTCCTCTGTCTCCATGACACAGTACTCCCCCTGTCTTCATGACACAGCACTCCCCTCTCGTCATGACACAGTACTCCCCTGTCTCCATGACACAGTATTCCCCTGTCCTCATGACACAGTATTCCCCTGTCTCCATGACACAGTATTCCCTGTCCTCATGACACAGTATTCCCCTGTCTCCATGACACAGTGCTCCCCTCTCTTCATGACACAGTACTCCCTGTCCTCATGACACAGTATTCCCCTGTCTCCATGACACAGTATTCCCCTGTCCTCATGGCACAGTATTCCCTGTCTCCATGACACAGTATTCCGTGTCTTCATGACACACTCCTCCCCTGTCTCCACGACACAGTACTCCACCCCTGTCTCCATGACACAGTACTCCACCCTGTCTCCATGACACAGTACTCCACCCCTGTCTCCATGACACAGTACTCCCCTGTCTTCATGAACTGTTTCAGACTCATCACTCCTACCCCCTCTACCATCCTCCCCCCCACCCCCCACCCCCTCTGTCCACCCTCATCCTCTTTCGCCACAAATTCCATTAAAGATGAACCCACTTGACAACGAAGGCACAAACACACATCTTTTGTGTCCCGTGTGTCTCTCCTCTCCTGCTTAAAGCGTATGAGAAGAACGTGTTCTCCATTAGAGTTCGAACGGACACAAGACCACCAGAAGCGTCATTTGTGTATTTCCAAGGTGAAAATAAAAGAGAAGCATACAAGTTGTCAAATAATTTTTTGATGTCGCAGTTCACGCTATTCCATTGCTGTAGAAAACGACAACATTTAAAGGCAAACAAACAAACAAACAAACAGAGAAACACTCCAAAACAAACAAGCAAAGTATACACGCTCATTTAGAAAACGACAACAATAAAAAGCAAGCTCGCAAACAAGCAAACAAGCAAACAGATATACTCCAAAACAAACAAAGTGAGCACGCTCATTTATTCTTACGCACGCTTTATGTATACTTTTCACCCTCCTCTGAATCACTTTCGCTGTCAGTTTATAAGCAAGCAAAAGTTAAAATAAACATCAATTACAACATGTTGGTGATATGTACACAGCACGTTTGAGCTGTTAAAAAAAAAAAAAAAACAACAACAGGGAATTGAACGAGGCAACGTGGTACATGGTCAGTAAGACATGGGTCAATGTTCCTTGTTGGCAGTTCCAACCCACGGCGCTGTCAAGAGGTGTCCCTCCGGCCTGTCTGACCAAGCGTCTGGCCATGTCAACATAGCACTGTGGAATCCACGCCTGAAACAGACTGATTCCCTGCATCTCCTCCAAAAGGGTAGGAATCACAGGGTCCGGCAGCAAGTCACTCAACAGACATGAACATCTTGGTGTAGGTATTGGATGCCGAAAGGCTTGCTTTGATGCCGGCCTACCCCGCCGTCTGAGGCCATCGTAGGAGACGGGACTCGGCGGACTACCAGGCGCACACCAACGTGGTCCTCTAAGGACAACGAAGAGGACCGGCTGGCTGTACCTCCTCTATCCTGTTCCCACACGACAGGGAACGGAGGGATGTCAAGACCTCTGACCATCTCCAAGGGTCTGTCCCGGCACCTCAAGGACCTTCCAGACAAGGAATGATAAAAATGGTGGTGACGATCCTGGTGGCACACGTCAAGACCCTCCACAGCCCTTCCCGTCCCTGTGTTCAGCCTCGACCCACTCCCTGAGGGCGAGGACGAGTAGCCCGAAGTCCAGTAGGTCTCACGGAGATCCTCCCCGAGCTCCTTCTCCCAGGGCAGGGCGGCAGAGTCCCCACTGCCCTCCTCTGTCCAGCGGGGGTACACACCGGCCAGCATGGGCTGCAGTTCCATGCCCTCCTCGCTCATGTCCATGTGCTGCCCGCTGTCCCCTGCCTCCTCCTCCCCTGGCCCCAGCTCAAGCTGTGCTCCACGGTGGTCAGAGGCCGGGTCTTCATCGGCAGACGGCATGGAGGCAGAGGCTGGGTCTTCTCGTTCAGGGGTCGGTGAGGCGGCGTGTTGCTGTAGGGGGCGCTGTGGGCGGGCGGGTTGCCATGACCGTGAGGACTGCAGGGAGGGGAAGTGACGTCACCGGTGTAGGGGATGGTGAAGTCTGGGTGTGGTGGTTGTTCTGTTTCCGGTGAGAGATCAGGAAGGGTGGGGTGGGTGTGACCTTGGAGGTCAAGGTATTTCTGCATGGAAACAATTATGAAGTCGTGGTCGTCATCATCATCATCATCATCATCATCATCATCATCATCATCATCATCATCATCATCATCATCGTCGTCGTCGTCGTCGTCGTCATCGTCATCCGCATCAACATAGTACATCCATGTCATTCATGAAATCACTTCCATCACTACTGTATCATTGGCGTCACTCTGATCAACATCAACCCATCAACCCGTATTCGTTCACACATGAATCAGACTAATTTCTCTCTATCCACATCCATCCTAGTCTGTACCGAATCCTGTCTCTCTTGCTTACACCAAAACCTATCCAGATGCGTATATATACACATACACCCGCAAAACGTTTCTAAAGGCTAAAACGTGCAATGAACTCTGGAACCCTGAAAATAGATGTTTACAGGCAAACATACAGTCCACAGCATAAGTATGGTCAAAACTGTACTTTCTGTGACTGAAGAGTACACGGTAGCGCATCTCACGGTTTTCAAGAGATCTACATAATGTAAACACGCTGTCGCTGATCTCTGTGAAGCTGCAAAAAGTATCCTGAGCGATTTTTGAGGGGTACACATATCCTGCCACGGATGAATAGTGAACCTGAAGCTTTAATGGACCTGTTCTTCTTCAACGGTCATACACACAAAACTCCACTGCCTGTCTATACAGGCAGTGTCCGCAGGAGTATCAGCCTGCGCACGCAGAAAGAAAGAAAAGCCAAAAGCTACAGGGAGTTGTACTACCCCGCTGTATCCCATCTCCCTGTTTATATGAGCCACTTCCCTTTTTTGTCTATTTGGCTCCACCCCTGTCTCTATCCTACCACACGCCATCTGTGTGTGTGTGTGTGTGTGTGTGTGTGTGTGTGTGTGTGTGTGTGTGTGTGTGTGTGTGTGTGTGTGTGTGTGTGTGTGTGTGAGAGAGGCCCCACCCCTATCTACATCTTGTTATATTTCATTTCTTTATTTGTATCAGACTCCTCTCTGTATGCATCAGATCCCATCCTGTCTATATCCCTCTACATCCCATCTCCATGTATCATCGCCACCCCCTATCTATACCCTACTACATTCATTCTCTCTATCCATATTAACTCGCACCCCTGTCTATGCCCTACTACATCCCATCTCTCTATTATATCAACTCCACCCCTATCTATACCCTACTACATCCCATCTCTATTATATTAACCTCCACCCCTATCTATACCCTACTACATTCTATCTCTCAATTATATCAACCTC
>CM031604.1:9978923-9983923 GCA_018398815.1 Conus ventricosus | reverse complement strand
AGCCTACGTTGTTAGGGGATGGGCGCTATAGAAATTGTCCTCATTATCATTAGTAGTATTATTTTTATTATTATTATTATATATATTATTATTATTACTATTATGATGATGATGATGATTATTATCATTATTATGTAAGCGTTTTGATGCCTACCATAAACCTGAGCCAGCATGTTAAACTGATAATTGATCAACAGAACACCTCCCTACCAATGATTTCCCTTGTTTGGGGGGCGATTTTCACCGATAAAATCACAAACAGTCTTCAAACACATGACCTTATCTTTAGTTTTAAGTCCCATTTCAGGCCATGGCACTCCTCAGCGTCCTCAGCGACCCTAGCTTTGCGCCATCTTGAAGCGCCCAAAATAGTCCCATTCTTTTGATTTTGATCAGTCTGCTTGGGATTGACTACCTGGCTTGTACCTTGATGGCCATAAGGAAGAAAACGAGGAGAATCAACTTTCAGACACAATAACAAATATTCTCGAAACAAATCTAATTGCCTCAGTTTATAAAAACTCAACTTCTTACGCAAGGGTTTGGCGCATTGATTGTTTGGTGTGCAGCCTGTACTGTCCCCTCCGCTCCGCCTCCGCTATTCGACAGCCAAAATCCAGACAGTCCTGTCCAACAATCACAGGACGTTGCTCTTTTGGCTGCACCACAAACATGAATATTGGCTGATCAACATGAGAAAAGATGTCCTTTATGACTTCTTCCCCTGAGAGGCATGTATCTTTTGTTTATTACATTGCTTGTTTATATTGACTTTTGGACACATTGTTCCATGCTGCCCCCCCCCCCCCCCCCCCCCCCCCCACTCAGGAACACAGTAACTATAGACTCAGGAACACAGTAAGTATGACTCAGGAAGACAGTAACTATGACTCAGGAACACAGTAAGTATGACTCGGTAACACAGTAAGTATGACTCAGGAAGACAGTAACTATGACGAGTAATTATGACTCGGTAACACAGTAAGTATGACTCGGGAACACAGTAACTATGACCCAGGAACACAGTAAGTATGACTGACGAAGACAGTAACTATGACTCAGGAACACAGTAAGTATGACTCGGTAACACAGTAAGTATGACTCGGTAACACAGGAAGTATGACTCGGTAACACAGTAAGTATGACTCGGGAACACAGTAACTATGACTCTGGAACACAGTAACTATGACTGAGGAACACAGTAACTATGACTCAGGAACACAGTAACTATGACTCAGGAACACAGTAACTACAGTAACTATGACTCAGGAACACAGTAAGTATGACTCAGGAAGACAGTAACTATGACTCAGGAAGACAGTAACTATGACTGAGGAAGACAGTAACGATGACTCAGGAAGACAGTAACTATGACTCAGAAGACAGTAACTATGACTGAGGAACACAGTAACTATGACTCAGGAAGACAGTAACTATGACTCAGGAAGACAGTAACTATGACTCAGGAAGACAGTAACTATGACTGAGGAACACAGTAACTATGACTGAGGAACACAGTAACTATGACTCAGGAAGACAGTAACTATGACTGAGGAACACAGTAACTATGACTCAGGAAGACAGTAACTATGACTCAGGAAGACAGTAACTATGACTGAGGAAGACAGTAACTATGACTCAGGAAGACAGTAACTATGACTTAGGAACACAGTAACTATGACTCAGGAACACAGTAACTATGACTCAGGAAGACAGTAACTATGACTGAGGAACACAGTAACTATGACTCAGGAACACAGTAACTATGACTCAGGAACACAGTAACTATGACTCAGGAACACAGTAACTATGACTCGGGAACACGTAACGATGACTCAGGAACACAGTAACTATGACTCAGGAACAGGTAAAGATGACCCAGGAACACAGTGGATATGATTTACGAAAACAATAGGCGATGACTAATAACAACAGTGGCTTTACTTTAACTCTTGGGCATGCGCGCTGCAGCACAAGAATGACGTAGGGGAGAGTTACCCATTGCGTACCTGTCATCCAAATCGTACCACCCACATTCCCGCGAAATGACGTATACCAGATGGCCCTGCTTGAGTGTTGGGAAAGCCCCGTAGGAAGGATACATTTTGCCAGTGCAAACATGGCGGCAAGGATGAAAACCCCTAGCAGGTAAGAAAAAATCTTTTTTTTTCGCACTTCGATGTTATTTTCAGTCTGACATTTTGTGTGTGACTATGCAAACACGACACCAATAAGCAAATTAACTTGAATATGTATTGATACCTATGTGATTGTAGATTACATTTGGATTTAAACATTGGCCTAGCTTTTCATGTGTTAGGCTATACCTCCTTATTGTCAAGCTTACCCAAGTCACGCATATGGTACCAGCCAGAGTCTTGTATATAGTACCGGTGGTACGATATCAATGACTTCTGGTACGATATGCAGGATGACACACACAAAAAGGAGGATGTCAAAAACTTGAATAACTTCTATTATTTTTTTTACCCGTACCCAATTCTAGTCACATAACTAATAGTCAATGCATGGGGTTTTAGCAAAGTTTGCTTTGAAGAATATATGTTTCATATTTGTGATTTTTGTGGGAAATCGGTCTCTGTTGGTCTGTTTGTCTGCCTGCCTCTGTCTAACTAGGCCTGTCTGTCTCCCCCCCCCTCTCTCTCTCTCTCTCTTTGTCTGCCCTCTCTCTCTCTCTCTCTTTTCTCTCTCTCTCTCTCTCTCTCTCTCTTTCTCTCTATGTGCCTGTGTCTCAGTCTCTCTCTCTTTCTTTGTATCTCTCTGTCTTTCTCTCTTTCATTTCCCCATATTCTCCTTGTAGGCCTACATCCCTACCTTTCAGTGTTTTTTATTTTCAAAAGTTGCATCCATGTAATCTTTATTGAATCTTTTCCTTTCCACTGTTACTGTTTTCTTCATTTATTTATTTTATTTTATTTTTATTTGTTTCAGAAAAATGTCGCCCCCCTCGAACTGGACATCAGAAGACATGAAAAAATGTCTGGCAGCCATTGCAAATGGAATGGGTTTCAACGCTGCATCAAGGGAATTCGGGATTCCTAAGCCAACAATCCGCCGTCATCGCCTTGGCCTGAACAAATACGCCAACCCTGAATGCAAGCACCGTGGGGCCCCATGCGTCTTGCCCAAGGAGTTGGAAGAGGAGTTGGTGCAGCACATCAAACAACTGGATCAACTCTTCTTTGGCATCACAGTCATGGACCTAAAAAAAACTGGCATACCAGATTGCTCATGTTCATGGCATTAAAGGGTTCAGTGATACAAAACAAGCTGCCAACAAGACCTGGTACTATAACTTCATGCGGAGACACCCCGAACTCTCTCTGCGCTCACCAGAGGCCACTTCCATCGGAAGAATGAGGGGGTTCAATCGCCAGGACGTCGGCGAATTCTTCAAACCTCTATTTCAGGATAGTAGAAGAACATGGCTTTACTGCGGAACGGATCTACAACATGGATGAAACGGGTCATTCAACAGTACAGGCACCCTCCAAAATCATCTCAGTAAAGGGGAAGAAACAAGTTGGAGCTGCAACAAGTGCGGAGGGAGGAGCCAACACTACAGGAGTCTACTGCCATTCGGCCACAGGACATTATCTGCCACCAATGCTAATTTTCAAAGAAAAAGACTGGCTGAGAGCTTGAAGGAGGATGCGCCAACAGGGACCGTGTTTGCCTGCACAGATTCTGGGTGGATCGACTCTGATGTTTTCATCCAGTGGTTGCAGCACTTCATCAAATCGGTGAAATCCACTCCAGAAAACAAGCACCTGCTTCTCCTGGATGGGCACTCATCCCACAGCAAAAACCTGGAGGCCATCAAACTGGCAAGGGAGAATGGAGTGGTTATCTTGTCTTTCCCTGCCCATACCCACCCACAGACTGCAGCCGTTGGACGTGACATTTTTCAAGTCGTTCAAGAGCTGGTACAACGTTGAGATTGAGCAGTTCCTAAGGACGAGCCAGGGACGAGCTGTAGGCGTGCATCAAGTCAGCCGTCTTGTGGGAAAGGCATTTGTCAAGGCGGCCACAATGGAAACAGCAGTGAATGGCTTCAAAAAGACTGGACTATGGCCTCCAAATAGGCACGTTTTTGACGAAGAGTTTTCTCAGATGGAAGCTGCTCTTGGTGCAGATTGTCAGGAAAGTGATATGGAGCCCAGCCAAGCAGCTTCTCGAGCACCTGTCCTGGACCATCTCGAGCACCTGTCCCTGAACCATCTCGAGCACCTGCCCCTGAACCGTCTCGAGCACCCGCCCCAGAACCGTCTCAAACACCTGTCCCTGAACCGTCTCCAGCACCTGTCCCTGAACCATCTCCAGCACCTGTCCCCGATTCGTCTCCAGTACCAGCCCCTGAACTGTCTCAAGCACCTGTCCCTGAGACTCCCCCTTTTGCTGCCCATGAAACTTCTGTACGCTCAATCCCTACAAAAGGAGATGGCAGATGCTTCTTCAGAGCGATCTCTATCACTCTCAACCCTGAACTGCAGTCCTGTCAAAGAAACCAATCAACTGGAGAGTGTTTGGACCCAATAAAGGCCCACTATGAGAATGCCGAAGCTGACCATCTCAGAGCAAGGGTCGTTGCCCACATGTGTGAAAATCTATGCGTGGAGCCAGGGGCTGCAGAGCTTAACGCCGACATGCCAGAACGCCTCCATTTCTCAACAGTTGCTGAACGTATCCTACACATGAGTGACCCGAAGGCAATGGTTGGGGAACTTGAGATCACAAGTACAGCAAAGACCTTGGGCAGATCCATCCACGTTCACGTTGAGGGGAGTAGCTTCATCTCTAGATACACTGCAGGTGACAACACCAAGGCTCCACTGATGGTAAAGTACATCCCTCATGATGATGCTGGACACTATGAGTCAATGGTTCCTGCTCAACCCATCAGCGTCATTTCCCCACTACCCAAACTCAGTGCCAAGAAGCGGAGGACGCCAGCCACGTCTCAGTCACAAGTTCTTACG
>CM031604.1:9961423-9968923 GCA_018398815.1 Conus ventricosus | reverse complement strand
GCACAGGAACGTATGAGTTCGATGGCGATGACGTGAGGACCCAATGCTATGGACAGAGGAGCTCACGAGCCGGGCGATGATGATGTTAATGACTTTGAGAGAGATTGAGCACTGATGGATCACGACCTTCCTTTAAAGACACGGAGTACTGATGGGTGATGACCTTACATACACAGAGTACTGATGGGTGATGACCTTACATACACAGAGCACTGATGGGTGATGACCTTAAAGACACGGAGCACTGATGATGTGATGACCTTAAAGACACATAGCACTGATGGGTGATGACCTTAAAGACAGAGCACTGATGGGTGATGACCTTACATACACAGAGCACTGATAGGTGATGACCTTAAAGACACAGAGCACTGATAGGTGATGACCTTCAAGACACAGAGCACTTTTGGGAATTGACCTTAAAGACACAGAGCACTGATGGGTGATGACCTTAATTAAAGACACAGAGGACTGACAATGTGATGACCTTAAAGACATAGAAGACTGATGACGTGATGACCTTAAAGACACAGAGCACTGATGACGTGATGATCTTAAAGACACAGAGCACTGATGGATGATGACCTTACATACACAGAGCACTGATAGGTGATGACCTTAAAGACACAGAGCACTGATGATGTGATGACCTTAATTAAAGACACAGAGGACTGATGATGTGATGGCCTTAAAGACACAGAGCACTGATGATGTGATGGCCTTAAAGACACAGAGCACTGATGATGTGATGACCTTAAAGACACAGAGCACTGATGATGTGATGACATTAAAGACACAGAGGACTAATGATGTGATGACCTTAAGGACACAAAGGACTGATGATCTGGTGACCTTAAAGACACAGAGGACTGATGATGTGATAACATTAAAGACACAGAGCACTGATTATGTGATGACCTTAAAGACACAGAGCACTTTTGGGAATTGACCTTAAAGACACAGAGCACTGATGGGTGATTACCTTAATTAAAGACACAGAGGACTGACAATGTGATGACCTTAAAGACATAGAAGACTGATGACGTGATGACCTTAAAGACACAGAGCACTGATGATGTGATGACCTTAAAGACACAGAGCACTGATGATGTGATGACCTTAAAGACACAGAGCACTGATGATGTGATGACCTTAAAGACACAGAGCACTGATGATGTGATGACCTTAAAGACACAGAGCACTGATGATGTGATGACCTTAAAGACACAGAGGACTGATGGCGATGACCTTGAAGACACAGAGCACTAATAATGTGATGACCTTAAAGACACAGAGCACTAATAATGTGATGACCTTAAAGACACAGAGGACTGATGACGTGATGACCTTAAAGACACAGAGCACTGATGACGTGATGACCTTACATACACAGAACACTGATGGGTGATGACCTTAAAGACACAGAACACTGATGGGTGATGACCTTAAAGACACAGAGCACTGATGGGTGATGACCTTAAAGACACAGAGCACTGATGGGTGATGACCTTAAAGACACAGAGCACTGACGATGTGATGAGCTACCTTTATGGATGCAGGAGCCGATGAGCTGGATGATGTTGGGATGATGCCCCACCAGAATCATCTGATCCAGTTCCGCCTGCAGAACTTTGTGTTCTTCTTCACAGCTCTTGTCTGCACCACAGGCACACACACACACACACACACACACACACACACACACACACACACACACACACACACACACACACACACACACACATACAGACACACACACACACACACACACACACACTTAAAGAAACTGATAGGAGAAGAGTTCTAAATATTTATAGAAAGAATAACCCAAGTGCAAAACATGCTAATTAAGTCCACTAAAATTGACAATTCATTCCTTGATAGACCAATCACAACAGAAACTGAAAGAACGATTATAAGTTTTAAGAACAAGAGATCACCAGGAAAGGATGACATTATAGATGAAATGATCAAATCAACAACACCAGAATTGATGGACGTTATGAAACGTATATTCAACCTTGTCCTCGATACAAGTACGTATCCACACAATTGGAAAATAGGGGTAAATATTGCTATTTACAAACACGGATGCCCACTAAACCGAGAAACCTAAATAGACAATGACAATAAACAAATGTGATTGGGAACCTGTTTTGCAAAACTCTGAACTGGAGAATCTCGGGATATGTGGAAAACAAAAATTGTCTTGCAAGACAACAGGCTGGTTTCAGACACGAAATACAGAACAACTGACCATACATTGAAATCAAATTTGTGGATAATGCAATCAAAAACCAAAAAAATCGAAGACATTACTGTCGCTTTGTAGACCTTCAGAAAGCGTTTGTTAACGTTTGGCATCAAACTCTTCTAGTAAAGCTGAACAAAACAGGAATAATATGCAAAGTTTTTAATGTTATTGAAAGCATCGTTATATGAAAATGCAACTGTTTGCATAAGAAGCAAAACCGGATATCCAGAAGAGATAACTATAAAAGGGAGGTACATCAAAGTTATACATTAAGTCCTACGTTGTTTAATTATTTTATAAGCGATATTGTTCACCACATTGCAGACAAAGTTTCCCAATAATTAACGGCAAAAGACAAAATTCCTTGTCTAGTGTTTGCCAGTAACTTGGTATTAGAATCAAGAACGAAGTCTGGATTATAAACAAAGTTAGACAAAGTACAGAAGTAGAATGTGGAGAATACATTACTCAAACAGTATATCAGTATAAATATCTTGGCGTAATTGGATGTCATGTACCTCTGACAACCTATCTATCAGACAGACCAAAAAAAAAAACAAACCACGATGAATAGCTTCACCATCTAAAATGATACAAACATTCAATATAGGCAAAAAGACTTCAAACTGTTCTTTACAGTATGTAAAACTCGACGTTGCTGTACGCCAGAGAAGGGAATATTTATCTCCCAATTTCTCTGAGACCTGTGCCACGTTTCACCAACTGAACCAGAAGAAAAGAAAGTAGAATCTAGTTTCTAAGTCTTGATATGATGCATTGTTTGTAATTATGTCTAATAATTTAACAGGATAGTCTTTTGCCAAAACTAGTTAAAATCTGTTAACATGATTTATGAATACTGTTGATTATGAGAACATTACAACAGGTGACTAATTCATATCTATATGTGGACCAACTGTATACAACAAGTTGATTACAACACGTGCCTGTTTTGCTACTTTGAAGATTTTTCCCTTCAATCAATAAGCAGTTTCTCGTTGTCTCACACCACCTGTTAAAATGCACTCAACAGCTGCGTGAATAAATTAACGTGGAGACGGAAAAATCAAAACTGATGCATTTAGTCTCTTTATGTTGGGCGAGACCTAACACTTTTTTGAAAGTCCAGAGGGGCATATAGAGGGACTCGTCAAGCCAGAATCCGAGCCATTCATCTGCAAATTTGGTTCTGTAACCTCCATAGGTGCTGGAATCTTATCATCCATGACCACTGGCCAAGCTTGAGACCAAGAGTCTGTGCTTCCACACGGCCTAATGGACAATCTTCTAACCAGCAGGTGTACCCTTTGTGTGGAGGTCCACGGAGAGATCTATGCACTTCTCCAACTTTACATTAGCTAAGTTCCTATACAACCTCTGGACTTCAACTCAGATCAATGACATCCCTTCTCTGTACAATGACAAAACGTGAAATAGGCTAGCCAAGTAAAGGCCAGACTGTATTTCCTTCAATCTTTAAATGATCTTTTTTTGCTGTCCCATCTTCTGTGTCACTTCAGTGACAGTGCACCCACGCCGCTCATTCCACACCCCGTCCACAGCCACAGCCCGGTCAGTCCCACCGCAGCCCCGGCACCGGCAATCCACAGGAGCAGTCAATGTCAAGTCGTCAAGAGGCAACCCACCGGAGGAGACATTGTACTGGTGCCGAGTCACTTCGGTGGTGTTCAGTGGCGCCTGTTCTGATCTAACATACGCAGGACACCACCTACTAAGCCCCCTACTGACGACAATAATTGCTTAGTCGCGGAGCCGGCGTGAGTGAGCTCTCCCTCCGGAGGGCGCCACCACGTCCGTCCAACGACAGCCCCCACGGACTCGCCGATACTGGTGACCCCGACGGAACTAAACCAAGGCCACAGATAAATGATTTCATATTGGTTCATGTCAGTGTGTTGTTAACACATCATTTCATGTTTGACCCTAGTTCTAATTCTGTTTGTCACTCAGAACACAAGTCTTTAAAGTGCCTAAGGTGAATTCCACTTTAGCCAATCTTGGGTATTTTCAACACTCCCAAGAAATAAATCTCTCAGTGACTAGTACTAGAAAGTTGCTGCTTCCACGCTGCCAAGAGAGAGAGAGAGAGAGAGAGAGAGAGAGAGAGAGAGAGAGAGAGAGAGAGAGAGAGAGAGAGAGAGAGAGAGAGAGAGGGTGGAGATGGATTAAAGATTATCATGGAGAGCACGCTCTGAGTCTGTTCCCTAGAGGACCATACCTTTCACTCACACACGTTTCACTAATGCACGAGACATGCTGTTACAAAGTCTCTTCACAGAGTTGGACGTGTGTTGCTAAAGTTTACAGTGTAATACTCTGGATACGGCAGTAGAACCTGTCTTATCTGTCCTGTTTTGCTAAGGCTGTCTTTCGCAGTTGCATGAAGAGAAGTGTGACAGAAAACACAGATCAGGACAATTGTGCGCATTTCTGCCACAGTAGGATACAGTATTGACCTGCTTTTCAGCATATTCATGCTTTGTTCACATCTTCCCTTGCAGTATTTTCTGAGTTCACTTGTTTTCATCATCTCGGTAGCAAGATTTGAGGGTCACATATTTTCAGTGAGGGAATTTTGTTGCGATTCTTAGTAGCCTCACACACACACACACACACACACACACACACACACACACACACACACACACACACACACACACACGGACAGGACTTTAAGACCAGTCACAATGAGATCTACTGACGATGGCCTCTGTCTGCCAGTCGGTCCTTTCCACAGAGCAGCGTGCAAAGGAGCAAGCCAGTTTGCCCCCTTCACTCCAATCCCAGCTCTGGCTGTCAGGACATCGCTGCATTAGTTACAAACTTTCGGGGTCTGTGGCAGACCAGTTCAAAGTAGGCAGACCAATTCAAAGAAGGCAGACCAGTTCAAAGAAGGCAGACCAGTTCAAGAAGGCAGACCAATTCAAAGAAGGCAGACCAATTCAAAGAAGGCAGACCAATTCAAAGAAGGCAGACCAATTCAAAGAAGGCAGACCAGTTCAAAGTAGGCAGACCAGTTCAAAGAAGGCAGACCAATTCAAAGAAGGCAGACCAATTCAAAGAAGGCAGACCAATTCAAAGAAGGCAGACCAATTCAAAGAAGGCAGACCAATTCAAAGTAGGCAGACCAATTCAAAGAAGGCAGACCAGTTCAAAGAAGGCAGACCAATTCAAAGAAGGCAGACCAATTCAAAGAAGGCAGACCAATTCAAAGAAGGCAGACCAGTTCAAAGTAGGCAGACCAGTTCAAAGAAGGCAGACCAGTTCAAAGAAGGCAGACCAGTTCAAAGAAGGCAGACCAATTCAAAGAAGGCAGACCAATTCAAAGAAGGCAGACCAGTTCAAAGTAGGCAGACCAGTTCAAAGAAGGCAGACCAGTTCAAAGAAGGCAGACCAATTCAAAGAAGGCAGACCAGTTCAAAGTAGGCAGACCAATTCAAAGAAGGCAGACCAATTCAAAGAAGGCAGACCAGTTCAAAGAAGGCAGACCAATTCAAAGAAGGCAGACCAGTTCAAAGTAGGCAGACCAGTTCAAAGTAGGCAGACCAGTTCAAAGAAGGCAGACCAGTTCAAAGAAGGCAGACCAATTCAAAGAAGGCAGACCAGTTCAAAGAAGGCAGACCAGTTCAAAGTAGGCAGACCAATTCAAAGAAGGCAGACCAGTTCAAAGAAGGCAGACCAGTTCAAAGAAGGCAGACCAGTTCAAAGAAGGCAGACCAGTTCAAAGAAGGCAGACCAGTTCAAAGTAGGCAGACCAGTTCAAAGAAGGCAGACCAGTTCAAAGTAGGCAGACCAGTTCAAAGTAGGCCAAGGACTAACTCTGGTCCCTGAGCAGACCCCTTGTGTCTTCGGGTAGTTGCGAAACATGACACCACACTGGGTCTCGGGTCATTACGGCATCGATCGCAAAACGTCTGTCTGCGTCAGATGAATCACACTGAGGGACCTTTTCCTCTGGGTACGTTATGTCCTGACGTCCCAACGGGCTGATTATGTTCCATTCATCACGCACTGTCTTCTGCCCTTGACTGAACCACATTGTCTGTGGATGTAGTCTGTGTTAGTTCTCGACCTGTCCTCCCTGGACATGCGTGTCAGGTGGAGATCCTTCTTCTATGGCCCCAATGCTGCTGCCACAGCTCACCGTTCTACACAGCCCACCACACTCTCCTTCTCTGCTGGACTGCTTTACCCTGGAGGTGGTCGTTGTTAACTGACCCGTCCAATTCATTTATCCTGCATAAAACCATTTCACAACTTTGTTTCTGCATAGATCGAGTTGCAAAGCGAGACGACTGCAGGCGGAAATCTAAACAAATCTTAAAATAAATGTTAGCGAACCGCCAAGAGAAACGTGGACAAACGAGTCAAAAGACAAAACACGACGCGTTTCGACCTCTTAGGTCTTCTTCAGGCAAGACACAAACAAATAGGACAATGTACGAATTTTTGTTTTACTTAGCTTAGATCTCTTCAGCGCAAGGTTGATTCATCGCCCTTCTACCTTGCACTGAAGAGATCTCAACTAAGTGAAAAATTCGTTCATTTTCACTGTCCTATTTGTTTGTGTCTTGCCTGAAGAAGACCTAAGAGGTCGAAACGCGTCGTGTTTTGTCTTGTGACTCGTTTGTCCACGTTTCTCTTGGCGGTTCGCTAACATTTTATTTAAGATTTGATTCTGTAGTTTGATCACCAGATCGGCGGACAGTGTGATGTTGCTGGTCTAAGACAGAACACATTCCTCTGCTGACACTAAATGGATGCTGTCTTTGTCTGAATTCAATGGATGCTGTCTTGAATTCAATGGCTACTGTCTTTGTCAGAATCCAATGGATACTGTCTATGTCAGAATTCAATTGATACTGTCTTTGTCAGAATTCAATGGAAACTGTCTGTCAGTATTTCATGGATACTGTCTTTGTCAGAATTCAATGGATACTGTCTTTGTCAGAATCCAGGCTTTGTCCTAACAGTCACAGGAGCAACACTGTTGTCTGTCTTTGTCAAAACAGAATATGACTGGATAGCCTCTTTGTTCAAGCAGTGACTTAAGGAAAACTGTCTTGTTCCAAGCAGTAACCGATGGGATATTATCCCTGCCTCATCAAAGGAGTTACATGAAGGATACTGTCTTTATCAAAGCAGTCAGTGAAAGGATAATGTCTTTACCTTTTGCGAGTGCCTAGAAGGGACCATATTACTCCTCATCTGATTTCTCTTCACTG
>CM031604.1:9953923-9956423 GCA_018398815.1 Conus ventricosus | reverse complement strand
TGTGCTGCGTTATTGTTTCAATATGATGTGTAATTGTGTTTTACTGTTCAGTGTGTCACTGTTTCAACGTGCCGTGTGGCTGTGTTTAAATGCACTGTGTAACTGCGTCTCGTTGTGTTACGTTACTGTGTTTTAAATACACTGTGTTACTTGAGTTTCACCTTGCTTGTTCCTAGCCTAGAATGATACTTTTTTTGTAAGTGAAAGGGTCTTTATTGACAAATGAATATAGCACAGAGAAGTCCAAACGTTTTTGAAAAAAAAAAACACGGTCTTTTAAGGATACAGAGGTGGATTGGGGGCGAGGGGGGGGGGGGGGGTAGAATGGTAGCGAGAGAAGAGTGGAGGTGGAGTGATAACAGAACGGTAAGTAAACTAAGGGCACAGAGGCAGACGGGAAGGGGTTAAAGTGAAGACAGAGTAGAAAGCACAATAGCTGGTAGAGCGGGAGGGAGTAGAGCGCAAGCTACAGCACAAACAGATCAGAGAGACAATGATCTAAAGTAGACTGAGAAAAACATCATTGATGGTGGCGAGGAATTTTAAAGCCATAGCATAGTACAAGACAGAGTGAGAGCGGTTCAGCAGAAGGAAGATATGTAACGAGAAGTATTGCGAGGGTAGAGTGGAAGGTATAGTGAGGGTAGAGAGTAGAGGATGTAGTGAATGCAGAGTGGAAGGTGTAGTGAGGGTAGAGTAGAGGGTAGAGTTGGGGTAGAGTGGACGGGTACAGTGAGGGAAGTGAAGAAGATAGACTCAGGGTACGGTGGTAGGTAGTGTGCTTGTACAGTAATAGATAGAGTGAGGAATAACATAAGACAGAGCTACGAAAATGGAAGGCAGAGTGAGGGTAGGGTGGAAGGCTGAGCAAGAGTCAGAGTGGAAGGTCAAATGAGGGTAAAGCGGAAGGCAGAGTGGGGGTAGGGTGGAAGGTCGAATGAGGGTAAAGTGGAAGGCAGAGTGAGGGTAGGCTGGAAGGTCGAATGAGGGCAAAGTGGAAGGCAGAGTGAGGGTAGGGTGGAAGGTCGAATGAGGGCCAAGTGGAAGGCAGAGTGAGGGTAGGGTGGAAGGTCGAATGAGGGCCAAGTGGAAGTCAGAGTGAGGGTGGGGTGGAAGGTCGAATGAGGGCAAAGTGGAAGGCAGAGTGAGGGCAGGGTGGAAGGTCGAATGAGGGCCAAGTGGAAGGCAGAGTGAGGGCAGGGTGGTACTCACCGAGGTGTGCACAAACAGCGTGCTGCTGGCATGGCATGGGAGACGTCTGGAGAATAGGAGAGACAGCACCACGCCCAGTATGGTGGCCACTACCACGGCCACTGCTATACTGATGGCCACCATCATCCCTGACCACACAGTACAACACAGTACAGTACAACACATGGTGGCCAGTACCACGGCCACTGCTATACTAATGGCCACCATCATCCCTGACCACACAGTACAACACAGTACAGTACAACACATGGTGGCCAGTACCACGGCCACGGATATACTGATGGCCACCATCATCCCTGACCACACAGTACAACACGGTACAGTACAACACATGGTGGCCAGTACCACGGCCACGGATATACTGATGGCCACCATCATCCATGACCACACAGTACAACACGGTACAGTACAACACATGGTGGCCAGTACCACGGCCACTGCTATACAGATGGCCACCATCATTAATGAACACACAGTACAGTACAGCACAGTACAACACATGGTGGTCAGTACCACGGCCACGGATATACTGATGGCCACCATCATTAATGAACACACAGTACAACACAGTACAGTACAACACATGGTGGCCAGTACCACGGCCACTGTTATACTGATGGCCACCATCATTAATGAACACACAGTACAACACAGTACAGTACAACACATGGTGGCCAGTACCAAGGCCACTGCTATACTGATGGCCACCATCATTCCTGACAACACAGTACAGTACAGTACAGTACAGCACAGTACAACACATGGTGGTCAGTACCACGGCCAGAGCTATACTGACGGCCACCATAATTCCTGACCACACAGTACAGTACAGTACAGTACAACACATGGTGGTCAGTACCACGCGCGGCTACTGCTATACTGATGGCCACCATCATTCCTGACCACACAGTACAGTACAACACATGGTGGTCAGTACCACAGCTACTGCTATACTGATGGCCACCATCATTCCTGACCACACAGTACAGTACAGTAAAAGTACAGTACAGTACAGTACAACACATGGTGGTCAGTACCACGGCCACTGCTATACTGATGGCCACCATCATTCCTGACCACACAGTACAGTACAGTAAAAGTACAGTACAGTACAACACATGATGTCAAGTACCACGGCCATCATTCCTGACCACACAGTACAGGACAACACAGTACAGTACAGTACAGTACAGTACAACACATGGTGGTCTGCACCACGGCCACTGCTATACTGATGGCCACCATCATTCCTGACCACACAGTACAGCACAGTACAGTACAATACAAC
>CM031604.1:9928923-9946423 GCA_018398815.1 Conus ventricosus | reverse complement strand
TAACGTCATTGATAGACACATCAAGAAAAACCCATCTGGATAACGTCATTGATAGATACATCAAAAAACCCATCTGGATAACGTCACTGATAGATACATCAAGAAAACCCATCTGGATAACGTCATTGATAGACACATCAAGAAAAACCCATCTGGATAACGTCATTGATAGATACATCAAGAAAACCCCATCTGGATAACGTCATTGATAGATACATCAAGAAAACCCCATCTGGATAACGTCATTGATAGATACATCAAGAAAACCCATCCGGATAACGTCATAGATAGAGGTATGAAGAAAAACCCATGTGGATAGAGTCATTGATAGAGGCATATAAAACCCATCAGGATATTGCTATTGTTAGATGTATCAAGAAGAAAAAAAACCATGTAGATAACGTCATTGATAGACGTATATATAACGTCATCAGCATTATGCTATTGATTGATGTATCGAGAAAAACTCATCTGGAAAACGACATTGTTAGAGGTATGTAAAATACCATCAGCATTATGTTATTATTGGTGTTTTAAGAAAAACCCATCCGGACAACGTCACTGATAGATCTAGGAAAAAACCCTCTGGATAAAGCCATTGATAGAAGTGTGAAGAAAATCCTCCGGATAACGTTACTGATAGATTAATGGCATTGATGAAATTAACAGGTGATATGGCTGACACGTTTACACGTCCTTCCTCTCCTAGACTGGTGAGCATAGTATGGCAGGGATGCTTTTTACTATGGGTTAAGTAAGATGAAGTAGCCAGGACTGCTATATTAGTCAGTAATGTGACGGGTCAGTCGAAAAATCAAATTTAACAAGAGGCAATCCATTGGCATCTTTCAGAGCTTGCGGGTAACAGCAAGTTTCGACAAAGAAGTAGACGGTAAAAGGAAGATTCTCGAAAATAATGAGAGCATGAAAAGTAATTTGTTTTGAACTGGCAAGACCATGTGACCCTCCAGACTTTGGTGGCTTTAATGGACATAATTCCTGATCAAATTCGTGCGTACTAAAACCTTGAAACTGAAGTCAGGATGGTATTTTTTTTTTGAACACCAGAACTCTCCTAATCGAGATAAACTGGGCTAATGCGTAGGTCAGACACCTGCTAAGTCGTAGCCACGAGACCCTCTTCTTCAATTCTCTCATCTTAGTTGTTAATTTATTTATCCATCAGCTTAAAATCGTGCGTAGTGTGGTCTCAAAACTTACCGTGTACGGACTAGTCCGCACGCAGTGACGCCTTCTTGATGAAACTGAGATAAATGACGAGATTTCTAAATGCCACCCTTCACAGGGTTGTTGGTTTTTTTTCGTTCCCCCTCCTCCCCCCCCCCCCCCCCCCCCCCCCTTCTGCTGTAGTAGAAAAAAAGTTAAGAATTTCGGTTGATGATGTCATTTCTGACAGGTGCGGATGTTTTATCCGAGTCTCTTGATTGCTTTCCGAATTGAATTACATTTTTTTATGTTGTTTTTGCGAGACGCGTTCGGATTCGGATTACATGAGAGAGAGAGAGAGGGGAGAGAGAGAGAGAGAGAGAGAGAGAGACAGACAGAGACAGACAGACACACACACACACACACACACACACACACACACACACACAAGAAGTTGGGAAGGGAAAGGGAATGAGGGAGAGAGAGCGAGAGGGAACTGACGGAGGGGGGAGGGGACTGCAAAGGAGAGGGGTAGTGAAAAGGTGGGGGCAATGCCATGGGTTAGGTGGAAGACACGACACACGATCAATATCCAACTATAGCCTACTGAAGTACAACATTGAAAGTGTAGCACTATGCATCATAGCCTAGGTAAGACTCGATGTTAGCAGTGTAACCCCTCAATCTCTCTCTCTCTCTCTCTCCCCTCCCTCCCTCCTCTCTCTCTCTGTCTCTCTCTGCCATTGCTTCCCTCTGTATCTCCGTTCATCCGTCTGTCTGTCAGTCTCTCTCTCTCTCTCTTTCTCTGTCTGTCTGTCTGTGTCACCTTTTTCTGTCTGTCTGTCCGTTTGTCTATCTTTGTGTCTGTGTCTCTCTCTACCTCTGTCTCCCTCTTCTCATTTTTCAATCTGTCTGTCTCTGTCTGTCTGTTTTTCTCTGTCTGTCAGTCTGTCTCTGCGTCTCTGTCTGTCTGTCTGTCTGTCTCTCACACACGTTTTGACGTACCCCAGATAAAAGTGTGAGGTCATTACGAGAGAGTTGTTAGGGGACGTTGAGTCAGCGACTCCATCCCCTACACATTTCATTAAAAAAAAAAATCTTTTAGTTTATTTAATGCTTCGATTACTTTAATTCATTCAAATGTTTTAATTATATCCTCTGTGCAGCTATAACTAATTTGATTTTTTTTTCTTTCTCAGAAATGGTAACGGTGTGTGTGTGTGTGTGTGTGTGTGTGTGTGTGTGTGTGTGTGTGTGTGTGTGTGTGTGTGTGTGTGTGTGTGTGCCAAAGGCTCTGTCAGGCGCTGCTGTTTCCGGCACTCTCCTCTTTGACATGTGGAGCGCGAACGAGGAGCGGGCTGTCTCACGAACCTGCTCATCATCACTGTTGAGCACAGACAACCGGAAGGACAGGTACTTGGCGCTGTAGAGTGCTGCGGGGTTCAGGATGCCGAGGCCACCCTGAGCCCTCGAGGTGAACAGGTAGCTCCTGGTAGAGGATGTGTTCATTTTCAGCCAGCCCCGGACATGGCCAACTATACAGTCCTCCATCTGCTTCAACTGTTTCACTGTGAAAGTTAAGTTTGAAAAATAAAAGTTCAGCTTCGAGCAAGCCATGGTGTTTATAGCTTGTAACTTTGCCGTGGTAGGGAGGGGGGAAGCGTCAGTCTTGTCCAGCACTGTGGAAAAGTCACCCACAACATCAGCTGCCTGCTGTAAAGGGGCGGTGTTACAGATGTTGAAGTCGTAGCCCAGGTAGGAGTAGGCCTGCTCTCGATGGAACATGGGCAGAGGCTGATCTTGGATGGAGAGGAAGGTGTCGCCAGTGCGGTCGTTCCTGCACCAGCGGTTGCCAGACCTCTTGCCGTGCAGGATGGCACACTTGCGGTGTTTAACCTCCATCCCTGATGTGGCCATGAACTGGTCCGTCTTCCTTACTGCCTCGCTGATGGCATCCTCCGTTGTTCCTGAGGCACACACATCATCCACGTATCCCTGCACCGGGTTCGGGTTACACGTCGGAGGATAGGGCTGTTCGATCCAGCGGAGCCACTTGTCAATGCCTTGTTCAAAGACAATGACGCTCCATGGGCAGCCTTGGATGATGCCTTTCCCACGCTGGATGGATTTGGTCAGCCCCGCTGCTGTCTTCACCTGGAATGTAGAGGCGCTGTAGATGTCCCGGGTGATGTCTACAAACACCTCGGGGTAGCCGGAGGACCTCAACTCATTGATCATGAAGTCGTGATCAATGCTGCCAAAAGCATCCTTGATGTCAAAGAATGCTGTGTAGAGTGTAGAGGAGGTGTGCATAAAGTCGCTGATGTTGGACCGCAGGCAGTAGACATGCTCCTGGAGACCATTCCTTGGCATGGACCCCTTCTGACGTTTGGATAGTCTCTCTGTTCCCACGATCCACTGCATCTGGCGGCTGAGAATCAGCTTCATGAAGAGTTTGTAAGAAGTTAGAAGAAGAGAGATAGGCCGCCAGTCATCCACCACAGAGGGATCACCATTCTTCTTTGGAATTAGGGTAATAATTCCGTGCTTCCAGTCAGCTGGCACTTTTCTGTTAATCAAGCAAATGTTGGCTATGGCGCAGAAAACAGGGGCCAGCTTCTTCTTCTGCTGTTTTACAGTGTCATACAAAACGCCGTCTGCTCCAGGGGATTTTCTGCTTGGCAAGCTTATTAATAGCCGTCAGCACTTCGTCCTCAGTGAAGGGGTCAGTTGAAGGTGTCCATTCTGGGGCAGGGGTGTCGATTTGCCAAGGAAAGTGCAGTGGGCAGCTTGTAGCGTACGTTTGCACTTCTCTGAGAACCTTTCTTCTATTTTCTTGATTTCGATGGAGCACCCTTTTTGTTTTGCTACGCGACAGTCATTGTTAATCACTTCTATAGCTTTGACTTGTTCTTTCCACAATCGCGTCAGTTCAACCCTGCTTAAAATGAATCGTCCTCCACGTCAATGTTTCGGGTTCGGCGATGACGTAGTGTGTCACTCGTTACTAAATTTGGAAGAAGTTTTGCATTGATGTGGGTCAAGGTGTGTTCGATTGAAAATAAACACGCTTCAGTACTGTTCTCTGGCAACGGGGGGAAGTGTTTCGGTGTTTCAACTGGATAGCAGCGAAGGATGCGTTGTACATATGATAGGATGGACAGGCTGTACGGAATGCCATTCGGTTTAGTGCCCACGAAGATGCCGTCACGGAAAAACAGGTGAGTGAGAGTGGTGGATAGTCTACGCCAGTGGGTGGGCTGTGGGTGAACGAAAGTTTGTTTTGCGTTCAGTGGCTTCGTTGCAATTGAATGACGGAATGCGCTTTCGCATCTTTCAAAGTCCCTCCACTCGTTCTCGTCAAACACTTTTTGAAAGGGAGTCCACTTATCAACACTGAAATGATCGAGTCGGTTGTACCGTTTGCTTTCGTTTTCAGTGGGTGGCGCCATGTTGTTTACATTCAGTTTGAGAGGTCGCGTCACTTGCCTGATTTTGCCTGTCATTAGCGCCTTTGGAGCCTTTGGCGGTTTCCAGACCAACGAGAAGGGCGCCTTCAACAAGGCTTCTCGTGTGACATGGCCGCGGTCTGAATGGGTGCATTTCAATGAATTGTGCGTGCGTGAGGGTGTGTTGTGTGAGAAATGTGTGGATGAGAGCTATGTGTTAACATTCAAAGCAGACGATGATGCGTGTCTCTCCACGGCTGACAGCAAGGCTGCATACTTCCTATGCAAAAATCAGAATATACAGAAGTTTTCAAAAGAGTGGAGAGAAAAAGACTGGCAGGGGCGCATTGTGAGAGAGAATGAGCAGATTGATCATGTTATGTCTAACGCTATATTGCAAAATGTAAAATTGAAAGATAGCATGATCAGTTTTGTGGTGCGAGGGAGACTCCAACTGCTGCAGTGCAATAGTCTCATGGCACTGTACTATCCTCACGAGTGTGCCAGGCAATGCAATCTCTGCAATCACCCAACTGAAACCGAGTCGCATGTGCTAAATGGTTGCACAAGATACCAAGCCATGTATCAGGCAAGGCATAATCGGTTGGTTGAGGTGACAGCCAGACACATCCCTCAGACAGACACTGCTCGTGTCATTAAAGACACCCCCCTGACACCCCGCATGTTTGGCATTAACTCTGATGCCTTCGCCTCCAGTGCCAGTAGGCCGGACATCACCATCATTGACCGCGATAGCCGCGAGGCCTTTCTTGTTGAAGTAGCAGTGCTTTTCGATGCCTTCATTGACGTTTGCTATGCTGCCAAATTTGACAAGTACCTCCCACTGTGCATGGAAGTAAGCTCTTTTGGCTTCTCCTGCAGAATTGTGGTGCTCATCTTTGGCAGTCTGGGGAACGTGCATCGGAGGGTACTCCCAGGTCTACGGATGATTGGTGTTCCGTCCTACTCGGCAAAGTGGTTGGCAAAATATCTTAGCATCAGTGCCATAATCGGTTCTTTCAGGGTGTGGCAAAAGCGCTGTACTGACCTAAATGTCTAAAGAAGAAAATGTCTATGCTCCGCACGCGCGCGCGCGCGCGCGCGTGTGTGTAAAAGGGCACTCATTTCTGTAAGGCCCCTAATTTGTTTGCATTTTCGTTATTTTGAGCAAATGTCTAAGCCTTCTGGTGCCGACTATGTCCATGGTTGCCCTGATGATTTTGTTATCTTTTGTCTTCAGGAGATGAATTGCCTAGTTTTCATTGTGTTCATCACGTTTTCCTGAAATAAATATGTTGAGATGTGTGTGTGTGTGTGTGTGTGTGTGTGTGTGTGTGTGTGTGTGTGTGTGTGTGTTTGTGTGCGTGTATGTGTGTGTGTGTTTGTGTGCGTGTGTGCGTGTGCGCGCGCGCGCGCGCGGTGTGTGTATGTGTGTGTGTGTGTGTGTGTGTGTATGTGTGTGTGTGTGTTCCATCTCATCTTCCATTACCACTTCAGAGGCAACTCTCCCACTCCACACTCCTTCTCGTCCCCCGTCCACGGCCATAACATGGCGTGTCACGTCGCCGCTCCAGACTGGGCAATCCACAGAGCACTGTCCAGATCCAGTCGCCAGGAGCCAACCGACCAGAGGAGACACTGCACTGCAGCCCAGTCACTTCAGCGGTGTTCAGTGCTGCCTGTTCTGATCCGGCAACGGCAGGACACCGCCTGTTAAGACCCCCCCTACTGACGACAATCACTGCTAAGTCACAGGGCCAGTGTGAGTGAGTTTCCTCTTCCAGGGAGCGCCACCAGGTTCTTCCAAGGACAAGCCCCACGAACTTAGAAATGCCGACAATCTCAACACGAGTTCACCAAGGAACAAATGTGGCGAGGAAACACGAGAAGGTCATTAGAGGTCAGGGCATGAAGGGCCACAGCAGTTAAGACTTTTATTTATGATGATCACGGGATTAAGGATGATGAAGATGATGCTGTTGAGTCCTGTTCCCATTAGTGTATAAACAACAGGGCTGTGCATTACATCTTATTTTCTCTAATGTTGTTTGCCCGTCGAGACGACGATGACCATCTAGTCATCCTGGGATCAGGGCGAGTACGTACATGGCTGGTCAGGCCGATCTGCGCCCGGAAAGACCTATCACAGTATGGACAGGGGATGGTGGCAGAAAGACCTATCACAGGATGGACAGGGGATGGTGGCAGAAAGACCTATCACAGTATGGACAGGGGATGGTGGCGGCAGTTGGAGATCTGTTGACACTGGTCTTCCTGATCATCCTGCGCTGCTCAGCTGCAGCAATTCTGTTCCTTTCACAGGTCTCTGCACCTTTGCGGACAACTGATCGTCATCCGTCTCTGTCCTGGGCGGTCTGCTCCCATGTTGTGTGGCTGATGTTGAAGGCCTTCAGGGAAGATTTGAGGCTGTCTTTGAAACGTTTCTTCTGGCCTCCATGAGAGCGTTTTCCTTGTTGTAGTTCACCAAACAATTTTCTAATACAAGCCAGCATAACACAGGCCCGAGAATTGCAGATACCTGTCGTGTTAGTAAAGAAATACGAGCAACACTCTCCAGAGACGCAAGCAGTAAGTGTGTATCGTCGACTGTGTAGTTCCAATCTTCCCACTTCAGCCTATCTTCAAATGGATGGTTCTGGTTGGGAATCGAACCCTTTCAAGCCCAGAACGGCGCGGCACTAACCATTGCGCGACGGCGGGTAATAATTGCCTGCTAGTGTAAGTTAGATCCCCAGACGAAGTTTCTATGAGGGCCAAATTTGCAGGAGAAAATCAATATTTTACGAGTGGATGGCGATTGCGGTGGGGGTGGGGGTGGGGGGTGCTTTCCAGTTTTTCATTAAACAGATATATGAATCACCAGCACAGTTATAATGGTATGGTGCCAGCTGCAGCCGGTATTTCAGTCTATCAGTCTATCAGTCTCTCTCTCTCTCTCTCTCTCTCTCTCTCTCTCCCACTTCATGACCTTTTCCCACAATTTGTTTCCCATCTTTCTTTCTTTTCCTCCCCCCTCCCCCCTGCTCCCGCTCCCCCCCCCCCCCCCTCGCGTTCCCCCACATGACCTCATGTCTTTCCCCCTAACCTTTCTCTTCGCCGTCTCGTTTGCTGACGATACTGGATGGGTTACATCCATTCCGCTGATTCAGATTAACGTCTAGATTATTCTGGGCTACAGCCATGTGTCCAATACTACTTTTGGCGGCGTTTAATAATAAGTGAATATAAGGCAGACTGATAAGAGCGTATGAATAATCTTTATTTTTCCTTTCTCGTGGCCATCTTCTCGTCTGTCTGTCTGTCTGTCTGTCTCGCTCTCTCCCTTACCCTCCTCTGTCTGTATTTCCACCCGCCACTCCTGTCCGATTTTCTTTCTTGTTTTTTGTTTTGTTTTGTTTTTATCCACTCCTTCTTTGCTTTCTTTACCCCTTGTTCCCCCCCTCCATTCTTCCTTTCCACCCCACCCCCCATGCTTTTCTCTTTTTTTCTTCCTAATTTGTCATAATGGTTTTCCTTGCAAAGTTCCTGGTATTGCTTCCTTTGTCCTAGCTGTTATTTGCTTTTAGTACTAACGCCAATCATCTAAAAATATATTCACGGATGTGGGAGGTTGCTGTTCTAAAGACAGATTTTTATTCACCTCTGTCTTCCCCTGCAACATTTTTCCCGTATATGCCCCCCCCCCCCCCACTTCCTTCTTTCTACCACCATTTCCCCCCCCCCCCCCTCCACCAACACTTCTCTACACCCCCCTCTTCTCTCCCCACTTCCTGCTCTCGACTGCCCCTTTCTTCCCCCACCCCCTCCCCCCTGTTTTCGCCCCTACCTTTCTTCCTATCTTTCCTTATGCTGCACAAAGTGAAATGAAGTACTGAAGTAATATTCACTGAACACAAATATTGAGTTCAAGTACTCAACTTGTGTTAATCGCCATTATTATTTTTTGTGAATGGATGAGCGTGTTCACAGTATTTTGACTAACATCTGGTTTGTCAGATGTTCACTTTCTGTGCCTGTGACACGAATGGTAGGTGATAGTTTGGCTGATTTGGAGAGGTTTGTGAAAGCATCTCTCTCTCTCTCTCTCTCTCTCTCTCTCTCTCTCTCTCTCTCTGCATCTCTCTCTCTCTCTCTCTCTCTCTCTCTCTCTCTCTCTCTCTCTCTCTCTCTCTCTCTCTCTCTCTCTCTCTTTGGGAAAACCTGAAAGAAAAGAAAATTAAGTATTAAGTCTTTTGTTTCATTTATGTTGTTCTTTTTGCGTAAGCCACACATTATCAGTGTGAGAGTGCCAGTACACCACACATTAGAACATTAACAAACCCAGACATTTTGTATCAAACGCCAAACCACTAAAATCAGCAAGAGTATGTCCATTTGTAAGAGAACATACAGACTATGCATGGTGTGTAAGGGACTGGTTGGAGAAGAAAAAAAAAAGAGAAAGAAAAAAAAGAGCTAGTATTGGAAATTGCTTTTTTTTTCAGATGAAGAGGACAGTGTGAAGCACCCAAAAAAATGAAGAGGTGGATTTCGGCCTTAGGAGAAAAAAAAGACAAGAAAAAAAATCACCTTCTTAGGTGCTCCATTGATCCGATAACTGATGCCACAAAAAATGTTTGTGAAAGCGAAGGATTACTTCACCTTCCATATGTGACTACATGTCTGATGAACAAAGAAATGTTGTAACAACTCGTAAACTGTCTTGGCAACAGAAGGTAGAATCACAACACCATTGGTCGGCTTTTGAAGGTCGACCAACGAAACTTGTAGAATCGTTTTCATGCAGTTAGAACTCAAAGACAAACTTTGGGGAGTTTCACAAAGAGGACCAGAGAAAGCTGCCTTTTTTTCCCCCTTGAAGAACCGGTCGAGTACCAGACCCACTGACGTCTAGACAGAGACCTCTGGAGAGGACAAAGAATACAGCATATGACACTGACCAGTCGAAGCAGACAATGTGAGGTAGGTAGATAAGGTAGGACTGCCGCCTTCAGCTAACGCGTAGATCAGACATCTGCTAAGCCGTGTCCATTGAGATCCCCTGGTCTTAAACCCTTTCATCTTCATTAATTCATATATCCATCAGCTCTAAATTCTGCTCAGTGTGGTCTTGAAACGAAGCAAATGTGGTGCGGCTTATATGGAGTAGTTCGCACGCAGTGACACCTTGATAAAAGTAAAACTGAAACTGCTGACAAGTGGGATTGGGTCATTTGGGTCTTTGTTACGTCACATTATGACGCAGTCCAGATCAAGTTTGAGCTCATTATGAAAAAGTCGATAAGGGGACGTGGGGTGAGTGACACCAGCCCCTGCACCATCCTAAAGACACTCTCTTTGCACACCCTCCCTCCACCATGTTCATGGTTTTTAATCTTTTCATTGATGTAATGTTTTAATTGTTTGAACTGTTCAAAATGTTTTAATTATTTTCTCTGTTGAGTTATAATGGTTTTGATTTGGCATTTTTGTTGTTGTTACAGAAATGGTAATGTCATGTGTGTGTGTGTTGTGTGTGTGTGTGTGTGTGTGTGTGTGTGTGTGGTGTGTGTATGTATGTATGTGCACGTGTGTGTGTGTGTGTGTGTGTGTGTGTGTGTGTGTGTGTGATCTTTCTAGCCACCTCAGCCACTCCGCTCATCGTGGTCCTCCCTCCACAACTACACCGTGGCTTTTTCTGTCGCAGCACCAGAAAACCGGCCATCCATAGAGAACTGTCCACATCAATGCACCACGATGCAACCCACCGGAGGAGACACTGCATTGCCAAGTTCCTTTGGTGGTGTTCAGTGGCGCCTGTTCTGATTCAGCGTAGGCAGGACACAGCCTGCTAAGCCCCCTACTGACCACAATAATTGCTCAGTCATGTAGCCATACTGACGACAATAACTGCTCAGTCACGGAGCCATACTGACCACAATAATTGCTCAGTCACGGAGCCATACCGACCACAATAATTGCTCAGTCACGGAGCCATACTGACCACAATAATTGCTCAGTCACGGAGCCATACTGACCACAATAATTGCTCAGTCACGGAGCCATACTGACCACAATAATTGCTCAGTCACGGAGCCATACTGACCACAATAATTGCTCAGTCACGGAGCCATACTGACCACAATAATTGCTCAGTCACGGAGCCATACTGACCACAATAATAATTGCTCAGTCACGGAGCCATACTGACCACAATAATTGCTCAGTCACGTAGCCATACTGACCACAATAATTGCTCAGTCACGGAACCAGCATGGGTGGGAGTCCTCTTCCGAAAGGCGACACCTTCTGGTCATGGTCCCCACCGAAATTAGCGATACTGACATTCTCGACACCAGTTCGTGAAGGGACAGTAAGATCATTGCAAGGACAGGGCACGAAGGGTCACAGCATGTAAGACTTCTACTCTATTGAAAATGCGGATCATGAGGATGAAGGTGATGAAGAGGATGCTGTGGGGCGTCTTTCCATTTAGAGAAAACGGGGCTGTACTCGACGCGTAATTTCACAGTAATTTCCAGCATAAAACCAGGACTGAGAGATGCAGTTACCTGCTGTGTTGGTCAGGAAATATGAGTCACACTCTCAGAAACGCATCCAGTGAGTATAGATTGGTTAGCTGTGCAGTTCCAGTCTTCCCTGTCGGCAAACCATGCTCTGGGTAGAAGACGATCGGACCAAAAACAAATCCCACAAAGAAATGGTTGTGATGGGAGTCGAACCTCACATCCTCCGAGTCCACAACAGCGACGCTAACCGCTGGGACACGGTGGCTGATTGCGTGCTAGTGTTTTTTTCAGACCCCCTCCCCACACGAAGTTTCTATGAGGACAAAATTTGCAGTTTAGAATCAATGTTTGACGAGCGGGTAGCGATTGTGGCGTTGTGTTTTCAGTTTTTCTTTACACAAATGTATGAATCATCAGCGCCGTTACCATGGCGTGATGCAAGCAGCAGACAGGATTTCAGCCCCCCCCCCCCCCCCCCTCTTTTTCTCTCTCTCTCTCTCAGGCCAGGGTCATGTAATTCTTGGGAGATAACATAATCAATCATTCAGTAAATCAATCGCTCAGTCGGTCAGTCTGTCTGCCTGTCTGTCTATCTATCTAATTACCGGCCTACCTACCTGCTCTCTTTCTCCTCTAGCTACCTAGCTTTCTATCTATCCAATTGTCTATCTGGTTATCTATCAACCAAACATACACACATAAAGGCACTCACACCGAGTTAATGTGCACGCGTGCGTGCTTGCTTGCTTGCTTGCTTGCTTGAGAGAGAGAGAGAGAGAGAGAGAGAGAGAGAGAGAGAGAGAGAGAGAGAGAGATATTAATCAAACATAGGATAAAATTTGCATGTTCATACAAAAAAAAGACAAATGATAACTTTACGTAGTAAACGATGGTAATCAAGTAAACGTTAACTATTTTTACAAAATTGAAAAGACAACTAGTATTTATGTTATCTTTGATATCGAAAAGGCATTTGTCAACCTTATTCACGAATGCTCAGTGCAATAGATGCTTATTTGTATGGGAAGTTAGACGGAATGAAACCACACTGAAATTTAGACGGATTAGGACGTATGTGTTTCAAAACAGAAGCAAGTGCATCTGTATACGATTTTTTTTCAAATGGTTTTGAAACGACTAATAACAGAAAAATTGACCTGCAATTTCAAAGGTCGTCTGACACAACAGTCGAAAAAAAAATGATTCTGGCATTTTTTTTCTAGAATCGTCCTGGAAAGTAACGTTTCTTAAAACAAAGATTACAACTGTGCGTTTGGTTGTCCGTAATCAACGTTGCAGCAAGTTTGACCATTGTCATATTGTCCCTCGTTAACCTTTGCCATATAATCGGAAATGAAATGAGGTAGGGAACAGTAAACGATAAACAGTAAACAAGTGGGGTATGTTTTGCTCCCATAAGGAAACCTAACACAGAGTAACTTTTATTCAAGACTGGCACAGCCTTTTAAACTTGAATAAAGTCAGACAAATACATAGACGAACAATCTAATAGTGGGTAAAAAAAAACAAGCGCAGGCCAACAACCATCTTTGCCAAGTCATTACTATGAAGACAGTTTAGTTGTTGGCCTGCGCTTGTTTTTTCCCCCACTATTAGATTGTTCGTCTATGTATTTGTCTGACTTTATTCAAGTTTAAAAGGCTGTGCCAGTCTTGAATAAAAGTTACTCTGTGTTAGGTTTCCTTATGGGAGCAAAACATACCCCACTTGTTTACTGTTTATCTTTGCCATATAGTCCGTCTGTGTCTACTGTCGTATAGTCCGTCATTGACTTGCCATATGGTCCATCATTGTTTATTGCCGTATAGTCCATCGTTGACTATTGCCATACAGTCCATTACTGACAGTTGCCTTATAATCCATCATTGACTGTAGCCATGTAGTCAGTCCATCATTATTGCCTAGAGTCCATCACTGAGTATTGCTATATAATCCATCATTGACTATTTCCAAATAGTCCATCATTGATTATAGGCATATAGTCCATCTTTGACGATTGTCATATAGTCGGTCAGTGACTATTGCCATATAGTCCATCACTGACTATCACCACATAGTCCATCATTGACTGTTGTCATATAGTCCATCAATGACTGTTGCCATATGGTCCATCACTGACTATTGCTATATAGTCTATTTCTGACTGTTGCCATATAGTCTATTTCTGACTCTTGCCATATAGTCCATCAATGACTGTTGCCATATAGTCCATCACTGACTATTGCCATATAGTCTATCTCTGAATGTTGCCATATAGTCCATCAATGACTGCTGCCATATAGTCCATCACTGACTGTTGCCATATAGTCCATCAATGACTGCTGCCATATAGTCCATTACTGACTGTTGCCATATAGTCCATCAGGGACTGTTGCCATATAGTCCATCACTGACTGTTGCCATATAGTCCATCACTGACTGTTGCCATATACTCCATCAATGACTGCTGCCATATAGTCCATCACTGACTGTTGCCATATAGTCCATCACTGACTGTTGCCATATAGTCCATCAGGGACTGTTGCCAAATAGTCCATCAGGGACTGCTGCCATATAGTCCATCACTGACTGTTGCCATACAGTCCATCAATGACTGTTGCCATATAGTCCATCACTGACTATTGCCATATACTCCATCAATGACTGCTGCCATATAGTCCATCAGGGACTGTTGCCATATAGTCCATCAGGGACTGTTGCCAAATAGTCCATCAGGGACTGCTGCCATGTAGTCCATCACTGACTGTTGCCATATAGTCCATCACTGACTGTTGCCATATAGTCCATCACTGACTGTTGCCATATACTGCATCAATGGCTGTTGCCATATAGTCCATCACTGACTGTTGCCATATAGTCCATCAGGGACTGTTGCCATATAGTCCATCAGGGACTGTTGCCATATAGTCCATCACTGACTGTTGCCATGTAGTCCATCACTGACTATTGCCATATACTCCATCAATGACTGCTGCCATATAGTCCATCAGGGACTGTTGCCAAATAGTCCATCAGGGACTGTTGCCATATACTCCATCAATGACTGCTGCCATATTGTCCATCACTGACTGCTGCCATATAGTCCATCACTGACTGTTTGCCATATAGTCCATCACGGACTGTTGCCATATACTCCATCACTGACTGTTGCCATATAGTCCATCACTGACTGTTGCCATATAGTCCATCACTGACTGTTGCCATATACTCCATCAATGACTGCTGCCATATAGTCCATCAGGGACTGTTGCCAAATAGTCCATCAGGGACTGCTGCCATATAGTCCATCACTGACTGTTGCCATACAGTCCATCAGAGCCTGTTGCCATATATTCCATCAGGGACTATTGCCATATAGTCCATCATTGACTATCGCCATATAGTCCATCATTGACTATTGCTAAATAGTCCATCATTGACTACTGTCATACAGTCCATCATTGAGTATCGCCATATAGTCCATCATCGACTATTGCTAAATAGTACATCATGACATGAACCATTTTGACCATCATTAATGATTGCTATATAGTCCATCACTGACGACTGCCATGTAGTCCATCATCGACTATTGCTAAATAGTCCATCATGACGTGAACCATTTAGACCATCATTAATGATTGCTATATAGTCCATCACTGACGACTGCCATGTAGTCCATCATCGACTATTGCCGCATAGTCCATCATTGACTATTGCCAAATAGTCCATCACTGACTGTTGCCAAATAGTCTATCATTGACGACTGCCATGTAGTCCATCGTTGACTATTGCCGCATAGTCCATCATTGACTATTGCCATATAGTCCATCACTGACTGTTGCCAAATAGTCCATCACTGACTGTTGCCAAATAGTCCATCACTGACGACTGCCATGTAGTCCATCAATGACTATTGCCGTATAGTCCATCATTCATTATTGCCATAAAGTCCATCACTGACTATTGACATATGATCTATCATTGAGGATTGCCATATAGCTCCCGCCCACTGTTGTCAAGGCTATTTGATCTGTCCTAAAGCGCCACAGAGTTCAGGCAAGATGAGGAATTAGATGGGCAATTCCAACGAACTAACTTTTGTCTATTCGCTTTTCTGCTGCCGCTTCATTATTATTATTCAGTCTGTGCAAAACACACACACACACTCACACACACAGACACACACACACAAACACACAGACACACACACACACACACACACACACACACACACACACACACACACACACACACACACACACACAAACGGCGTACATTTCAGTCTTTGAAACTGCTGACGTTTTGGTTGTTAAAGTATCAAAAGAATGCCACATTTGCTTGCTTGTTGGAGTTTCCACCTTTAGATTTACAAAATCTTGAAAGCGCGCGCGCGTGCGCGCGCGCGCGCGCGTGTGTGTGTGTGTGTGTGTGTGTGTGTGGTGTGTGTGTGAGAGAGAGAGAGAGAGAGAGAGGAGGAGAGAGAGAGAGAGAGAGAGAGAGAGAGAGACACTCACGCTGACACACGGGCACGGCGTGGGGAACGAACTCATAACCCTCCATACACTCGCACTGGGAACCACCCGCCACAGGTTTCTGAAAAGGCGGGCACCACTGGCACTGGACGTGGGACAACTCCCCCTCCTCACAGCCTGAAAGAAGACAATTCAATGAGAACATCACCGCCATCAGACAATCTATCTATCTATCATTTTATCTATAGAAATAGATATAGACAGATAGGTACAGATAATTATATATATATATATAAAGATATATATATATATATATATATATATATATATATATATATATATATATATATATAAAGATATAGATTGATAGACATGTAAGTGTGGTACCAAAATAATTCCCCACGGAGTTAAGGAGAGAAAAAACCCAGTATATAGGTATGAGTAAATATATAGAATGACGTACGTCTCTGATTATGTTTGTGTAATTTTGTAATGGAATTTTTTTTTAATCATTATTATTCTTATTACTATTGTTATTGTTATTATTATAATGTTGCTATATTCTTCATTGTTTCTACCATTATTAATATGTGCAGTGTGTTTAGTTGAATGTTGTAGAATAGCAAGGACAGATTGGAAGAATAGGCACTGCCTAAAATCTCTATCCTTGAGTAATAAAGTTTTTGAGTCTTTGAGTCTTGAGTCTCACACACACACACACGCACGCACGCACGCACGCACGCACGCACGCACGCACGCACGCACGCACACACACACACACACACACACACACACAAGCAAGAGGGTGACAAAAGGAGGATGACAACCAATGATAGAGAAAAGAACAATGTTCAAGAAATTCATTAAAAATCATACACGTCATTTCGATCTAGCTCTTGACATAATGTATTTGTCATAAATTCACAGTTGTTATTGAACACGTCGTGAGCATGTATTGTACAAAACAATATATAGCACTGGTAACCCCCTTTCTGTATTATCATATTCATTCATATTAGGATTTAAACGTGAAACTGCCTGTGAATATACATGAAACTCATTTCCACTCACTGAGCGGGACGCACTTCTTTTCTTTGTAAAGAGAACTGTCTTCTTTATTTAAAAAAAAATCACCCTGATTAAAGATCTAATCAGTATTGTGCACACACCTTACAGCCAGGCGATATTAGTTTAACACCCCCCCCCCCCCCCTGCTGATATAAGCAAACACAACAAGACACCATCAGTTATCAATGCAGTTCATATAGATATAAATTGTACAAAGGACATCCTCAATGAAGCAGCGAACAGTAAACAACAAAGAACAAGCAAGTAGAGTAACTCTTGCGCACGTCATGAAATGAATACTCGCCCATAACTCTAAACGATTTGCTGCTTACGACGACACGACACCGAATTGCCTAGCCACATGACAACACAGAGCACACACAACGAACAACGTAGGAGTTGTCTCCTTGTTGTTTATTCTGTGGGGATGTCGGGGGTGTCTCTGTCTTTGTTCTGTAGGTTCCCGACTTCAGCGTTGTCATTTCTGTCCGGGGATTCGCTGTCGTTTGGAGGCATGGACGCGTATTTTATTTCAACATGGGATCAAGAGTTACCCTGCTTTTGTTTGTTATAAATTGCACAAACTAGACAGCATTTCTCGTCGTAAATACAGATTGTCAAAATCTGCACTGATGCTGAGCCTAAATGACGTACCCTGCATTTCTCTGGCACTAAACAGACAACTCTCGGTAAAACGTGTGCGTCGTGTGTGTGTGTGTGTGTGTGTGTGTGTGTGTGTGAATGATAAGTACTGTACACTCTCTTTGTTTTCTACTTAACGTCGTCCGCGACCTTGAGATCTCGATAAAAC
>CM031604.1:9915554-9926516 GCA_018398815.1 Conus ventricosus | reverse complement strand
AAACCGGCCCCTTTTGGGGGAAATACCCCCGCTTTCCCCTTTTGACAGCATTACTCCATACCCACGCAATTTTCCCCATAAAAACCAAAAAGGGACACACCGTTTTTTCTTCTCCCCCTCTCCTCGGGGAAAACACTTCAAAATCACAACAACAATTTTGAAAACAATTTTACACCTTATCTCTCTCCCACTGAGAGACAAAAAAATCTACACATTATCTCTCCTCACCCCGAGAGAAAATCAATCTCACCAGATCTCCTTTACACTGAAGACAAATCAATCTTTCCCAATGTATCTCTTTTACACGAAGGAAAAAAAATATTTCACACATTATCCTCCTCCACTGAAATAAAAAATCAGTTCCGCTTCTATAAAGCTACCCTTTCACTTCCGTTATCCCAAAATTCCGGACCGGGAACTCAAACCTCCCTAATCAGAGGACCTCCTCCCAATAAATCCTCTTTTCAACCCCTGTCTCTCTCCTGAACAATAACTCCCCCCTCAATTCTCCTTCCGAGAACAGTCCTCGCTTCTCTTCCGCACTTCTTTTTTCTTTTTGCGAAATGACAGCTTAACTCCTCTCCCTGGATTTTGGTACGGCTGGGCGAATCCCGGTTTTCCCCCACACCAGCCATCTAAACCACCCACTGAAAAGTAAGGGGTGAAGGCAAAGGGTAAAGGGAGGGTAAGGGTGAAGTAAAGGGGAAAATGCTAAAACCCCAAATAAGTTCGGTAATAACCCTTCTCAATTAAACATAGAATTTTCTTTCTCTTTTCTTTAAGTTTTCCCCCTTAGCTTTCCCCAACTATCTATCGCCCCCTGGAAAGACTTCACAAAAGGGGCCACCCCCTGACAGGTTTGAGTCTCTAGGCCATCGCGGGGTTAAAAGACTCTTTCCCCCCCCCTATGAGGGATACCATGTTTTTAAAACACAGACCAGCACCTTCCCCTTTCCACCCTTTTTAAACACACTCATGGTCACTTTCACCCAATGACCACATTTTTCCTTGAATGAGTCATCACAATTATTTTGGGGACCCCCCTACCTAGTAAAGCCCATAATATTTTCCCTTTTAATTGGGACGGGGGAAAATGATTCATTCACAAACACATTTATGGACGTCACACCTTATGTGACTACTCACATGAAAATTTTTCTTCAGCGCACACAAATTCACTTTTCAATTCCCTTTAACAGTATACGGGGTAGACGTCCACAAAAAAAGGTGAACCTCTCCATAACCTGAAAAAGCTTTTCCCTTTCCTGCCGAACCTCTAACAACAGAAAAAAAGGAAACACTGACACACTTCCTCTGAGTAATTGGAATCGAAAAGGGCTCATTTTTGTTTACAATTTTACAAAACCCATCCGTGCAATCAATGCCCTTTACAAGATTGAGCAATACGGCCGAAAAATCCTTCTCCCCTACCCACGCTTGATCTTACAAAACCACCCTCGCTTAACCTGGACCATAGTCGGGGACTCATTTTCCACCGAATCTCAATAACAAACTTGAAACTTTTCAAAAACTTTTGCATCAACATTCATTTCAACAATTTGATTAGCCCACAAACAATGAACTCCATTCGCATCTTTTTTTAAACCCCAACATTGAATACGCCGTCGATTGTAAGCTACCCTTTTAACGGCTCACCCCACTCCCACTCTATCCCCATCCCCCTTGGCCCATCCCCCCCACCTACCATCCCCTCTCCCTTTTCCCCCCCTCCCTCTGTTTCTTTTTTTGTTGGGTTCCTTCAAGGACTACCACCCATTCTTTAAAGTGTTTATGAATAGTCGTTTATCATTGTAAATACATTACGGGGTTGCTATTTAACCTGTCAGTGAATGAAGAAAATGCAAAGCATACAAAAACAGATTGTAAACAGCCCCTTTGGGAATCTCTATCCTTGCTAGAAAGATCAAACAAAAATCATCCGCCTCGCTCTCCTCCCTCCCTCTCTCTCTCTCTCTCCCCTTTTTTCCTCCTCCTCTCTCTCCTCTCTCTCCTCCCCTCTCCACACACATCACACACACACACACTCCTCCCTCCCCTCTCTTCCCTCCTCTCTCCTCTCTCTCCTCTCCTATCCTCTCTTCCCTTTCTTCCTCCCCCCTCTCTAACCCTCCCTCCCCACTCTCTCTCTCTCTCTTTTTTTTTTGCATTGTGCTGTACTTTATTTAAAAAGAGGAAAATTAGACGTAACAAAAACATACGTTTTGGATCTGCTAGATTTTTTATGGGAAATTTTTTATCGAATAAGCCTTCATGACTCATTCCCCCCCCCCCCCCGCCCCTTTTGTTGGGGCTTTTCCATTTCTTGAAAAGTTACTTTTCACAATCGATATTAAAATCGCAGTCTTAACGTTTTTCTTTCTTTCTTTCTTTTTTTTCTTTCTCTCCCCCTCTCTCCTCTTTCTCTCTCCGTCCCCTCTCTCTCTTTTTCTTCCCCTCTCTTTCCCCTCTCCTCTCTCTCTCTCCCTTCTCCTTCCTCTCTCTCTCTCTCGTCCTAAAAAGTGGGTGGTCGGGTCAATCCATAAAATTACATTTTTCCCCGTGTGTGGTTGTTGTGGGGCGGGGTCCGGCGGGGCTCCTGCTAAAGTTTTTTGTTTTGTGGCGTCATTTTTTTTTGGGTTGTGGTTGTCATTTTTGTGCATTTAATGTTAAAAGGGTACTCGTTCGAGAGGTATTCGAAAATTCGGTCTTTAAATTTTTTTCTTTTTTGATTTGACTGTCATTGGGAAAAACTTTTAAAATCGCTGTAGTGAAAGGAAAGGAAGAAATTATACCTGTTTCCCCCTTTTTTCATAAGACCTTTTTGGAATGACAATAAAATACAAAATTCAAAAATGTCCTCCCCTCCCTTTCTCTTCCTCTTTTCCCTCTCTCACTCTCTCCTCTCCCCTTTCCCCTCCTCTCTCTCTCTCCCTTTTCTCTCTGCGACGGGAAAGATACACGTGTAACAAATCTTTCAAATCTATTTTTTAAAGAAAATGATCTTTTTTAACATTTTTATATTGTTTTAGGGGTTCTCTTCTCATGCTAAATTAATTTCTACCCTGAACAATAATCTCAAGTTTATTATAATTCTATACAAAAATTGTCCTTTTTGGCTAATATAATGAAATGAATATCATTTTTATATACTTGCCCACTGTATCAATTTTTGTGCCCTTATATCTAAACTTCTTCATTTTCCAAATTTCCCCCTTTTTTCAGCACATCATATCAAAGAACCCTTTCCCCTTTCAAAAATTTAAATTTCGCAAATTGAAGAGACAAGCCCGACTGCTTTAAAAGATAATACATGAAAAAAAAATAGTAAGATAATATTTTTTCCCCTATAATTGCAAATGCATTCATGTTTACTACATCATATTTATCAATAGAAGTTTCGAGAGTTTATCAAACTTATTTTTTCCTTTTCTTTGTGGGTTCGAACTTATATTTATTTTTGTTTGAATTTTAATGCGCAGGGTCAGTCCCGACCCATTTCCTCATCCCCCGGGGCCCCCTTTCACACCCCCCCCCCCCCGCCCCCCTTTTTTTCTCACTTGAAGGTGGCCTGTGGCCGAGTTCAATAAAACATTTTCGTTCGTTCTCTCTCTCTGCCCCTCTCTCTCTCTCTCTCTCTCTCTCCTCTCTCTCTCTCTCTCTCTCTCTCCTCCTCTCTCTCTCACTCTCCTCTCTCTCTCTCGCTCGCTCGCTCGCTTTCTCTCCCTGCCCCTCTCTCTTTCTCCTCTCTCTCCTCTCTCTCTCTCTCTCTCTCTCTCTCATCTCTCTCCTCTCTCATCTCTCTCCTCTCTCTCTCCTCTCTCTCGCTCCTCTCTCTCTCGCTCTCTCTCTCTCGCTCTCTCTCTCTCCTCTCCCCTCCTCTCTCCTCTCTCTCTCTCTCTCTCTCTCTCTCTGTCTGGCTCTCTTTTATTCCAGACAGGAACATACGTTACATAACGTGTCTATCCTGTCTGCACGAGAAAAAAAACTTTCCCCCTCCAACGACCACAAACAGCAGGAAGGCACGATGTCATCAATGTCAGTGCCATTGATCTTCCCCAGCTGATGCTCGGTAGCAGTTCCCAGAAGGGTGGACCAAGTTACTGCGTTTCTACTTTCAAGACAGAACAGGGACACCGAAAAGGAATGGAGAGATACGGTGAATGAAGGAGTGGAGAGATACGGTGAAGGAGTGGAGAGATACGGTGAATGAAGGAGTGGAGAGATACGGTGAATGAAGGAGTGGAGAGATACGGTGAAGGAGTGGAGAGATACGGTGAAGGAGTGGAGAGATACGGTGAATGAAGGAGTGGAGAGATACGGTGAATGAAGGAGTGGAGAGATACGGTGAAGGAGTGGAGAGATACGGTGAATGAAGGAGAGATGCGGTGAATGAAGGAGAGATACAGTGAATGAAGGAATGGAGAGATACGGTGAAGGAGTGGAGAGATACGGTGAAGGAGTGGAGAGATACGGTGAATGAAGGAGAGATGCGGTGAATGAAGGAGAGATACAGTGAATGAAGGAATGGAGAGATACGGTGAAGGAGTGGAGAGATACGGTGAAGGAGTGGAGAGATACGGTGAATGAAGGAGAGATGCGGTGAATGAAGGAGAGATACGGTGAATGAAGGAATGGAGAGATACGTGAAGGAGTGGAGAGTACGGTGAAGGAGTGGAGAGATACGGTGAATGAAGGAGAGATGCGGTGAATGAAGGAGAGATAGGGTGAATGAAGGAATGGAGAGATACGGTGAAGGAGTGGAGAGATACGGTGAATGAAGGAGAGATGCGGTGAATGAAGGAGAGATACGGTGAATGAAGGAATGGAGCGATACGGTGAAGGAGTGGAGAGATACGGTGAATGAAGGAAGATGCGTGAATGAAGGAAGATACGGTGAATGAAGGAATGGAGAGATGCGGTGAATGAAGGAGAGATACGGTGAATGAAGGAGTGGCGAGATACGGTGAATGAAGCAGAGATACGGTGAATGAAGGAGTGGAGAGATACCGTGAATGAAGAAGTGGAGAGATACGGTGAATGAGGGAGTGGAGAGATACGGTGAATGAAGGAGAGATACGGAATGAAGGAGAGATACGGTGAATGAAGGAGTGGAGAGATACGTGAATGAAGGAATGGAGAGATACGTGAATGAAGGAGAGATACGGAATGAAGGAATGGAGAGATACGGTGAATGAAGGAGTGGAGAGATACGGTGAATGAAGGAGAGATACGGTGAATGAAGGAGTGGAGAGATACGTGAATGAAGGAGTGGAGAGATACGGTGAATGAAGGAGAGATACGGTGAATGAAGGAGAGATACGGTGAATGAAGGAGTGGAGAGATACGGTGAAGGAATGGAGAGATACGGTGAATGAAGGAGAGATGCGGTAAATGAAGGAGAGATACGGTGAATGAAGGAATGGAGAGATACGGTGAATGAAGGAGAGATACGGTAAATGAAGGAGAGATACGGTGAATAAAGAGTGGAGAGATACGTGAATGAAGAAGTGGAGAGATACGGTGAATGAGGGAGTGGAGAGATACGGTGAATGAAGGAGAGATACGGTGAATGAAGGAATGGAGAGATACGTGAATGAAGGAGTGGAGAGATACGGTGAATGAAGGAGTGGAGAGATACGGTGAATGAAGGAATGGAGAGATACGGTGAATGAAGGAGA
Source organism: Conus ventricosus (assembly GCA_018398815.1). NCBI lineage: Eukaryota > Metazoa > Mollusca > Gastropoda > Neogastropoda > Conidae > Conus > Conus ventricosus. The sequence goes on along the minus strand of CM031604.1, from coordinate 9,920,838 downwards.
GATACGGTGAATGAAGGAGAGATACGGTGAATGAAGGAGAGATACGGTGAATGAAGGAATGGAGAGATACGGTGAATGAAGGAGTGGAGAGATATGGTGAGTGAAGGAGAGATACGGTGAATGAAGGAATGGAGAGATAGGGTGAATGAAGGAGTGGAGAGATACGTGAATGAAGGAGAGATACAGTGAATGAAGGACTGGAAGATACGGTGAATGAAGGAATGGAGAGATACGTGAATGAAGGAGAGATACGGTGAATGAAGAGAGAATACGGTGAATGAAGGAGTGGAGAGATATGGTGAATGAAGGAATGGAGAGATACGGTGAATGAAGGAGAGATACGGTGAATGAAGGAGAGATACGGTAAATGAAGGAGTGGAGAGATACGGTGAATGAAGGAGAGATACGGTGAATGAAGGAGTGAGAGATACGTGAATGAGATACGGTGAATGAAGGAGGGGAGAGATACGGTGAATGAAGGAGAGATACGGTGAATGAAGGAGAGATACGGTAAATGAAGGAGAGATACGGTAAATGAAGGAGTGGAGAGATACGGTGAATGAAGGAGAGATACGGTGAATGAAGGAGAGATACGGTGAATAAGGAGAGATACGGTGAATGAAGGAGAGATACGGTGAATGAAGGAATAGAGAGATATGGTGAATGAAGAGAGATACGGTGAATGAAGGAGAGATACGGTGAATGAAGAAGAGATACGGTGAATGAAGGAATGAGAGATACCGGTGAATGAAGGAATGGAGAGATATGGTGAATAAAGGAGAGATAACGGTGAATGAAGAATAGAGAGATATGGTGAATGAAGAGAGATACGGTGAATGAAGGAGAGATAGGGTGAATGAAGAAGAGATACTGTGAATGAAGGAATGGAGAGATACGGTGAATGAAGGAATGGAGAGATACCGGTGAATGAAGGAATGGAGAATATGGTGAATGAAGGAGAGATACGTAAATGAAGGAGAGATACGGTGAATAAGGAGAGATACGGTGAATAAAGGGAGAGATACGGTGAATGAAGGAATAGAGAGATATGGTGAATGAAGGAGAGATACGGTGAATGAAGGAGAGATACGGTGAATGAAGGAATGAGAGATACGGTGAATGAAGGAGAGATACGTGAATGAAGGAATGGAGAGATACGGTGAATGAAGGAGAGATACGGTGAATGAAGGAATGGAGAGATACGGTGAATGAAGGAGAGATACGGTGAATGAAGGAATGGAGAGATGCGTGAATGAAGGAGAGATACGGTGAATGAAGGAGTGGCGAGATACGGTGAATGAAGCAGAGATACGGTGAATGAAGGAGTGGAGAGATACCGTGAATGAAGAAGTGAGAGATACGGTGAATGAGGGAGTGGAGAGATACGGTGAATGAAGGAGAGATACGGTGAATGAAGAGAGATACGGTGAATGAAGGAGTGGAGAGATACGGTGAATGAAGGAATGGAGAGATACGTGAATGAAGGAGAGATACGTGAATGAAGGAATGGAGAGATACGGTGAATGAAGAGTGGAGAGATACGGTGAATGAAGGAGAGATACGGTGAATGAAGGAGTGGAGAGATACGGTGAATGAAGGAGTGGAGAGATACGGTGAATGAAGGAGAGATACGGTGAATGAAAGAGAGATACGGTGAATGAAGGATGGAGAGATACGGTGAAGGAACGGAGAGATACGGTGAATGAAGGAGAGATGCGGTAAATGAAGGAGAGATACGGTGAATGAAGGAATGGAGAGATACGGTGAATGAAGGAGAGATACGGTAAATGAAGGAGAGATACGTGAATGAAGGAGAGATACGGTGAATAAAGGAGTGGAGAGATACGGTGAATGAAGAAGTGGAGAGATACGGTGAATGAGGGAGTGGAGAGATACGGTGAATGAAGGAGAGATACGGTGAATAAAGGGAACGGAGAGATACGGTGAATGAAGAGTGGAGAGATACGGTGAATGAAGGAATGGAGAGATACGGTGAATGAAGGAGAGATACGGTGAACGAAGGAGTGGCGAGATACGGTAATGAAGGAGAGATACGGTGAATGAAGGAGAGATACGGTGAATGAAGGAATGGAGAGATACGGTGAATGAAGGAGTGGCGAGATACGGTGAATGAAGAGTGGCGAGATACGGTGAATGAAGGAGATACGGTGAATGAAGGAGAGATACGGTGAATGAAGGAGTGGAGAGATACGGTGAATGAAGGAGTTGAGAGATACGGTGAATGAAGGAGAGATACGGTGAATGAAGGAATGGAGAGATACGGTGATTGAAGGAGAGATACGGTGATTGAAGAGAGATACGGTGAATGAAGGAATAGAGAGATATGGTAATAAAGGAGAGATACGGTGAATGAAGGAGAGATACGGTGAATGAAGAAGAGATACGGTGAATGAAGGAATGGAGAGATACGGTGAATGAAGGAATGGAGAGATACCGTGAATGAAGGAATGGAGAGATACGGTGAATGAAGGAGAGATACGGTGAATGAAGGAATAGAGAGATATGGTGAATGAAGGAGAATACGGTGATTGAAGGAGAGATACGGTGAATGAAGAAGAGATACGGTGAATGAAGGAATGGAGAGATACGGTGAATGAAGGAATGGAGAGATACCGGTGAATGAAGGAATGGTGAGATATGGTGAATGAAGGAGAGATACGGTGAATGAAGGAGAGATACGGTGAATGAAGGAGAGATACGGTGAATGAAGGAGAGATACGGTGAATGAAGGAATAGAGAGATATGGTGAATGAAGGAGAGATACGGTGAATGAAGGAGAGATACGGTGAATGAAGAAGAGATACGGTGAATGAAGGAATGGAGAGATACGGTGAATGAAGGAGAGATACGGTGAATGAAGGAATGGAGAGATACGGTGAATGAAGGAGAGATACGGTGAATGAAGGAATGGAGAGATACGTGAATGAAGGCGTGGAGAGATACGGTGAATGAAGGAATGGAGAGATACGGTGAATGAAGGAGAGATACGGTGAATGAAGGAGTGCGAGATACGTGAATGAAGGAGAGATACGGGAATGAAGAGAGATACGGTGAATGAAGGAGTGTAGAGATACGGTGAATGAAGGAGTGGCGAGATACGGTGAATGCAGGAGAGATACGGTGAATGAAGGAGAGATACGGTGAATGAAGGAGTGGAGAGATACGGTGAATGAAGGAGTTGAGAGATACGGTGAATGAAGAGAGATACGGTGAATGAAGGAATGGAGAGATACGGTGAATGAAGGAGAGATACGGTGAATGAAGGAATGGAGAGATACGGTGAATGAAGGAGTGGAGAGATACGGTGAATGAAGGAGAGATACGGTGAATGAAGGAATGGAGAGATACGGTGAATGAAGGAGAGATACGGTGAATGAAGGAATGGAGAGATGCGGTGAATGAAGGAGAGATACGGTGAATGAAGGAGAGATACGGTGAATGAAGGAATGGAGAGATACGGTGAATGAAGGAGAGATACGGTGAATGAAGGAATGGAGAGATACGGTGAAAAAAGGAGAGATACGGTGAATGAAGGAATGAGAGATACGGTGAATGCAGGAGTGGAGAGATACGGTGAATGAAGGAGTGGAGAGATACCTTGAATGAAGGAGTGGAGAGATACGGTGAATGAAGGAATGGAGAGATTCGGTGAATGAAGGAGAGATACGGTGAATAAAGTAGAGATACGGTGAATGAAGGAGAGATACGATGAATGAAGGAATGGAGAGATACGGTGAATGAAGGAGTGGTGATCAATTCTCTGAGAGACAGCTGGGTAGGAAGTGTGTCCTACTAACACCCCTCATCTATCTGTGTCTGTCTGTATCTGTCTGTCTGTCTGTCTGTCAGTCTGTATCTGTCTTTCTCTCTGTCTCTGTCTGTTTGTCTGTCTGTCGGTCTCTCTCTCTCTCTCTGTCTCTGTCTCTCTCTCTTTCTTTCTCCCTCTCTCTTTTTCTCCCTAGCTCTGTCTCTCTCTGTGTCTCTGTCTCTCTCTGTCTCTGTCTTCTCTGTCTCTTTCTCTCTCTGTCTCTCCCTCTCGCTCTTTCTCTCTATCTCTCTCTGTCTCTGTCTCTCTCTCTTTCGCTCTTTCTCTCCCTTTTTCTTTCTCTCCCTCTGTCTGTCTCTCTCTCTGTCTCTCTCTCACTGTCTCTCTCTCTCTCTCTCTCTCTCTCTCTCTCTCTCCTCTCTCTCTCCTCTCTCTCTCTCCTCTCTCTCTCTCTGTCTCTCTCTGTCTCTCTGTCTCTCTCTTGATTACACTAATTTTAGTTTCCCCAGGCCCTCGATTTGGCTGCTTCTCATTTTCTCTTCTAAATCCCAGGTACTTCGTCTGCTTCCCTGCCCCTTGTCTAACAACCCCTTCCGCTTCCTGCACCCCGCCCCTCACCTCCCCCCCCCCCCCTCCTCCCGTCCTCGTCTTCTCACCCCTAGCTATTCCCTCCCAGCCCCCCCCCCCCCCCCCCCTCCCCCCACCCGTACTGTATCTGTCCAGACTTCAGTTACACAGCCTTTCAAACGTCTGCCTTTCTTCCTGAGTCGCAAAGTGTCTTTTGAAAACCAATCTTCTTTTTTAAGATCATATAACTCTGCCCTCATTTCAAATCTTTGAAAACCAACATGTTTATTTTTCTGCTGTGTGGGTTTTAGATCTTCTTTTGAAACTAATCAGTCTTTGTTTCTATACGTAACTTCCAAATCTGGTTTTCTTCCCTGTGTTCAAATCTTCCCTGTTAAGTCCTTAACTTCTCCACCGACGTTTGAAATCTTCTTTAGGGGAGACTCTGTCATGTACGGCACTTAATTTCATATCTCTTTCGAATTTCGTTCGTTTATTTCTGTACTCCAGTTTCACATCTTCTGTGAAAACCAGTATGTCATTATCTCTCCACTCCAGCTTCAAACATTCTTTGAAAACTAATCGGTGTAGAGCCGCTGTACATTATAGAAGTGGAACACTGTGTGGTGTTGATCACGCCTTCTGTGCGTGCGTGCGTGCGCGTGCTTGCGTGCGTGCGTCCGTGTGTGTGTGCGTGTGTGTGTGTGTGTGTGCTTGTGTGGTGTGTGTGTGTGTGTGTGTGTGTGTGTGTGTGTGTGTGTGTGTGTGTGTGTGTGTGTTTGAGAGGACGTACAAAAAGATGTCGATCAACCAATGTGTTGTCATCACCACCTGTCCTCCAGACGACTTCGAGTCCTGTTCTTGTTGTCGAGGTCAGGGGAGAAAATTGGATTTTCAGGATGGCACCAATCAGCCCTGATGGGTGGTCTC
>CM031604.1:9875144-9910144 GCA_018398815.1 Conus ventricosus | reverse complement strand
CCTCCTTGATGAAGCTGAAACTGAAACTCACATTCTTCCATACTTACGTGAATTTCATTCTGAACTTTTTTTTTTCAGATTTCCACTGAAGTATGTCTTGACTAAAAGAGAATGACTGCATGGAAATTATGAGTTGATTCTTGTCTGAGTGGTGTCTATTCCATGATCAGGTTGATGCGAAACTCATTTCCACGTCTGGTTACAATTCATATTGCTTACCTATGTATTATTCAGCAGCATGCTTGAGTTTAACTTGCCGTCTTAAACGTCCAAATTCAGATATAAAGTTTCCTTCACATTTTGATTATTAAGAGGAAAAATGTACAAAATGAAGCAAACCAGGTGAATCATCTGTCTGTTTGGCATCTTCGTTCCTAAACACCACCGGCTTCTGTCTTTGGTCAGATTATGATAGCAATTGTCTGGACTTGTAGTACATGTCATAAATCTAATGTCACCTCGCATGACCTGAGCGAATGTTTTATTGATTCCCCTGCTTCCTTACAGAATGTGCATAGGTCATTAATGGTGATGTGTACCTTTTGTTAGATAATATTTGTTGTCAGGACCTTATAAATTAGGCAGTTTGAACTCATTCGAATCTTGTTTTTTTTCTTCTGAATCTTGAGAAATATAATATTCCATTTGATGTGGGTTATTAAAAAAATCTATTTAAGCGGTTCGACTGATGTTTACAAGTTAAAAGGATGCCAGAATAGATCGTCTCCCTTTTTTCTTGAACATCAAACACGGCGTCAAGAGGTCTTGAGTGAATTCTGTTTTTCTGCCATGTAGCTTGATATCACCTTTCTGAAAGTATTCTTGTATTGCGCTATGTACTGTTAGAGTTCTAAAACATTTGCCAGAATATCATATTAATCTTTACACTGTACGCATGTAAACTTGTAAACATCTGGACTAACTGTATTTGCAGCCAGTTTTTACTGTTTGAATGACAGAGTGGTTTTTTGTTTGTTTGTTTGATGTTTGTTTTGTTTTGGTCCCTTTTAAAATTATTTCGAAAGAGGATACTTTCTGCCTTCAGGTCAGCATTATCCCTGACGTTAACCTTATACGTACTCATTGTGTGCTGTACATATACCGTCCCAGGGTGTATATTAACTTGTGGACAGAAAGGGTTGAACTGTGTTTTTCAATAACAGTTATAAATATAATAGTAACAATAATGATAATAATAATGAGGATGATGATGATGAGGAAGAGGATCAGGATGATGATGACGATGAGGATGATGATAACAGCAACAACAGAAAAAAATGACAATAATGTTAATATGCTGATGCTGCTACTACTACTGCTGCTGCTGCTGCTGCTACTACTACTCTACTCTACTACTACTACTACTATACTATTTATGATGATGAAGATGATGATGATAAATGATGATGATGATGATGATTGATGTGATGAAAAGAATAACAATGACAACGATAATAATACTGACAACCATAACATTAATAATGATACTGATAACAATAATAATAATGATAATAACAATAATGGTGATAATATTAATAAAGATTATTAAAGATGATGATGATGATGTTTATGATGAGAATAATAATAAAAATAATAATAATGATACTAATAGTAATGATAAAAAGATAACAACAACAGTAATAATAATTAATAATAATATAATATATAAATAATAATAATAATATAATAATGATAATACATAATCAACAACAACAAAAGAATATGAATATCCTTTGGGTTAGGCCCTATTTTATACGGTACGTACATTGAACGCACGATGATAATATACTTCCTTCTCATGTTGCTTTTGTTCTTTTTTTTAACGTTCATAAGTGGACAGAAATATCTTAAATACCTTTCAATTGCCAAATGTGTATCATTGCAGCTTTGGATATCTAATGCTAAGTATTACCAAGCTTTACTCTTTTTATCTCTCTTATCCACACTCCCAGACTTTGTGGTAGGTCTAAAGCCTCTTAGCATACCGAACCTATCTGAACATGGGCCATTTCCATTTTCGCTGTCTCGTATTGGAATGTCTTTTTCTAACGAGAGTTGTCTTTACCAAAACCACTGCAAAACAATGTGTGTGTGTGACACGTGTATGTGTGTGTGTGTGTGTGGTGTGTGGTGTGTGTGTGTGTGTGTGTGTGTGAGGAACTCTATTCACTGTTTTCCATTTGAAGGTTGAGAGAGAAAAAGGTACACCCGAAGAAGCGGGTAAGACCCAACGAAGCACTGTCCTTAACTGCCGAACCAACCAGCCGGGAGCAATCCTGCTCCACCCTCCTTGGAATCTGCGCTGTGTTCACAATAGGGTGCAGGCACGCGCAAGGCATTCCATTATTGGGACGCCAAGGGACATAACTGCCCCCCCGGCACACACCATTCTGTTACGGCCACTGGACGTGACACGTCAGAAACTCCACGGGCGCGTTCCCATGGGTGTACCAGCCCATATGTCATGTCTGCAAAGCTAGCCCACCGGCGAAAAACGCCACACACGTCAAACAACTGCTGTGTGCATCCCGCAGCCTCACTCGATGCTGTTCCGCTGACAGGTGAAGACGGTACAACCCCAGACACTCCAGTAGGTGAGGATTCCTTTCCGCATATCCCCGGAGAGGTGACAGAACAGTCAAGCTGTGACTGAAGTCATTATTTGTAAAAGAAGAACGGAGGAGGAAGAAAAAGTCTCTGCACGTGCAGCTTTTCCCTCTCTGCTGATTAATTCGCTCCACGAGTGCCATCAAGATGATGATGTCGCACTGAAGATGACGGTTCAGGTGATGATCATGCCAACAGTGGTGGCTGGAGCCAGAAGACCAAGGACCCCCTTTCCCGTTCACGCCCACCTGTGGCAGATTACAACAGGTGACACGTTTAATATCTGGCTGCATACAGTGACCTTGAAACACTCCGCTATAGTCATTCAGTGATGTGAAGAAGCGCGAACCGAGTTTCCAAACAGTCAGTTTTCATTTCTACTCATGAAGAAGTTACTTACAACAGAGACACGCCTTCCGTGTTCATGTTACGACTGAAATTACTTCCCGGCGGGTGAAAAAGAACACGTGTCCCCCCCCCCCCCCCCCACAAGTATGGACGCACGCATGCACGCACACACGCACGCGCACAAGCACTCAGGTATGCACGCACATACGCATACACGCACACAGACAGAAATAAAGACACACTGACACACAACACCACACACACACACACCACACACACACACACACACACACACACACACACACACACACTCACCACACACACACACACACACACACACACACACACACACACACACACACACACTCACCACACACACACACACACACACACACACACACACACACACACACACACACACACAGCACAAAGACACTCTCTCTCTCTCTCTCCTCTCTCTCTCTCTCTCCTCTCTCTCTCTCTCTCTGAAACACACACACAGACATGAGGGTGCGGAAAAACACACACACACACACACACACACACACACACACACACACACACACACACACACACACACACACACACACACACACACACACAAGACACATACACATAGGCATACAGAGAGAGAGAGAGAGAGAGAGAGCTAGAGAGAGAGAGAGAGAGAGAGAGAGAGAGAGAGAGAGAGAGAGAGAGAGAGAGAGAGAGAGAGAGATGTTCACAACACTCAAACTGGGTCATCAAACTTTTGATGTATATTCAAGAACTTCGTAGTGTTGGAAAAGAACGCAATTTCTTTTTTTTTTCTCGCGCGCGCGCGCACACACACACACACACACACACACACACACACACACACACCACACACACACACACACACACACACACTCTCTCTCTCTCTCTCTCTCTCTCTCACACACACACACACTCGCAACACACACACACACACACACACACACACACACACACACACACACACACACACACACACACACACACACATACACACACACACACACACACACACACACACACACACACACACACACACACCATGGTGGGAAGAGCCACCAAGGATGCAGACATACTATCATACATTCGTATGCGTGTGGTAATGAAATAGTGTTCCTCGCCTACATTCTCTTCTTCTTTCTTAACGACTACCGGATTTACACAGGTCACTCAGCTAGGAATAGCACTTAGTTGGAGCTTTCGACAGACCTCCGTCTGTCTTCTTCAGCGGTGGTGTGGCTACTGGGTGAACTGACGTTCAGTGCACACGACCACGGGTCGAACCCTGGTCATGTGACTGAACGATGAGGGTGTTGTACACCGATGGCAAGGTGTGTCTGCCACGGTCCCGGTTGAGTGTGAGGTTGTTGGCGGCAATATGTATGGCCTCCTTCACCCCACGCTGAAACCATCTATTGTCACGGTCTTCTTTCTTCTTCCGCGTTCCCTGGTCATGCTGGTTGGATACAAAGTCCGGTAGCTTGGGCCAGGTCAGCGGTCCGTCGGAGTGAGTCTGCCGTTCCTCACAGCTTTTCTTGGAGTTCCACTGCACCGGGCCAAAACTCACGCCGCAGGCTGTCGAAAGTGGGACAGGACTGAAGTACGTGGGCTGGGATTTGTGGGCCAGTGCCACATGGGCACTCATCTGTGTGCAATATGTTCAGTCGATAGAGGTGAGAGAGCAACTGACAGTGTCCAGTTCTTGGTCTGAAGATGGCGACTTGTTGGGCACGCTCAAGATGGTGAATGTCATCCTTCTCTACCTCCACCTGTAGTTTTTCTCTCCATGCTGTCCTGAAATGGCTGCGGATGATGGTCTTCGCCTCTCTGTAGGACGCAGCATGGGCTATTTGGTCTTGTTGGCTGCCCGCCTTGGAGAGTCAGTCTGCCTCTTCATTTCCTGTAATACCACAGTGGGAGGGAATCCACTGCAGGACTGGTGTTGTCTTCCTGCTCAACGTGTGCAGTTCCTGTTATGGTTTGCCTACATGCTGAAAATAAATTGCTGTCTCGAAACGCTCAGTCGGATGTTTCATGATCGAAAGCAAACAAACAAAGAAATCAGATCAGAATCGTGTAAAAAAAAGAAAAGAAAACCCCCCCATAAATTCTGATTTCCTCAGGGGTTAAAAAGAGCTGTGGGTAAAATAAATAAACAGATAAATACATCTTTAAAAATAGATAATTACATAGAATGTTTTGAAGGGAAGAAACCCCAAACAGGTTATGAAAAGCAGTTTGATTGATGGTGTTAAAACGTTGTAGAAGCTAAGGATGGACGGGTGCGGAGGGGTAGTAGGCTGGAACAGTAGTAAAGGGGACTGGAGCGTGGTGGGAGTCCGGACAAACACGAACATTTCGCTGCCATAGTTAGGTATGCGGAAAATTTAAACGAAACTCTCAGAATGCTGAAATAAAATCTATGCTAATTGTTCTGTCTATCTTTTTATTTGCTATTGTCATTATCATTTCAATTTTGTACTTATTTATTTAATATTTGTAGATCAGGAATAGAGTTGTAGAACTTTACGCCAATGACATTGACAACAACCAAGCACAGACAAGACACGATGCATTTCAACCACTTGGGTCTTCATCAGGCGAAAAAATACAATCACATTTTAATGTGGGGACAGTACAAATACGAAAAAACAAAAAAAAGTATGAAAAATGACTTATCGGTTATGCTCCATGTGCGGAAATGACATGGGCCGGAGGATTATGGCGAGAGGAAACAGAGGGGGGGGGGGGGGGGGTTGCGTCAGGGGAGGTGTGTGTGTGTGATATGTAGGTTGTGTGTTAGTTTATTAGGGATGGTATGATATCTTTCTGATGGTCTGTGGTATTGGTGGATAGATAATAATGGTAAAAAAAAACAAATACAAAAAAAGGTGAAGAATGGTGTGTGTGGTGTGTGTGTGTATGTGTGGTGGGGGGGGGGGTATTTATTTAAGGGGAAGGATTTAAGGGGAAGGTTCAAAAACAAAATTAAGATTAGATAGAGGAGGGTATTGCTGCTGTTAATTGTTAATACTTGTAGGGAAGGGAGTGAAGAGCGATGTGGTGGTGGTGTATGTAATGTGACTGTGTGTATGTCAGTGTGTGTATGTGTGTGTTTTGGTTGGGGATATTGCCAAACTGATGTGGATTGGAGGTGGGTATGTGTGTTTGGTTATTGTTAGGATATAGATGCCTTGGGGTTGTAGTGTGCCCAGTTTGAATGAGATGGGATTCTTGTGTTGTGAGTTTCAAAGCTTTCACTCTGTGACTGCAGGAGGGGAAAAGTTTCGCCATAACTTGGACAATGGTCGAGAGGAACACAGAGGGGGGGGGGTGCGTGCGTCAGGGGAGGTGTGTGTGTGTGATATGATAGGGTTGTGTGTCTAGTTTTTAGGATGGTAGCTATCTTTGTGATGGTTGTGGACTGGTGGATAGATAATATGGGAATAAAAAAAAAGGAGAAGAAAGGTTTGTGTGCTGTGGGGGGGGGGGGGGGGGGGGATTTAAGGGGAAAGGATCAAAAACAAGTGGTTGTGAAATGCATGGGTGTGGTTGAAGTGTAGGCGACGGGTTTGGGGCGGTTCGGTGGCGGATATCAGCCAGGAAGTTCTGCGACTGCGTGTTTCAGTTGTGCGTGACCGGCTGATATCCCGCCACACCGACCCAAACCCGTGCGCCTACACTTCAACACTCCCAACACAACATCGACCATGTCATAGGTATGGCTCTCTCGCAGTCACAGAGTGACAGCTTTGAACGTCACAACATCAAGATTCCACTTCTCATTTCCAAACTGGGCACACTTCACCCCCATGGCATTCAATATCCAACAATAACCAAACACACATACCACCTCTTCCACTTCAGTTGGCAATATCCCCTACCTAACACACACACATACACTCACTTTCACACCCCGTAACATACACCACCACCTCATCCTCTTCACTCATTCATACTGGAGTTTCAGCAACCCTCCATCTATCTAATCTTAATTATGTTTGATCCTTCCCCTTAAATCCCCCCCCCCCCCCCCCACACACACACACCTTTCTTCTCCTTTTTTTTTTCTCTTTTTTTTTCCCCATTATTTTCTATCCACCTAATACCACTACCTAATCACCAAAGATATCATACCATCCTATATAATCTAGACACCACAGACCCTATCATATCATCACACACACACCTGCCCCTGACGGCAAACCCCCCCCCCCCCCCCTCTGTTTTCCTCTCCCTTATTCCCCCTGGCCTCATGTCAATTTCCGCCTTCATGGAGAATAACCGATATGGTCAGTTTTTCATTCTTTTTTGTTTTTACGTAGTTTGTACTGTCCAATGTTCAATGTGATTTATTTTTTCGCTGATGAAGACCCAAATGGTTGAAATGCATGTGTCTTGTCTTGTGCTTGTGTTTGTCCATGTACATTGGCGGTTAGTTCTAAAAACTCTATTCCTGATCTTGCTTCGTTCGACGCCTTCAGTCACTCCATTTTTGATAATTATTTGTAGTTAGTTAGTTAGTTAGCTGCTAGCTAGCAGCTAGCTAGCTGTATTGTTACTTAGTTATGGAATGTATATCACTTAACTATGAGAGGAAGTGGGAGGGGTGGGTTTGGGTAGGGGTAGGGGAGAGAGGCCTGTCAGCCGGAAGAAAGAACTATAAGTTGTATTGTACACTGGAGGAAGATGGGGTGGGGGTGCCGGTGAGGAGTGGGAGGAAGGTAGAAGGACATGGGGGGAGGGGAAGGAGAGGATGGGGGGGGGGAGAGGAGGTAGAAGGCCAGGGGGAGGGGAAGGAGAGGATGGGGGGGGAGGAGGTATAGAAGGCCAGGGGGAGGGGAAGGAGAAGGATGGGGGGGGGGGGGGAGGCCTCGGTTAGAAAGGCCAGGGGGAGGGGGAATGGAGAGGATGGCGGGGGAGGATGGTAGATGGCCAGGGGGGGGGAAGGAGAGGATGGGCGGGGGAGGAGGTTTGAAAGGCCAGGGGGAGGGGAAAGGAGAGGGATGGGGGGGGGAGGAGGTAGAAGGCCAGGGGGCGGGGAAGGAGTCGATGGGGCGGGGGGGGAGGGGGGGAGGAGGTAGAGGCCAGGGGGGGGGGGAGGAGAGGAGGGGGGGAGAGGAGGTAGAAGGCCAGGGGGAGGGGGAGGAGAGGGAGGATGGGGGGGGGGGGGAGGTAGAAGGCATGGGCGAGGGGGAGGAGAGGATGGGTGGAGGGGAAGGAGAGGATGGGGGGCGTGGAGGTGGTAGAAGCAGGGGGAGGGGGAGGAGACGATTTGGGGGAGGGGAAGGAGCGGATGGGGGGGGGCAGGCTGGTAGAAGGCCAGGGGGAGGGGGAGGAGAGGATGGGGGAGGGGAAGGAGAGGATGGGGGAGGGAGGGGTAGAGGCCAGGGGGCAGGGGGAGGAGAGTGTGGGGGGGGGTGGAGTAGTAGAAGCCAGGGGGAGGGGAAGGAAGAGGGATGGGGGGTGGGGGCAGAGGAGGTAGAAGGCCAGGGGAGGGGAGGAGAGGTGGGGGGGGGAGGAGGAGAAGGCCAGGGGGGGGAGGGAGAGGATGGGGGGGGGGAAGGAGGTAGAAGGCCAGGGGGAGGGGGAGGACGAGGATGGGGGGGAGGCCACCGGTTAGAAGGCCAGGTGGTAGGGGGAGGAGAGGATGGCGGGGGGGAGGATCGGTAGAAGGCCAGGGGGAGGGGGAGGAGAGTTGGGGGGGGGCGGAGGTAGAAGGCAGGGGGAGGGGTAGGAGGAGGGATGGGGGGGGGGGAGGTAGCAAGGCCAGGGGGAGGGGGAGGAGAGGATGGTGGGGGGGCGGGGAGGAGTAGTAGATGGACGGGGAGGGGGTGGAGTGGATGGGGGGGGGAGGAGGTAAGAAGGCCAGGGGGGAGGGGGCAGGAGAGGATGGGGGGGAGGAGGTAGAAGGCCAGGGGGCGGGGGAGCGAGGGATGGGGGGGGATGGTGGTTATAGAAGGCCAGGGGGGTAGGGGGAGGAGAGGATGGGGGGGGGAGGAGGTAGATGGCCCAGGGGAGGGGGAGGAGAGGATGGGGGGTGGGAGGGAGGTTAGAAGGCCAGGGGGAGGGGGGGAGGAGAGGGATGGGGGAGGGGAAGGAGAGGATGGGGGGGAGGAGGTAGTACGGCCAGGGGGGAGGGGGAGGGGGAGGAGAAGGTTGGGGGGAGGGGAATCGGAGAGGAGGTGGGGGGGGGGGAGGAGGTAGAAAGGCCAGGGGGAGGGGGGGGGAGGAGAGGATGGGGGGAGGGGATGGAGCGGATGGGGGGGGAGGAGGTAGAAGGCCCAGGGGGAGGGGGAGGAGAGGATGGGGGGGAGGAGGTAGAAGGCCAGGGGGGGAGGGGAAGGAGAGGATGGGGGGGGGAGGTAGAAGGCCAGGGGGAGGGGGAGGAGAGGATGGGGGGGAGGAGGTAGAACGGCCAGGGGGAGGGGGAGGAGCGGCTGGGGGGGAGGAGGTTAGAAGGCCAGGGGGAGGGGGAGGAGAGGATGGGGGGGGAGGGAGGTAGAAGGCCAGGGGGAGGGGGAGGATGGAGGATGGGGGGAGGGGAGGAGAGGATGGGGGTGGGGGGGGAGGTAGAAGGCCAGGGGGGGGGGGAGAGGAATGGGGGGGGGAGAGGAGGTAGAGGCCAGGGGAGGGGGAGGGGAGGAGAGGATGGGGGGGGGGAGAGGATGGGGGGGGGGAGGAGGGTTAGAAGGCCAGGGGAGGGGGAGGAGAGGATGGGGGGGGGGTGGTATCGAAGCCAGGGGGAGGGGGGAGCAGAGGATGGGGGGGAGGTAGAAGGCAGGGAGGGGGAGGTGAGGATGGGGGAGGGGGAGGACGTAGAAGGCCAGGGGAGGGGGAGGAGGAGAGGATGGGGGGGGGGGGAGGAGGTATGGAAGGCCAGGGGGAGGGGGAGAGGAGGGAAGGGGGGGTTGACGGGTAGAAGGGCCAGGGGGAGGGGGAGGAGGAGATGGGGGGGGGGGAGGAGTAGAAGGCCAGGGGGAGGGGAAGGAGGAGGATGGGTGGGGAGGAGGTAGAGGCCCGGGGAGGGGAGGAGAGGATGGGCGTGGGGAGGAGGTAGAAGGCCAGGGAGGGGAAGGAGAGGATGGGGGGGGGGAGGAGGGAGATTAGAAGGCCATGGGGAGGGGGAGAGGAGAGGATGGGGGGGGAGGGTGTAGAAGGCAGGGGGAGGAGAGGATGGGGGGGGGAGGAGGTAGAAGGCCCGGGGGGGAGACGGATGGGGGGAGGACGGTAGAAAGAGGCCAGGGGAGGGGGAGGAGAGGATGGGGGGGGGGGGGGGGGGCGGCGGTAGGAAGGCCAGGGGAAATGGGAGGAGAGGATGGGGGGGAGGTAGACGGCCATGGGGGATGGGGAAGGAGAGGCATGGGGGGGGAGGACCGGTTAGATGGCCAGGCGAGCGAGGGGGAGGAGAGGATGAGGGGGGGGGAGGTAGAAGGCCAGGGGGAGGGGGAGGAGGGATGGGGGGAGGAGGTAGAAGGCAGGGGGAGGGGGCACGGAGAGGATGGGGGGGGGGGAGGAGGTAGATAGAAGGCCAGGGGGAGGGGAGGAGAGGATGGGGGGGGGGGAGGAGGTAGAAGGCCGGGGGAGGGGGAGGAGAGGTATGGGGGGGAGGAGTAGACGGCCAGGGGGGAGGGAGGGTAGAGGTGGGGGGAGGGGAGGAGGTAGAAGGCCAGGGGGAGGTGGGAGGAGAGAGTGATTGGGGGGGGGAGGTATATTAGAGGCCAGGGGGGAAGGGGGAGGAGAGGGATGGGGGGTGGAGGAGGTAGAAGGGCCAGGGGAGGGGGGAGGAGAGGAGGGGGGGGGGGAGGAGGTAGAGGCAGGGGCGCGGGGAGGAGAGGATGGGGGGTGGGGGATGTAAGAAGGCCAGGGGGCGGGGGAGGAGAGGATGGGGGGGGAGGAGGTAGAAGGCCAGGGGGCGGGGGCGGATGAGGATGGGGGGGGGGAGGAGGGTAGAAGGCCAGGGGGAGGGGGAGGAGAGGGTTGTGGGGGGAGGAGGAGAAGGCCAGGGGAGGGGGACGGAGAGGATGGTGGGGGGTGGGGAGGAGGTGAAGGCCAGGGGGAGGGGGAGGAGAGGAATGGGGTGGGGGGGAAGGGAGTAGAAGGCCAGGGGTGGAGGAGAGGTTGGGGGTGGGAGGAAGGTAGAAGGCCAGGGGGAGGAGATAATGGGGGGAGGAGGTAGAAGGCCCAGGGGGAGGGGAGGTGGAGGATGGGGGGGGGGGAGGAGGTAGAAGGCCAGGGGGAGGGGGGAGGAGGGATGGGGGGGAGGTAGAAGGCCAGGGGAGGGGGAGGAGAGGTTGGGGGGGGGAGGAGGTGGAAGGCCAGGGGAGGGGGAGGAGAGGATGGGGGGGGGGGCGGAGTGTAGAAGGCCAGGGGGAGGGGGATGGTGACGGATGGGGGAGGAGGTAGAAGGCAGGGGAGGAGAGGGGGAGGAGAGGATGGGGGGGGAGGAGTTTGATGGCCAGGGGGAGGGGGAGGAGATGGATGGGGGGGAGGTGGTAGAAGGCCAGGGGGAGGGGGAGGAGAGGAATGGGGGGGGAGGAGGTTGAAGGCCAGGGGAGGGGTGGAGAGGATGGGGTGGGGGAGGAGGTAGTCGAAGGCCTGCGGGAGGGGGGCAGGAGAGGATGTGGCGGGTAATTCGACTTGCTGTATAGAGTGGACTTAATGTCATTTTTTCCACTGTTCATTCTTTTACCACTTATCAGTGGTGAAAAAAAGAATATGACATATTGCTGATCCGGAAACAAATTACCTATTTGATAGCACGGACACAATTGACTTGTTTGACAACACAAAACAACTGACCTTTCCTACCACACGAAAAGAAAATTAACCTTTACAGTTGTCTATTTCAATAACACAAGATAATGTTGCTGTTTCAAAAACACGAATGAAATGACCAAATTTCAGCCACGAAAAAACATAACGTATTCTACAGCCCGACAAATTGGACCTATTTCACAGTATAAAGCCAAAGCAAACAGTTTCACAGCACCACAAAATTATGGCCTATTTACCGCTTCATGGCAATATGATCTTTTTCGTATTACAATACGAATAATCTATTTTACACCAAACAAAACGTTGTATTTCACACCATCAATCAAACTGGACTAAGTCACAGCACAAAACCATATGATCTATTTCACCCCACTGACTGCCTTTGAAATATCTCCACTGTATATTCCAGTCAGTCTAGAAAGTACTATCTGCAGCGCTTTTATCAATACACAGCATGTTGTCGTCAACGTATTTGATTTAGAGAAAGCGTATGGCATCACCTGAAAATCTGGTGTTGTCCTGAACTCATGTGATCTGGGTTATTGAGGCCATCTCCCTTAACTTCATATCCAATTTTCTGGCAGATCGAATGATTCAAGTTTGTGTTTGCACCACGAATCAATGTGCATGAGCTGAGTGTTTCTCGAGGAAACCTTGTTTTCCCTATCCTTTTCGATATTAAAACCAACGAAAAAGAGTTGAGGCAATGAACCAGGCCTCCTAGTTGTCTTCATTCGTTTATGTTTTTTTTTATAATCTTTTTGGAATCTGGGCCACCTATGTGGGCGTGCAACACTGACTTCAGCTTTGCACTGCAAAATCTGGAAGTGGCGTGAACAAAATTGTTTTACTTTACTTTCATAACTCATAGCATCCACGTTTTCAATTTTCAACAACACTTTGCTGACACAAAACTGGTTTTGTAAAATTCATCATTGTCGCTGGCGAAGAAGCCAAAATTTCTGGAATTTTTAAAATCGAAAATAAAATCAATCTTAAAAGTCACATCTTGAAAATAGTCTATCAGTAAGCAAGGTAGATATTCTTCAAATAGTAATGCACAGTTAGGGAGCTGATTAGAAACCTCTTCCCCATTTTCACGGGGCTTTAGTCTGCTTTAAGTCAGCCACGGCTGTGTCATTTGTGATGACTTTTCATTCTTGATTTATCGAAACTCTTGATCCTTAGAACCAGTCGGGGCTTGGACTCTCCCTTCATGTGTTCCGCATCACAAAGAGGCGGGGAGTCGTCCCTCTCCAACCACAGGCTAAAACTCGCTATAAACGTTTGTTTACAACTGTTCGCTCATCCTGGCAGCGCTACGTATGGCTGTGTTTTTCAGTCAAAATAAAAAAATAATGTGAAGAACATCTCATGTCTTTACTGTCCTTTGAAATAGGTATTCTTCCACATTTGCAACATTCTAACTTTGAGCTTTCTGGCGTGCAAGACCTTTTTCGCGAGTTTAGTTTACCCTGACAATTATCATCCCTCTTCCCCCCTTTCCTTCTGCAGTCACGTAATGTTAAGGGAGTAAAATAAGTTACCAAATAATTCACAATTTCCCAATACCATTTCATTAACAGTTCAAGTCTGAAAAAAGTTAATCTGTCGCTTGTTCCCACCGCTGCTCCTGTTCAAGAATGTGCAAAACATTCTCTGTGACAGTGAAAAACATTCTCTGTGACAGTGCAAAACATTCTCTCTGCAGTGCAAAACATCTCTGTGACAGCTCCATCTGCACTGTGAATCACAGATCTGGCCCTGACATGGGTTGACAGATCATCTCCCACTGCTGAACTCACAGATCTGTTCTGAAATGGGGTCTGACAGATATCTACACTGCTGAAATCACAGCCCTGGTTCTGACCATGGAATCTGACAGCTCCATCGCACTGCAACACACAGATGTGGTCCTGACATGGAATCTGACAGTTTCATCTGCACAGCTGAACTCACAGATTGGTCTGACATGGAATCTGGACAAAACTCTGCACTGCTGAACCACAGATTCTGGCCCTGACTTTGGGGTCTGACAGATGATCTGCCTGCTGCACTCACAGATCTGGTCCTGACATGGGGTCTGACAGCTCCATTGCACTGCTGAACTAAAGATTGGCCCTGACATGGGGTCTGGCAACTCCATCTGCATTGCTGAACGCACATTTGGCCCTTTCCCAGTGGAGATGGTGTGTCAGTTGGCCCTTTCTCATCCTCTCGACTCCTTTTACGCTTCTGACCGAAACCCTCAGCCGCCTGAATCCCCAATCTTTCAGAATCTCCCTCTGTGTGAATATGACGGTCCAGCACTGGTCTCGCTTGGGTTGTTCCATGTATTGATGCACCCGGTCATCCTGCAAGAATCCCACAATTGAAAAGGTCAGAGGATCTCTACCCAGCACAGAGCTGAAATCCAAAGCTCACGTTTTGCCCAAGGACGCCGCAGGTACTGGACATAAAAACATGATAAAAGTTTTTTTTTTTTCAGACCAGTCCCAAAATCTTATTTTTTTTTGTCCATTCCCAGTGACGGTGGCAAAGAAGAGGCGTTTTGTACGGCTGATCTGAAGGACAGCCTTGCACCCCCATGGTAACCACGGGGTTATGGAGAGGCTCCATAGCCACCAAGTCATGAATCAGATCCGTGAAACGTGTTTCGTAGCTAGTGGTGAGATATGCAGTCATAAACAATTTACAGCAAATTCCATGCAAATTTCTTCAAAAATTTCCATGTGATAATAATAATAAGATGATGGTGATGATGATGAGACGAACATGATGATAATATGATAATGATAATAATGATATAATAATAATAATGTAATAGTATAATGATGATTATAATAACAATGATGATGATAATGTTAATTTTAATGATAATAATAATATAATGATGATAATAATATTGACAATAGTAGTGATGATGATAACAAGAACAGCAACAACAACTCTTATTTTGCGGAATATCCATAGCTAGGCTCAAAACACATCAAGCACACATGATGTAAATACAAGACAATCTTACAAAAGAAAACAAACAAATCCCGGCTAAAAGTCCCGTGTAATTGCCCCTTAAGGTTGGGAGTTAACATGTAAGTTTGACGAAAAAGGTAAATCTTCAGATCAGTTTTGAAGGTGTTTAGGGTTTGAATGTTTCGAGAGAGGATGGGAGAGAGTTCCAGATAACAGGAGGCGGATATGGAAGACCTTTGACCCGAATGATCTAAAAGTAGTTTAGGGGACCTTCGGTAGGGTTTTGTTTTTTCTTTTCTGAACTGGATCTGACGAGCGGGATTGATGATAGGTCAGAAGGAGAGGGGGGGCTAAAGATGGTAAAGATCCATCAAAACCCGCGGAAGCTGCACAGCAATCTTGATTTTGATTCGAAATTTAATGAGTAGCCGTGAAGGTTTTCAGCAGGGGAATGACATGACTCTCTTTGACTTTCTGAAAATCAGGCGAAAGGCGTTGTTCGATGACGTTGAATACGATACTTTCCCGAGAAGACAAGCCAGCAAGGAATGAATTACAGAACTCAAGACGACTCGGAATCGGGAAAATAGAATCGGAACCAGAAACAGAGCTAAACAAATTGTTTTCAGCTAATGCAGGATTTTTTTTTAATAAAAATCGATCGGGTTTCAAGCGTTTCTAACATTTGAAAAACGAAACAACTGTAGGGCTGATTTCTGTTCTCATTGCACATTTGAAGCCATGTTTGACTCAATAACAACGTCTAATACACCGCTGCATCCCCATCCTCTCCCATTTCTCCTCACGATCGGCTGGGCTGTAAGCAAGGTAGATTAAAGCAGCGTGAAACGAGCAGATTGTCCATTTCGTTTCATTAGACCCACCGACAGCACACCAGCTTTTTGCTGTCTTCACCAAGCTGAGATCAGGTTTCTTCCAATTTCGGTTTTTCCCCTTAATTTTTCTTCTTTTCGTTTGCTTATGTGTTCGGTTTTTTGTTTGTTTGTCGTTTTCGTTTTTCTTTTTTTCTTGTTATAATTTTCTAAAATAAAAAAAGAAAGTCGAAAAAAAAAGCGACATTTGTTTGTCACTGGGTTTCCAGCGTGGCATAGCAATGGTTGTGTCTTCAAGAAGAAAAGACCAGGCACACAATTACCATTATTTGTCGGTTGAACTATACGGTCTGGATATCTCAGTTGGTGAACACCGGACTGGTAATCCTGGTAATCCTCCAGTTGCGGTTTCTATCTCCGCCGACCTGTTGGTGCAGGAGGACTTTTCCTCGGAGTTAGCCATGATTCTGACTTCGTTGCCCGAAGGGTCCTTCAAATGAGACTATAAACCAGATTCCGTGTGTGAACGATCGCAAAACATCTCGCAATCACGTGAAATCCGTCACCAAGTTCTGGAAGAGAAGGCCAGTTTGGCCGTTGGTATGTGTCACACGACGGTCTCCACATGCACACTGACAGGCATACAGAGGCAATTATGCGCCCCACAGCACTGAGTCCTTTCCAACTGCAAAACCAGAAACACAGTCCTAGATTTCTCCCCTGGTATTTTCCCCTTTTATGCGCGTCTCCTCTTTTGATGCGAGAGGGTTTTTTTTAAATGTTATTTATTTATTTTTAAAAGATATTTCTCTTTTTTTCTGTGGCCAATATATCATTCAGTAATACTTTGGAAAATAACCATATTCAAATCCTTCATTGGTTATCTACGCTTGTTTTCCTTTCTGCATGTAATACAAACGTCCAATTTGCCTACGTAAATAAAGTATTCTGGGTTCACAGACCCAATTCTTATTTATCAAACTACTTCATTCTTCCCATCAAATTAAAAAAATCCGTTCATCAGCGGACATCTGTCATCATTTCAAGAGTTTCAGGGGCTGCAGGGTTTCAGCCCCAACCTCCACGTACAGGGTGCTTGCCCCTAGAATCAACATTTGAGCATACTAATTTTAGAGAGTTCAACGAGGGGAGCTCTGCCTGTCTACGATTAGCATGGCCAGGATAACGGGTTCTGAGCAGGCAGACACGGGGCACTTCTTATGGGGTTTGGGCTGAAAGATTGCCTCTCGGCCGTAGTCTGCGTGGCCCTTTCGAATTTTAGGGACTCGTGCAGCGCTCCAGCGACTCTCGACTCTCTTTGAGGTGGCCTCACGCGGCACAGTGCAAAACATTCTCTGTGACAAACCTGTAGCTCCGTATTGGACACACACACACACACACACACACACACACACACACACGCACGCACGCACGCACGCACGCACGCACGCAGCACGCACGCACGCACGCACGCACGGGACGCACACACACCACACACACACACGCACGCACACACGCACGCACGCACGCACACACACCGCGTGCTTGCGCACGCACGCCCCACACCAACACACACACACACACACACACACACACACACACACACACACACACACTCACAGACATATTCATTCATTCACTCATTTACTCATTCATTCTTTCATTTGTTATTGTGTTCCTTTATTCATCGGTTTTTGTTTGTTTTTTTGTCTGTAGATGGTCATTTTCGTACAATTTTAGATTATGTTGAAAATGTTGATGGTTGTGCAGTAAAGATGCGTAATCTTTATATATCATACACTGCGAAGAGACAGGAGGAGAGATGGGAAGGGGGGGGGGGGAGAAAGAGAGAGAGGGAGAGGGGAGGGTGTGTGTGTGTGTGCAAGGAAATCGAATGGGAAGGTCAGGTGAGGTGGGGAGGTCAGGATGTATGTTTTTCACTTCGTTAAGCATATATGTATAATTGGTGTAATGGTGTGAATGTATCAGTGTACCATACATCAGTATGTGTGTGTGTGTGTGTGTGTGTGTGTGTGTGTGTGTGTGTGTGTGTGTGTGTGTGTGTGTGCGCGCGCGCGCGCCGCGCGTGTGTGTGTGTTAGAGAGAGAGAGAGAGAGAGAGAGAGAGAGAGAGAGAGAGAGAGAGAGAGAGAGAGAGAGAGAGAGAGAGAGAGAGAGAGAGAGACAAGGATGTTTGGCTTTTCTGGCAAGTATTCCTGATCGCTTTCGAAAGGCTGGTGCCGTCAGTTCTGTTATGTTCACTAGCTTTATTCTCTATCATTATCATAGATGCTATCAAACACTTTATTCTGATGTTTCTCTATCATAGATGCTATCAGTCGAACAGTGTACACAGTCATCTTGACAGAATAATTCTTACATGCACTCGCTCAGCCTGCCACACCGAACCAAATTTCACGGTTTTGTTCTCCACAACAATGTAGCTACTTTAGTTGATCGTTAACAAAATCCATATTAGTAATATACAGCTAGCTAGCTAGATAGTCGGCTTTTTGGCTGACACACTCAAAGTCGCTGGAATTTGTAAAGCGCCCAGTAACCAACGTTGTTAGAATGAGCGCTACAGAAATTGTTCTAATTCACGTCATCATCAAAGATAATTTTCATGAACGATTTTATGATTGATAGACTGTGGCCTTTACTATGGTAGATTGCTGGTGATATTTGTACGTTGCTACTCAATCGGTAAGTCACTTATTGTTCGTTCATACACAACTCTTTTTTTTTATAGTTCTCGAGCTACAATGCAAGCAGCTCACTGTTCAAAACTATGCATAGATAAGGAGGAACGTTTCAGATACTTTCTAGAATTAAAAATAATTTGTTCTGTTGTATTCTCAAAGTTGACAAGGTGGACGGATGCTGTAAAATTTGAGGCAGTGAGTTCCAGACGGCTGGGGCGGCATAACCAAAGGAACGCTCACCATACTGTCAGAGAAGTATATTTCTCTTCCAGACTAACTCTTCATGCCAGTTGTTTATAAAGGACAGTTACCGGGGCGACCTGAAATTCAAGACTTGAGAAAAAAAAAAAACTTTTCTTCATTATTTCTTCATAAAAGTGGTGTGGTGTCGGCAGAAAAAAGTTCTGGGCTTAGTCCAGCTTTCTTCAGTAAGAGGCACGAAAAAGACTGATAAAGTTTATTCCTGTTCCTCCTCGACCCCCACCTCACCCATACTCTTTAAAGCTGCCTCTACCATTGCCTTCAATAAAGCTGCCTCTACATTGCCTTTAATAAAGCTGCCTCTACCATTGCCTTCAATAAAGCTGCCTCTACCATTGCCTTTAATAAAGCTGCCTCTACCATTGCCTTCAATAAAGCTGCCTCTACCATTGCCTTCAATAAAGCTGCCTCTACCATTGCCTTTAATAAAGCTGCCTCTACCATTGCCTTCAATAAAGCTGCCTCTACCATTGCCTTCAATAAAGCTGCCTCTACCATTGCCTTCAATAAAGCTGCCTCTACCATTGCCTTTAATAAAGCTGCCTCTACCATTGCCTTTAATAAAGCTGCCTCTACCATTGCCTTCAATGAAGCTGCCTCTACCATTGCCTTCAATGAAGCTGCCTCTACCATTGCCTTCAATAAAGCTGCCTCTACCATTGCCTTCAATAAAGCTGCCTCTACCATTGCCTTCAATAAAGCTGCCTCTACCATTGCCTTTAATGAAGCTGCCTCCACCATTGCCTTTAATACTCTGTTCAGCTCTTCTTCCCAGAAATCTAGAGCTGGTTAATGAGATCGTTGCTGATGTGCCTCTAAACCGTCTTGCTCTGCTCTTTCCATTGGTTATCTTTTAACTCTTTCATCAAATATCTTTAGTCGTTGAAAGGTTGATAGTATTTGTCACTGCTCTTAAATGGAATATGTCCCATGCTGCTCTCTGGCTCCGCATCATACGAACCTTGATGGTCATCTAATAGTTGTATGATTCTTCAACCTGACAGTCAATTTTTTTCAACAAAAAAAATCTCCTACACGCTTATTTCAAATACTGTTACGACGCTTTATATTATTAAACATTGACACACCAATAGTTAACTTATTGCGTTTAATTACGATCTTTTTTCCTCGTCTAATCTCTCTCTCTCTCTCTCTCTCTCTCTCTCTCTCTCTCTCTCTCTCTCTCTCTCTCTCTCGCTCTTTTCTCTCTCTCTCTCTCTCTCTCTCTCTCTCTCTCTCTCTCTCTCTCTCTCTCTCTCTGCATTTCTAAAAATCAGTTCCCCAAGGCTTTTAAAATTGCTAGAGTAATGCCGATCTACAAAACAGGTGATCACACCGATCCGTCTAACTACAGGCCCATTTCTATTCTGTCTGTGCTGTCTAAACCATTGGAAAACCATCTGAATAAACATATTCTCGATCACTTCAATTTTTTCAATTTATTTCATCAAGACCAATCCGGTTTTAGGGCTAATCACTCGTGCCAAACAGCACTGACAAATCTAGTTGATCAATGGCTCACTAATATAATAACGACAAAATTACAGGTGTTCTCATGGTAGATTTTATGAAAGCCTTTGACGTTATTGACCGCAATCTTCTTCTTAAAAAGCTTAAGGTATACAACTTATCAGAGAATTCGTTAGAACTCCTATCTTCATATCTTTCCGGTAGAAAGCAAATGGTCTCAGTAAATGAATGTGTATCTCCTACATTATCCATTAGTCATGGTGTGCCTCAAGGGTCAGTACTCGGACCTATCTTATTTTCCATATATATAAACGATTTACCTCTATTCATTGATAGTCTCTGTGAAATGTTCGCTGATGACACCACAATACACTGTAGTCATAAAAGGATTGAAAATGTATATGCAAGTTTACAAGAAAGTATAAACAAATTAATCATATGGTCTGAACTCAATCACATGTGTCTCCATCCTCAGAAAACGAAGTACTTGATAATAACCACCAGACAAAAGCGTCAAAATATTTCTTATGATTCCCTATCTCTTAGTATAAATAATGAAATAGTTGAAGAAGTTGATCATCATAAAGTCCTTGGTGTCATTGTAGACAATAATTTGTCATGGTCTTCTCATGTCACAATGCTTTGCAAACGTCTGTCTCAAAAGATTCACCAGCTTTCAAAACTAAAATATTTCTTAGACCAACATTGTCGTAAGCTGTTTTTTACTTCGTACATTGAATCTCATTTGAATTACTCTTCTACATTGTGGATTCGGCCAGTTATAACGTATTAAAACCACTCTTCAGTCTTCATAGACGGGCTGTGAAACTCGTTCTTCTCAAATCTACAACTGTAACTCCCTCTGATTATAAACGTTTAGACATTTTGCCTCTAAAATGGAAACTCACTTATAACAAAGCAATTTTCATGTTTAAGATAATGTCCAATCAAACACCACCAACTTTGAAAAATAAATTTAAAACGAACCTGATTCGCAATGTCAGAAAGATTCAGATACCCCTACCGAGGATTGATCTTTTTAAATCTAGCCTCATTTACTCTGGTGGTTGTTTGTGGAATGACCTAGTGTCTTCATTTAATGTAATTTCTAGTCTAAACGTTTTCAAAAAACAATACTTCTCATATCTGATGCTAAGCTTCCTAAACAGTGTGACTAATGAGAACATCATATAACCTTCTTTATAGGTATTTCAAAATTATTGTTTGGATTAAGTACAAATGATGTTTAAATGTATTTGAATGTTCATTTGTATTCCTTCGTTACCCCTTCTCTATACCTTGTCATGACATACTGTTCACCTGTCCACCTTTCATTGACGTCCTTCATTTCTCTTCTCCTTTTTTTTTTTTTTTTTTTAAATGTATTTGCTGGAAGTTGTTTTCTCTTTGTGTGTGTGTGTGTGTGTTTGTGTGTGTGTGTGTGTGTGTGTGTGTGTGTGTGTGTGTGTGTGTGTGTGTGTGTGTGTGTGTGTGTGTGTGTGAGTGTGTGTGTGTGTGTGTGTGTGTGTGTGTGTGTGTGTGTGTGTGTGTGTGTGTGTGTGTGAGAAAAGTTGACTGTCATATTTTTGGATTGCCTTTTGTATTTCAGGCTAATATTCTTTTCACTATTTAGATGGTTCGTTGATTTTGAAGTCACATATTGTTATTTTTTCTGCTTCATCGAGGGCAAGATGTAAAAAAGCCTGTATTGTGCTTATTCTTTATCCCTCATTAAAAAAGATTCGTTCGTTCGTTCTCTCTCTCTCTCATCCTTTTAATTACCTATGTGGTATAATTTACCTCAGTTTAGTGGTTTTCTTTAAAATCGTCTCATCAAAGATCACAAATACAAACAAGTAGTACCTGCGTATGCCCCCATGACAGATTAATAAGTGAACGCTGATGGGAAAAGTGGTCTTGTACTTCATGTTATCGATTAAGTTGATTTGTTTTCTTTCATTTGTGTATTATGCGACTGATGTGATCAACCTTTGCGTTCTTCTTTTAATGGGGAACAAAAATTCAGCTGCAGCCAGTCCTTATAAACCGGAATTCATGTCTGTTTCTCCTTTTCCTTGTGTCAGTTTGCTAGTCACGCTTAACAAATCTTAAGTAAATGTTAGAGATCAAGCTAAGCAACAAACTCGTTCATTTTCATTGTCCTCTTTGTTTGGGTCTTGCCTGAAGAAGACTTAAGAGGTCGAAACAGCGCGTCGTGTTTTATCTTGTGACTCGTTTGTCCACGTTTCTCTTGTCTGTTCGCTAACATTTATTTCAGATTTGTTTAGATTTCCGCCTGCAGTCGTCTCGATTTGCAACTAGTCATGCTTGGTCCACTTCCAGGGCAAAATCCAGGTGAACTCTCTCTCTCTCTCTCTCTCTCTCTCTCTCTCTCTCTCTCTCTCTCTCTCTCTCTCTCTCTCTCTCTCTACTGTCCCCACTGTCTCCTTTCGCTCCCTCTCTCTCTTCATCATTTCCTGTCTCTGTCTGTCTGTCCGTCTGTCTGTCTGTTTGCTTCTCTCTCTGTCTGTCTGTCTCTCTCTCTCCCCCTCTCTCTCTGTCTCTGTCTCTGTCTCTCTGTGTCTCTCTCTGTCTGTCTGTCTGTCTCTCTCTCTCTCTCTCTCTCTCTCTCTGAAAAAATGTGTCAAAATCGTTTCAGAATGTGTTTTGGGTTCTTGGTGGGAAAGCCCCCTATAATCTCTCTAGATCACACCTGTGATGTTTATTTTGCATAAATGTTACGTTTTGTGTGAGAAATAAATCATTTTATAACCTAGGTGTGTCTACAAAATGTCAAAAAAACAAACCCAAAAGCGAAAATTAGCGAGCTTCAAGCCCTAGTTACTGCAAGTTTTATGAAACGGACCCCGGCATGCCATGGCTCGTTGTAAAGCTTGTGATTTGACCTATATTCTGACGTCAGAATCTTATGCAAATAAAGGTCGCCAGCAACACACGAAGCTAAAAAAAGAGGTAGCCCATTCCACAATTTGACCAATGACAAACCACGTTACACAGAGGTCAAGGTCGATATCTGAAACGAGCAATTCCATTGGCTAATAGCCACGTGCATTGCGCGTGCTTCCTGCGTGATCGCTTGTCGAGATCACCCGAAGAGCACTTCGGCACTTTCCGACCTGAGCAACACAGCGTCATTTCGGCAGCCATCATCGATTTTGACAGCTGATCAACAGAATGCCTGCAAGAAAGTGGTCAACCAAGCACCAGTTTGCAAAAGGAAAAGAAAAGGCCGTAAAAAGACTGCTGCAAAGGAAAAACCTGCAGAAACTGAGCCTGAACCACAGCCTGGGCCGTCGCGACCTGATACAAGCAAGTCTGCAAAACTGGAAAGTTTGGGGAGAAAACGGCCTTTGTCTCCACCCCCCTCTTCACTCCAAGTGAAAAGAAGACACGAATGAAGAAGAATGGACTACGGAGGGGAATGTGATCGTGGACATCAAAGCATTGAATGCTCTGTTCGATGTTTACAAGTGTCCCAAGTGCAAAAGGAAGGTGAGAGATTGTGTTTTGCTTATCTTCTTCCTTTTGTTTATCTTACTCTCTCATCGTGATCAGCATCTAATTTTAGAATCTACCATGCAAGTTGTGTGTGACGGTTGTGGGCCAAGCCTGCTCTGTGTGTGTGTGTGGGTGCGTCACTGTGTGTGTTGTTGTTGTGTGTAAGCATGTGTGTGGCTGTTTGTGCGATGTTGTTGTTGTTGTTGTTGTTGTGTGTGTGTGTGTGTGTGTGTATATATAGGTGGTGGGGCTGTGTATGATTTGTTATTGTTGGGGGGGGGGGGGGGGGAAGAGAATTTGTGTGTGATGTGTTGTTGTTGCATGTGTGGTTGTTGTTGTTGTGTGTGTGTGTTGCTGTGTGAGTGTGTATGTGAAGGGAGGGGGGTTGTGGGGGATGGAAGGGGGTGTGTGCTTTTATTTGTGTTCTTCAGTTCACTCTCTGTGTGTGTTGGCCACACATCCACATTTGACACTTGACAACAAATTATTTTACTTCTACACTTTTTTTAAAATTATTATTCCTTTCTTTTTGCACACATGCACGCGCGCGCACACACACACACATGCATGCACACACACACACACACACACACACACCACTTGATTTCAGAGTTATTTATTCTGATTTCTATTTTGTTTTTAGGTGCAGTTATGCAAAGACACGTCTCGCCGGATGGGGTCTGCTGTTCACCTGGCAGTGAAGTGCAAGGCCTGTGGGGAGGTGATGTACGAGACCATGTCTTCACTCAAGACCGGAATCCTGTATCATGGCTTCGACATCAACAGAAGACTTGTGTCAGGTGCCAGTATGAGCGGCATTAGTTTCACACAGCTCAATCGCCTTGCTGTGTTGAACTTGCCACCTGCCATGAATCTGAAAACCTGGCAGCACTACCAGAAGACCGTGCACAAAGGAGCTTCCAGAGCAGCTGACATCCACTTACAAACAGCAGCTGACCATGTGTGAGAAGTTTACAAGGAGATGGGAGTCGAACCTGATGAAGAGGGTGTCCTCAACGTTCAATAATGGTTCTGGTGCTCTTCTAGATGTCCTGGCTGAGCTGGAGATTGCTGGTGGCTGCCACACAGAGGACTTTGTGGAAAAGGCAGACACCAAGAGGGTGCAGTCAGCAACCAGGAAGACTTCTGAAAAGGCCAAAGCCCGCCAAAAAACATAGAGGCTGCAGACCGACGAGAGAGGGAGGCTCGATGAGGACGGGAAGGGGAGGTTTACGGTGCTGGTGCCTTCTAAAACCAACAGAAAGGCTGGAAAACAGTTAGATAGGGCACATAAATGGATAAAGTAAGCAGGAAAAATATTGGGACAGCATTATATGAAAAATAATTTTTGCACATAATTGATATATACTTTCCTGCCCGATTTCTCAAATGCTGATTTTCACTGCCACGTGCTTGTTGAGGAACACTATATCTTCAGTTTTAATGCAGATTTTCTCATGAAACTTGGTGTGTGCACGTAAAAATGGCTGCTGAACACAATAAGGCATATTAGAAGACTCTAACTATGGTGGTTATAATGCTAAGTGTGAATGTGTAAAGGTTCATGATGAAAGAAAAAATAACAACTTTTCAACCCCTGATGAAAAATAGTAATAGATTTTTTAGAAAACTGAAATGAGTTTTATTGTGTTCTTTGACCATGTTTGTCTACTTTTATATAAATAACTAAGGAAGTGGAGCCTTGGTATTGTACCAGTAGCGGTCCCAAAAAACGTTAGTATAGAAAAAACTAGACCATCCAATAACTCCTGTCTTTTTTGTCAGATTGACTCAAAAAAAAAGGCAGACTACTGCATAGATACTGCAGTTGCGTGCCAAATTTTATAAGTGCACCTTGCATCAAAGCTGAGAAACAAAAATAAACGATTTTGCACGCCATGCGCCACCTTAAGCCTGTTTTTGAAACTTCTTGCAATGCTGGTCGTGAACCGTTGGCCGAAATCATTATAGTGTATAGGGAAGGGATGGCGGAAGGAAGGAAGAAAGGAGAGGGTGAAGGTAAGGAGGTGAGGGCATGAGTAGTGTGCACAGTGTGCACAAGTGGCTCCGAGAATATGAGGTGGGGAGAAGGGGGTGGGTGGTAAACAGTGTGTGTAAGTGGGGGGAGGGGGAGAGGAGGGAAAACTCAGTCTGTATCTCTGGAGTTCGGCGATATTCATGCCGGTGTCGTATATAATACTGTCGCCGTGGAATTGTATCGCAGCGATAGCATTTCACGTGAAATATTGTTGCAGCGACAATATTTGCTGGAAAAAATTGTCGCGCGACAACTTTTCACGAAAAATGTCCCATAGAATATTGTAGCTGTCCATAAAATACTGTCGCTCGAAATTTTGCGACAGTTTTTTGCGACAGGACACTGTGAAATATTGTAGTTAGTGAATACTGTCGCTTGCGACACATTTTCACGTGAAATCTTACTGCTAGAGTTAACATTTCCTGTGAAATATGGTCGCAGCGTAATTTTGCGACAGCTTTTTGCGACAGGACACTGTGAAATATTGTAGTCAGTGAATACTGTCGCTTGCGACACATTTTCACATAAAATCTTACTGCTAGAGTTAACATTTCCTGTGAAATATGGTCGCAGCGATAATTTTTCATGAACCAGCTGCAGTATTTCCCGGGAAATACTGTCGCTGCGACACGATTTTATGAGCGACAGTATTATATACGACACCGGCCTTGTACGTGTGTTAGCTCTTGAAAAAAGGGAATTTGTGTTCTTTTGGGAATCCATGCAAACTGTATATTTGGATTGCATAATATCATATTTAGCGGAAACGTTAAATGTTTAATAACTTGAATTACACCCTCTCTCTCTCTCTCTCTCTCTCTCTCTCTCTCTCTTCTCTCTCTCTCTCTGCGTGTGTGCATGTCTACAGGCGTGCGTGCGAACGTGCGTGCGTGAGTATGTGTGTGTGTGTGTGTGTGTGTGTGTGTGTGTGTGTGTGTGTGTGTGTGTGTGTGCGCGTGCGTGCGTGCGTGCGTGCGTGCGTGCATGCGTGAGTATGTGTGTTTGTGTGTGTGCGTGCGTGCGCGCGTGCGTGCGTGCGTGCGCGCGAAATTATAATTGTTGATTTTCAAAACAGTTGTGCCATTTCCTGCCTATGTCTCAGTTTCTCTGGAAAACGACTGTGGCTGTTACAGAGGTGAGGTATTTGCTGGCTGAAACAGTTTTCTCTGGCGCTCGCTTATTTATTTATTTATTTTTTACTAAGACGGCGATACGCCAGCAGCCCTGGTTTTACACTTTCAGTGGGACGCGTTTTGTTTTCCTTTATCAATACATAAAGTAATGTAATGTAAAAGGATATTATAGAGCGCTTTACCTCGCGAGAGCCCAAAGCGCATATTACAGAAACATTCTAACTCAAAGCACACACGCACACACACACGCACACACACACACACACACACACACAAAACACACACCACACACACACACACACATACACACACGTACACACACACACACACACACACACACACACACACACACACACACACACACACACATACACACACGTACATACACCACACACACACACACACACACACGTACATACACACACACACACACACACACACACACACACACACACACACACACACATACACACACACACACACACACACACACACACATGCACACGAAAAACAAAACCCACACACATGCAAAAAGACAAACGAGCGCGTCAAAATAAGCAGACTCGCGCACAGAGGGAAGTGGATATCGTTAATCAGTCCGAGGGAAAAGATGTGTCTTTTGGGAGGTTTTTAAAGTCTTTAAAGAGTCCGTGGTACGCAGAGAAGAAGGCAGACCATTCCACAGAGCAGGTGCCTGGTAAGAGAAAAATCGTTAGCCTGAAGTTTTCAGGCGAGCAGAGGGAAGCCGAAGCAGACGAGACGGGTGTGTTCACAGACATACAAAATAATACAGGCAAGCAACCCACTGTATTCTTATCCACACACGCTGTCAGAAAGTTGCGGTCCTTTGCACTTTGAACAGGTCACGTGACGTTGAGCAAACTCAACTGGTTTCCAAGAAACTTGAAACCGCAGGGAATTCTGGGAGGCTTGAAACCGCAGCGAATTCTGGGAGGCAGTTTCCCCATTTGTATTTGCGCTCTTCTCGTGGTTTACGAGGATTTGGGGGGTATTGGATGTATAGTTTGGTTTTGTGGTCAAACTTTGTGGAAAAGGGCATAATTGGTACGTGAAAAGAACACAAAGGAAGAGGGTTGAGGGAGGGGAAAGCATCCCGCACGACAAAGGATCTCCTGGGCAGCTGGTTTAAAAAATTAAACGCAGAGAGGAAAGAGGCTTTTCAGGGGAGGTAATTCATGTTCTTTACTTTAAACGATAATCACAAATAAGATTTTAACCCAAAACATTGCCTCAGATCATAATTTTATCACATAACACACAGTAAATAAATACCAATTTCATGAATTAATTTAAAGTCGGAAATAAAGTAAAGGAAAAGACATAGTTGTGTGTTGTATGTCCATTGACAAATGTAATGCAAAACTTATAGCACGTTTTACAAGCAATGTAGATCTTAGTAAACGATACGCAAGCATGCTAAGACTCAGTGTTAAAACTGAGATGGTGAAATACCTCCTCAGGGCTGCATGAAAATCACACAACACAAAACGACAGTGCGCGCGTCGACCATAGCGATGGCCATTTCGTGCGTGATAGTTTTTGATTGGTTTATGCAGTGGGTAAGGAAATTCCCCAGGGGTTGCCTCCCTTGGTAAGGAAATATCAGGAGTTGTCTCCACTGGTTATGGGTATAAGCGTCACAGCGCACACACCGAAAAGCACATGACGGAATTCAATTCATCGCACATGCTTTGAAACGAAAGAAACATCTGCTCAACTTGTTGTAGTGCTTAACGAAATTCAGAGGTTGTGTCCCTTGGTAATGGAATTCGGGGGGGGGGGGGGGGGGGGGGGGGGGAGGGGGGTTTATCTCCTTTGGCTATTGGCATCAGCGTCGAGTGCTCACTGAAGAATCCATGACGAAATGAAATTCAGCGTACATGCTCTCATACCAAAGGAATATCTGCTGACGAGTCGTCACCAAATTCCTCCGTCTAAATACTACAAATGCCCCCCCCCTCCCCCCCTTCACACACACACACACACACACACACACACACACACACACACACACATACACACACACACACACACACACACACACACACTCACACACACCACACACACACACACACACACACACACACACACACATCAAAGAAATGTATCCAGGGAAGTAAAAGAGGAACAGGCGGCCGAAGTGCAGAACACGGCGGCGGTAGCCCAGACGGGGAAGATCTCGGTGGCTGGTCAGTGACAAGAACAGGTGTGTCCAGATAACTATAGCAAGCCAAGCTCTCCTCAGAACTACCCCTCAGCGAAGTGATTAGAAAATAAAAACGCAGCAGCTGCTGTCCCTCCGGGAGGACGTGGCCGATCAGCTGCATTGGTTCAGGTCCCATAGAGGTCTGGACAGCTTTGGGAGTACGGGGGGGGGGGGGGGGGGGGGGGGCAGACTGACAGAGACTTGTAAGCCATGAGACATGTCACAGTATGGAGTCTCCCCTGTTGTAGAGAGGGGCCTGCAGTCGTGTGGTCACGGCGCTTCACTGTAGAGCTGAAGGTGGTGAGTTCGAACCCACGGGTAGGGTAAGGTAGGTACTGTATGGGTTGAAACCTTCTCTGTCCACCCAGCAGTAAATGGTGCCTGATTCAAGTCATAGTAGGTGGCGGAGAGAGAGAGAGAGAGAGAGAGAGAGAGAGAGAGAGAGAGAGAGAGGGGGGAGAGAGAGAGAGGGAGAGAGAGAGAGAGAGAGGGAGAGAGAGAGAGGAGAGAGAGAGAGAGGAGAGAGAGAGGGAAGCGTGGAACAAGGCATACTGCTGTGCTTGAGAACTGTGTGCATCATGAAGTACACAAAGAACATTTGATGACAGTAATGATCATAGCTGTAAAAATAATCGTGATAATGTGCACAAAGAACATTTGATGACAGTAATGATCATAGCTGTAAAATAATCGTGATAATGTGCACAAAGAACATTTGATGACAGTAATGATCATAGCTGTAAAAATAATCGTGATAATGTGCACAAAGAACATTTGATGACAGGAATGATCATATCTGTAAATATAATCGTGATAATGTGCACAAAAACATTTGATGACAGTAATGATCATAGCTGTAAAAATAATCGTGATAATGTGCACAAAGAACATTTGATGACAGTAATGATCATAGCTGTAAAAAAAATCGCGATAATGTGCACAAAGAACATTTGATGACAGGAATGATCATAGCTGTAAAAATAATCGTGATAATGTGCACAAAGAACATTTGATGACAGGAATGATCATAGCTGTAAAAATAATCGTAATAATGTGCACAAAGAACATTTGATGACAGGAATGATCATAGCTGTAAAAATATTCGTGATAATGTGCACAAAGAACATTTGATGACAGGAATGATCATAGCTGTAAACATAATCGTGATAATGTGCACAAAGAACATTAAATACGCTCTGCAAAATAAATGCACCAGTACCCATTGTTAGGGTATTCATTATAGCACATCCTACACATACACACAAATGTACACACACACACACACATGCATACATACATATCCGCACACACGCACACACACACACACACACACACACACGCGCGCGCGTGTGCGCATGCTCGCACACGCACACACACACAGTCACACATACGTACACACACACACACACCACGCACGTACGCACGCACGTACGCACGCGCACACACACACACACACACACACACACACATACATACACACTTGATAACCTTTGCGTCATAACGTGCACCAGTATCCATGACAAGGATGTTGACCATAGCGTGCACCAAACGGATAACTGTGTCCATAATAACGTGCACAGGAGACTGCGGGGACAGGTCAACAGTTGGATCAACGCAGTCCCTCAGGACAGACCACGGACAGTAGTGCCCAGTTGCGTGAGAAGATAATGTAGTCAGCGTGTGTACTCCGGAGTTCCACAAGGATCAGTTCTTTGACCAAGTGATCATCCTGGTCTATATGAACGATCTCCCAGAAAAAAAACTCCCTTCACCAGCACGGCTGTTTGTTTGCCCAAGACACTGCTGTCTATCGCTTCCTTGCCACACACTACGATCCAGACCATCTGCAGTAAGACCTCTAGCGCCTTGAAGAATGGGAGGAGAAATGGGACAGAGGGCAAGACCATCTGCAGCAAGACCTCTAGCGCCTTGACGAATGGGAGGAGAAATGGCACAGAGGGCAAGACCATCTGCAGCAAGACCTCTAGCGCCTTGAAGGATGGGAGGAGAAATGGGACAGAGGGCAAGACCATCTGCAGCAAGGCCTCTAGCGCCTTGAAGGATGGGAGGAGAAATGGGACAGAGGGGAGGAATGGAATATGGCGTCCTCCCACCGTGGAAAATGTACCACCACCCACCCTGTCACTAGCTAGAAGACTGCCATCGGTTTCCACTGCCAGCTTCACAACAAAACCTTTTAAAAAATGCCCCCCTCTAAGTCTGCCAGTGTTACTACCATCACCTGATAATCTCAGCTGGAACAAGCAGATCAACATCATACGCTCTCTAATAGCCAAGAAGACTCTGGGCTTTTTGAAGGCACAGTCTGGAGATCAGAGCCTGAAAGTAGGTCACCTACTTCACGCTTCTCGGCCCTGTTCTTGAAGAAGCATGTGCAGTAAAGGAACCCAACACCCAGAGTGACACCGACAGGATTGAGGCCAAAGGAGAGAGCTGCAAGATTTGTAGTCAATGGCTACTACATGCAAGGCTGAGAAACTGCAGTAGCCCTTCTTCCAGTACTGATGAAAGGTGGCAAGGCTGGCCATGGCTTGCAGGACCATCAACGACCAGGCAGCGGTGAGCAGGTCTGGCACCACCATCTCTCCAGCTCAGCAGCCGTAGAAGCCACCCCATAAGCTGCGACAGAACCAGAGCCGAAACAATACCTTTCTTCCACCGCTATCAAGGACTGGACCACATACACTTCATAACAGTACACATTACAGCGTGTACAACATGCACCTCATAACAATGTGCATTTAGCGCGCGCAGTGTGAACGTCGTAACAATACATAGCACGTTGTGCAAAAGAACAGTGATACATGTGTTTTCTTCAAATAAATGTCACATTCCAAAGACGAAAAAAATACAAGAACAACAACAACAACAACAACAGCAACAAGAAGAACAGTAACAGCAACAGCAACAACAACAACAACAACAACAACAATAACAACTGAAGAAAAAGATATGGGGAAACATCACCAGTCCAGACATCGAAGAGAAATTGCAAGAAGAAGAAGATGAACTAAAAAAGAAAAAAAAAGGAAGAAGAACCAAGATAAAAAGAAACCCACAAAGCAGGAGGGAGAACAGCGCCACCTACCCCACAGATTTGGAGCGAGTTCGGCGTGTAGACGAGACAGCCACTTCCGCTATCAAAATGACATTGACCGCCCAAGGCAGGGAACTTCCTTTCCTCCGCCGGAAATTGCAACTGGCTGGATGGTGAACAGGAGTTGGCTTTCTTCACAGACACCCAGGATGTGTCTATGACGTGACACCATGCGCCATAAACGTCAACTGGGCGTTTTTCTTAGCTTGATGGAGGTGACTGAATTATGCCCCGCTGCAAAGTTCGGTAATCATGTTACGGCTGAAATTACTCCCCGGCGGGTGAGAAAGGGCACGACCCCCTCCCCCCACCCCCCACCCCCATCATACACACCACCCATCCACTCACACACACACACACACACACACACACACACACACACACACACACACACACACATGCATGCATGCATGCATGCACGCACGCACGCACGCACGCACGCACGCACGTATACACACACTCACCCCAACACACGCACACAATAAACACACACACACACACACACACACACACACACACACACACACACACACACACACACCACACACACACACACACGCACGCACACACACACACACACACACACGCACACACACACACACACACACACACACACAAACACGCACACACACACACAACAACACACACACACACACACACACACACACACACACACACACACACACACACACACACACACACACACACACAGACCGTCTCTTCGTTTTTAACCATGCTCACCGAGACAGAGCTGCCATACTAAGACGTACACCCCAAACAATGTGGCATTGTGCAGTTGTAACGCAGTGCTATCCAGACAGAGCGGTGACAAACACAGAAAATTCAAACTATTTCTCCACAGCTGTGGCATGCCCCCTCCGTCAATATGGAGCAACGACGACGATTCAACCAAATCTTTTTTTCTTTTTCTTTTGTGGCATCAGTTCTCGGATCAATGGAGCACCTAAGGTGGTGATTTTTTCTTTTCTTTTCTGTTTTTTTTTAATAACTTTTTTCTTCTTTTTTTTTTCTCCCTAAGGCCAAAATCCACCTCTTCATTTTTTGGTGCTTCACACTGTCCTCTTCATCTGACAAAAAAAAAAAAGCGGAAAAAAAATTTCCACTACTAGTTTTTTTTTCCACTTTTTTTTCTTCTTTTCTTTCTTAACCAATATCTTACACACCATGCATAGTCTGTATGTTCTCTTACAAATGGACATATTTTTTGATTTTAGTGTTTTGGCAATTGATACAAAGTGTCTGGGTTTGTTAATGTACTAATGTGTGGTGTACTGGCACACTCACTCTGATCATGTGTTGCATTATACAAAGGAAAGAGCATAGATGAAACAAAGGACTTAATTATTTTCAGTTTTTCATGTTGTTTTACACATACACCCGCACACACTCCCCCCTCTCTCTCTCTCTCTCTCTCTCTCTCTCTCTCTCTCTCTCTCTCTCTCTCTCTCTCTCTCTCTCTCTCTAAATATGTTAATAATGGTAGTTACCTGTTAAAGACACAATACCAAAGCAAAATGTATGCGTAAGCAACCAATTCCGTATACACACACGCCTGAAAGGATATCGTTGGTCCCGATTGCTCTTCTCTCTCTCCCCTCTACTCAAGCGCGTCACACCACCACCACCACCACCCACCCACCCACCCCAACACCCATCCCCCCACATCCTCCCCCCCCCCCCCAAGAAAAAAGACAGACAGACACACACACACACACACACACACACACACACACACATACACACACACACTCACAAGAGAGAGAGAGAGAGAGAGAGAGAGAGAGAGAGAGAGAGAGAGAGAGAGAGTGAAGAGAGAGAGAGAGAGACCGTAAGGCAGACAGACCGGCAGACAGACGGACAGAGACGGCGTCTTTTGAATGAATTTAGGGATTTAGTTTGTTACATGTCGTCTCACCAGTTGTCTCTTCCCCGATGAAGCCACTCTGATAGCGAAAAGAATGTATGCCTGATCCCCCTCATTTTCCACATTCCCCATGTGCAACAGTCTTACACATACGAAAGAGTGCAAGAAAGTACAGAGGAGTGGACAACGAAAAGGCGTATTTACCTTGGGGTCACTTCCTTTATGAAAAAACATCACCAAGACTGTGTTTTATGTGTGCGTGCGTGTATGTGTGTGTACCTGTAAGTGTGTGTGTGTGTTATAGTGCATGTGCGCGCACGCAAAATGCACAAACACGTGCATGTATCTGTAACTATGTGTGTGTGCGTGTGTGTTTGTGTGTGTGTGTGCGCGCGCGTGTTTGTGTGTGTGTGTGTGTGTGTGTGTGTGTGTGTGTGTGTGTGTGTGTGTGTGTTTGTGTGTGTGTGTGTGTGTGTGTGGTGTGTGTGTGTGTGTGTGTGTGTGTGTGTGTGTGTGTGTGGCGTGCGTGTGTAAGAGTAAATGCATGTATGAGATCTCTTTATATTTTCCTCAGTTGCAATTGATTTTCGAATATAACTGAAATTGGCAGCCTAGATTCCGTTTTTTTTTAAATGCTTATACACATCTTTGCAGTAATCACAATATGGTTTATTTTCAGTGGTATATGTTTGCCAATATTTTCTTGTCTAAGAATTCCAAAAAGCACCGTTTCTTCAGAAAACACGATTTTTATGTTGCACACAGCTAATATGTATTGACTGACAAATTTCCAAAACGAATTAACCTTATGACGATAAAAAAAAGAAATGTTCAATATAATCAATTTTATCATTGCAATATGAACAATTTTGATTATCCCTGACTTTTATTTTGCATAGCATTATATTAGTCGGGTACATATTTTGTAAAAATTTCCATTGTAAAACTCTCAATCGGGTTTCTTTTGTGCACAAGCGGGGTATCTAACATATTTTTTTCATTTAACTCCCGTCCATATTTATTAGACCAAAAACGGGCTGCACATGGTTCTGTGTAACTGACGGAACACAAAGTTGCACGGAAATCCTTGC
>CM031604.1:9867644-9870144 GCA_018398815.1 Conus ventricosus | reverse complement strand
GTGCTCGGGGGGGGGGGGGGGGGGGGGGGGGGGGGGGGGGGGGGGAGGGGGGGGGAGGGGGGGGGAGGGGGGGGGAGGGAGGGGGGGGGGGTCCCTTCGGAGTTAAGATTGGTTCTGATCTGACTCAGTCTCTCGAGAAGTCCTTCCAATGAGACTCTAAACCGAGGTTCCGTGGACCAACACTGGCATAGTCTTCCACGCACGTAAAATCCCCACCGCCAACTCTCGACAGAGAAAGCCATTTCGACCGTTGGTAGGGATGACACGCATATATACACACAGTATGCAGTACTCCTTGAACAATCGGAAGCATGAAGGGACAAACTGGAATATTTGACTGAATGACACGGGGAAAGAAGGATTAGGGCCAGCAGGCAGCTGCTCGGTCGGCTCTACCCAGGTAGGCAGGCAAAGGTGTCAACCAGAGCGTGGATTGTAATGAGCTTAGAGCTTGGTCTGCGGTGACAGGCACAATACAAGTGCTTTCCGTCATGATGATAGTAAAAATAGTAATAATGATGATGATGACGATGATGATGATGATGATGATGATGATATGATAACAACAATAATGATAATAATATTGATAATGGTAATAATGATAACAACAATGATAATAATAATATACTACTACTAATAATGATGATAGTGATAATAATAACAGAAGAAGAAGAAGAAGAAGAGAAGAAGAAGAAGAAGAAAACAGCAACAACAGCAAGAACAACACCTACAACAGGAGCAGTCATCATCATCATCATCATCATCATCATCATCATCATCATCATCATCACCACACCATCATCACCATTAGCACCAGCACTATCACCATCACCACTACCACCACCACCACCACCACCACCATCACTGCCGCCATCACCACTACCACACCACCACCACCTCCACTACCATCATCATCATCATCATCAACAAGAGCAACTACAACAACAACAAGAACAACAACAACGACGACAACAACAACAACAACATGATCACCATCAAAGCCCAAAGTGTCCAGTTCCAGGGCCGTGCATGGACTTCTCAGGAGCTGTCTTCATTTCCTATTCCTTCTCCACGTAGATACCAGTGTGCTGATGGAATGAAGTCATCACACACACACACACACACACACACACACACACGCACACGCACGCACGCACGCACGCACGCACACACACACACACACACACACACACACACACACACACACACACACACACACGCACGCACGCACGCACGCACGCACGCACGCACGCACGCACGAACACACACACACACACACACACACACACACACACACACACACACACACACACACACACACATACACACACCGTGTCAAAAATAACCTTGCAACTACTCAATAGAATGTCTTATGTTGCTGTAGAAACTGGTCAAATATCTTTTGGACAGAAGAGCGAATGGAGGGGGCGAGGGGTGTGGTGGGTGTGGGGGGGGGGAGGTGTCCCAGGTGCCACGATTTTTCACCCTTACCCCTCCTGTGCTTCAGAAATATATACTGACTTCCATAAAAAACGCGAAAGCAAAACAAGCTGAAGGTTAGGGGCGAATTTTATTGGTCACAATTGTACAGAGTGGAAGCGAGAATTCAACGTGATTTGATTCATTACACCGGTAATGTGTGAAAATGTCATCAGCAATATGTCTTTGTGTGGAAAATCCAAGGTCACGTGACAAACCAGCTTGAAGTCCTAATACCGTGTGTGGCCACCATTTGCGTTGACAACTGCTTGACACCTGCGGCTCATTGAGTGGACCAGGTGGTTGATGCGTCCCCTTGGCACACCAGCCCACACATGGACGATGGCCTGGTGAAGTTGAGCCGCTGTTGCTGGTCGTGGACGCAGGAGGTCCAACCATCTGCCAAGTTCATCCCAAAAATGTTCTATTGGGTTTAAATCGGGACTGAGGGCTGGCCAGGGCAGCACATTGACGTTGTTATGCTGAAGAGATTGCTGGGTGGCCCTGGTGTGTGTGGTCTTGCATTGTCCTGTTGGAATGTCCAGTTTGGGTGTTGCGCAAAAAAAGGAACGACATGGGGTCTGAGCACCTGGTGGATGTAGCGCTGTGCATTGACACCCTGTCCACGACCAGGACCAATGTTCTGAAAGATGACTGGTCCTATTGCGTGGTTAATGCCAATTGCACCCCATATCATAACGTTTGGGCCTCCCCAGGGGTTCCACTCTACCACACAGGAGTCAGCATAGCGTTCACCAGGTCGACGCCATATTCTGACACGACCGTCAGCCATGTCAATACAAAAACGGCTTTCATCTGAGAACAGTATGCGTCCCCACTGCTGCATGCGCCAGTTGATTCGGGCTTGTGCCCACTGCAGCCTGTCCTGCCGGTGTCTTGGTGTCAGTACCGGACCTCTGTGAGGACGCCTACATGCCAGCCCGTTCTCCTGAAGATGCCGCCGCACAGTGTTAAGGCTGATTCGTTGCTGGAGATTCCCAGGCACCTGTCGAGCAGTGTT
>CM031604.1:9835144-9860144 GCA_018398815.1 Conus ventricosus | reverse complement strand
GGGCGGATGGTGGTACCTCGGATAGACACGTCTTGTAGAGGTTCACTGTTGGTGTTTGCGCTTGGAACTAAACCGGGGTGGATGGGCGGAAAGGAAAATTAGGGATCATTATATTAATAAAAGAGTTATTCTTTTTTCAATCATTATTAAAGATTTGCAGGTGAATTCATGATTATGTTAAATACAATAGTAGTATCAGTTAGATTACTTAGTACAGGTTACCGCGATTGGAAAACAAAAGAGAAAAAAATAGCAGATGATAATAATAAAAGGTATTTAAGATATTTAGGAATTGTGCCTCAGAAGCCTACATTTGATGTATATATATATATATATGTATATGGTTGTTTTAGTCGACGGTGGTGCGCCAGTATTCAAAGAAGTTTTTCCGCAGCATTGTGGTGTCGGTAGGCAATGTTTAGGACAATGTATAGCGGCGCTCGGAAATCTTTGTCGAGCTTATGCAATTGGTGATTGTCCAAGCGCTTGATAATTTCTGATGACATTTGTAGGATTATGATTGTGCCTGCTAGGAAATTAGGATACCCGGGTTCAATTCTATTATTGTGGTTTTGCTTGAAATGTGTTTGATTCTATTAAGCATGTTACTAGGTAGTGGATCCTGAATTGTGACCGGTACTGGTGGTCACTAACGGTCGGATTGTTCGTTGGAGTGAATATGATTTATGATCCTATTGAATCTG
Source organism: Conus ventricosus (assembly GCA_018398815.1). Classification (NCBI taxonomy): domain Eukaryota; kingdom Metazoa; phylum Mollusca; class Gastropoda; order Neogastropoda; family Conidae; genus Conus; species Conus ventricosus. The sequence continues at coordinate 9,859,440 of CM031604.1, read as the reverse complement.
TCTTGGAGACCTCGATGGGAACTGAAGTCGTGGGTATGTAACTCGGACAGTATAATCACTTTTATGAAGGAACGGTTAGTTATGTTCGTGGCCGTTGATGGAAGTGGAAAGTCAATGAAGTTGGTTTAAATGTGTAATGTAATTTCTGGTGAGAGAGAATTTGATGTCAATGTGGCTGGTTGTATAGGTCATGGTTTAAAATTCCAATCAGCTGTCGCACTTTGGGTTGTGACGTGTACATCTCGGGACTATATTTAATGAGTCAACATGAAATGCTAAAAAACATGTAAACACTCAGAACTGTTTACTTAAGTGAAGTAGCGAATAATTTATAACTGTATTCTTCTGTGGTAGTAAGACATTTCCTTTTTCACAGGTTTCCGGCGAGTTTCTTTACCTCCCCCTACACAGCAAGTCCGTGTGGGTCGGCCTCTCGGGTTGAGGGGTAGTGTCACCTCCACCTCCACTGTCATCCCTGCTCATTCCTCTGCCTGGAGTGAGGACACACCTGGAGCCGGCAGGGTGCGTTCCGGTCGGGACGCCGTCTCGTTCCTTCCGCAGTCCGAGTGTGGCAGTTCCTCCGACTTCAGCTCTATCTTTTCTTCAGGGTGGGCAAGCATCTTAAGGGCTCACTGTGGTATACTATCTGCGTGTGATGTGCGAGTGTAGTTGGTGCCCGGTAAGAAGGGGACCGCGCTCTTCGATGCATCACGTCTTTATTCCTGCTGCTTCATCTCAAGCGCTTCAGTGCAGGTCTTGGGTTTTGGGCGGTACATTGGTGTGAGGGCGGCGTGAAACGGACGGACGTTTACATGATTATATTGGGAAACGCTGTGGTGCCGTTTGTTTTGTTTTGATTTTGTTTGTTTTGTTTTTTTTGGAAGGGGAGTTTGTTTGTTTCTTGCGTGTGTCAAATACCCGCCAGAGACTTTGAAGTACTGAAAGTGCAACATTGGGTTTCGGGTCACTTGAACAATTTGTTTTGAATATTTTGGAGGTTGAGCTTGGGTGTACGGATAGTCTGACATCGGTACATAAAAAATTAGCATAAGGAATACAGCTTGGGAAAAACATCGCGTGGGCATCTCAGGTTCTATGAGGTATCAACCTTGTTTGATATTTCAGCCTGGGGTTACCAGTGATGTAATAATTCACCCTTGTCCTTTCTGGTATTGGCCTTCAGTGGGCTGAGGTGTGTGTGTGTGCCTCCTGAAGGAAGGGTCATTATATGTGAATGTGCAGCGTGCACAGGTATGCATAAGGGGCCATGCGCTGATGGTCGTGTATTGGTGTTAGTATAGTTGGATTCTTTTTTTTTTTTTTTTTTTTTTTTTTTGTGTGTGTGTGTGTGTGGAAAACTGCCTGGGTGTGTTGGATATAGAGGTCTTGGTGCTTCATCTGCCATTCTGTGGGTGAGAGTGCGTGTGTGAATGCAAATAAAGCTTTCTGTTCGTGCACCATATTTCCTTTGTCTGTGTTTGTTGTGTGGCGTTCGTACTCGGGTAAAAGGGGGAAGGGGTGGTTATAAAGGGGGATATATTCATACATATATCCCTGTCTACTGTCTTATACAGTGACGCACACGCACGCACATACACGCACATACACAAACACGCGCACACGCGCACGCACACGCACACACACACACACCTGCGTTCCTGCGGTCTTGACACAGGTGTGAGCAGACGCGCACACACGCACACACACACACGCACACGCACGCACGCACGCACGCACGCACGCAGTGTGAGCAGACTTACGCGCGCACGCGCACATACACACGCACACACACACGCGCGCACATACGCGCACATACACACGTACACGCACACGCACGCACGCACACACACACACACACACACACACACACACACACACACACACACACACACACACACACACACACACACACACACATACACTTCTTTGACTTCCCTCATCTCTATGTTCCGTCTCGCAACTTCGGCTCATCCACCGATTCTTGTCTTCTTCGGCTTCCCTCTGCTCGCCTGAAGAACTTCAGGCCAACGATCTTTCTCTTACCTGGCACCTGCTCTGCGGAATGGTCGGCCTTCTTCTGTGCGTAACGCGGACTCTTTAAAGACTTTTAAAACCTCCCTAAAGACATCTTTTCCCCCGGACTGATTAACGATATTCACTTACCTCTGTGTGTGAGTCTGCTTATTTGGACGCGCTCGTGTGTCTTTCTGTATGTGTGTGTGGTGTGGTGTGTATGTGTGTGTGTGTGTGTGCGTGTGCTTTGAGTTAGAATGTTCCTGTAATATGCGCTTTGATTTCTCGCGAGGTAAAGCGCTCTATAAATACCCTTTTACATTACAACGCACGCACACACACACACACACACACACACACACAACACACACACACACACACACACACACACACACACACACACACACACACACACACACACACACACGCCTCTCTGAAATATCAAACATACAGGTGCCGCAGGTGTGAGCAGACCAGATGTTTACCATAGTGATGGTAATAGCAGCAGCTTTTAAGTCTCTTCTACAACTTTAGACAATTGAAGCCTACAGCTGAGGCTTCCCACGCACAGGAGAGAAGGATCAGTGGTGAGCTGCAGAAACTGCTTTTGATCACATTGCCTCCACTGACCATGTCTCCGTGTTTATTGCAGGATACATTGCCAAGAAGGCGGAGACAGAAGCGTATGCGTTTCCTGTGAAACGATGCTGTCTGGCTTATTTCCTGGAACAAAGATGGAACTGTTGTTGGGTTATACCAAACTATTGCTCAAACTAAAAAGAAAATCGCAATAAACTTGTGGAATTCGTCACGGTAGTAACTTCCTCCGATACCAAAATGTCGGGCTATACAACCTAGCAAATCTCATAACAGACAAAAAAAAAAAAAAAAAAAAAAACCCGATCGAAGTGGTGATATTTGTAGTTCAGCTATAATCATTAGATCTATTATCTGCCCATTACGGGAAGTGTGTATACTTTGCTCAAGACTTTAGTGTAGTAGGCCTCGAGTTCATCTGTAACCATTAGATATATTTCCTAACCGTCGTTGGAAATGTGTATAAATTGCTCAAGTAGGCCTTGAGTTCATCTGTAACCGTTAGATGTATTACCTAACCGTCGTTGCAAATGTGTATAAACTGCGCAAGCGCAGTAGGCCTTGGTGTACTCTTTTGTTTACGTTATTACTGTTCAGTGCTCCACGCGTAAGAACATCTCGCTACACTAGTTCGTTCGTCTCGCAGCCATTCACGCATTCATAGACCGTAACATCCATTATTTTCACCCACAGCGCTGTGACGTTGAAACAGACCCCCCGCTTCCCCCCCTCCCCCCCCCCCCCCTCCCCTGCCCCCATCCCCCCATCCCCCCATCCCTTCCAAGCCTCGCCTGCAGACGTGTGCGTGTCTGTAGATGTTGTGTGTGTGTGTGTGTGTGTGTGTGTGCGTGTGTGTGTGTGTGTGTGTGTGTGTGTGCGTGTGGTGTGTACAGATCAGTGCGCGTGAGTGTACTTGAGTGTGAGTGTAAAGAAACGGATGAGAGAGAGAGAGAGAGAGAGGGAAACGGGTGAAGGAGGAGTGGGGAGGGGGTGGGGAGGGGGTGGGGGGTATTCATCTCGACGTGAATGGTTTGTATGTTCGTGTTCCAAAATTGGTGCCATTTTCTTTTTCTTTCTTTTTATTATAATTTTTTGGTTTTACTTCGTTTCCTATGTTTTGGTGGTTGATGTGTGTGTGTGTGTGTTTTTTTTTTTTTTTAAATAGATATTAATCCCATGGTTTGACATGTTTATTGTAAACATGTCATTGTGTGGGAGATCCAGTGTACCAAAAAATCTGTATTTATGCAAGAGATAACAATGATTTCACTGACAGTAGATGATACACTAATTGATTTATTGATATCTTTTAGGAGGATGAAAGTGGGGGGGGGGAGGAGGGAGAGAGAGAGAGAGAGAGAGAGAGAGAGAGAGAGAGAGAGAGAGAGAGAGAGAGAGAGACAGACAGACAGACAGACAGAGAGGCAGAAAGGAAAAGGAGAAAGAGAGGGTGTAAGAGACAGACAGACAGAGAGAGGGTGGAGGAGAGAGAGAAGGTGAGGGTGAGAGAGAGAGGGGTGATAGAGAAAGAGATAGAGGGGGGCTGTAGAGAAAGTGGGGGAGAGAGAGTGGGAGAGAGGGAAGAGGAGGGAGAGGGTGAAAGAGAGAGAGAGAGAGAGAGAGAGAGAGAGAGAGAGAGAGAGAGAGAGAGAGAGAGAGAGAGAGAGAGAGAGAGAGAACGAACGAACGAAATGTTGTTTAATGAGGGAAAAGAATAAGCACCAGTCAGTGGCTTTTTTTCATCCAGCCCTCAAACAATAAATACATGGTAGAAATCATTGCATCGAACTGCATATAAACTCATAAACAACAATGAATACATGGCAATTTAGAACAAGAGAATGCACAATATAACTAGAGGAAGAGAGAGAGAGAGAGAGAGAGAGAGAGAGAGAGAGAGACAGACAGACAGACAGACAGACAGACAGACAGATAGAGAAACTTATACTGAAGCATGCTGTTGGCATCATCTTTCTTTTTAATACTAGTGCGATTGGTTTACAACTGGCAGCATGGCGCCGAATCACACTAAACATGACAAAACAAGAACGCATCACTAAATGTACCAGTACTGTTTAGTAAGGGCAAGGATGAATGACAAAATCCAGTGCAACTTGTATCCTAAAAAAAATAAAGACAAACAAATAAAGAAATGTGTCGAATGTCCATTGAAATCTAATTCTACGCTTACGCTGTGAATCTTCTCAGCTTTTCGAAGCATGTGCACGAAAAACTACAAAAAACCAAATATTGTTTTCAAATCGATTACTTTCAGGTAACTTTCGTAAATTAGATTCGATATACAAAAACATTGTGAAACACATAAAGCACTGACTTTTGTTGTTGTCGTCTTTTATAAAGTTTTAAATCATACAATTTGATCCTTGAGAAACAAGTATAGTTTGGAAATTATATAAGTAACATATCTTTCTCACATCGAAGCTGATAGATGATCGTTCTTTAATCATGCCATTCTATGGAAACCAAACACCTGCATGTCTTATCGACAGTCAAGCAAACAACATGACTGGCAGATCCCCTTGGTTATCTGCTACTTTAAAATAGATGAACTGTTCAAGGGTCAACTTTCCCCCCATGTTGTTTTAATTGTCGCGATTGTGAAAGTGACATTTGGATGAACTGACATTTTCGGCTTAAAGCTTGTCTTGAGCTGACAAAACAAACGTTTCCTGTATTTCTTCAACGAGAGTGGTTGAATGGAAGTTTTAATTCTTTTTGAATTTTGTATTGCAGAATGTCTGAAACTGAAGTATCCATACTCAGATGTACTTTAACAATAATTAAAAAAAAATTGCCCCCCCTAATTTTTTAAAAAAGAATTTTTAAATTTCCCCGCCGACGAACGACAAACAGATAACAGGACAAAAGACAATCATTTCGACCTCTTGGGTTTCTTAGGAAAAAAAAAAAACAACATTTGGACAGTGAAAACAAAAGAACAAATACTCCTTATCTTTCTATTGGGCACAAAAAATACCCCAACACCCATTTTGTGTCAAAAAAGAAGATAAGTGAGTACTCTTTTTTCTTTTTCTTTGCTTAAATGTTGTTTTTTTGTCGCCTAAGAAGACCCAAGGGGGCAAAATGCATGTTTTTTCGTCCTGTAATCTTTTTTGTTCGTATTCTTAGGGGGAACAAAAACACCATGTTTATGCTTCTTTTTCCGCCCTCAGTCGCTCTTTTTAAAACCACCCATAAACAGTAAATTTTGAGGGAGAACCCTTTTCAAAAGGGAGCTCACATTTGAGGGGGAACCCTTTCAGAAGGAGCAGCCTTTTGGGGGGGAAAACCTTTCAGAAAACATCACATTTGAGGGGAGAATTTTTTAAAGGAGCATCACATTTTGAGGGGAAATCCTTTCAAAAAGGGAGCAGTCACTTTTGAGGGGAAATCCTTTCAGAAGGAGCAGTCCATTTGAGGGGGAATCCTTTCAAAGGACGTCACATTTGGGGGGGAGAATCCTTTCAGAAGGAGCAGTCCATTTGAGGGGGAACCCTTTCAAAAGGAGCATCCATTTGAGGGGAGAATCCTTCAGAAGGAGCGTCACTTTTGGGGGAGAACCCTTTCAAAGGAGCAGTAATTTGGGGGGAAAACCCTTTCAGAAGGAGCAGCACTTTTGAGGGAGAATCCTTTCAGAAGGAGCAGTCACATTTGGGGGGAAAATCCTTTCAGAAGGGAGCAGCACTTTTGAGGGGGAAACCTTCAGAAGAGCATCACTTTGAGGGGAGAATCCTTTCAGAAGGAGCAGTCACTTTGAGGGGAAATCCTTTCAAAAGGGACATCACATTTGGGGGAAACCCTTTCAGAGGGCAGTCCATTTGAGGGGGAATCCTTCAAAAGGAGATCACATTTGGGGGAAATCCTTTCAAAGGAGCTCATTTTTGGGGGGAGAATCCTTTCGAAGGAGCGACTTTTAGGGAGAACCTTTCAAAGGAAGCACATTGAGGGGAAATCCTTTTCAGAAGGACAGTCACATTTGAGGGGGGAATCCTTTCAGAAGGCTCACTTTTGAGGGGAGAACCCTTTCAAAAGGAGCAGTCACATTTGAGGGGAAAATCCTTTCAGAAGGACTTTATTTTTTTGGGCCTTCTTCCAGGCAAGCCCAAACATGATCGGGGCAATGGAAAGGAAGAAGAACAATAAAGACGCGTCAAATTGGGGAAAGAATGGATTTTTGGCCGTTAAAATGTTGTTCAAAGAAGGCCAAAGGGCCACAGCACGCTGTTGTTTTTGTCATTTTTTGGGTCTTTCGTTGGGCGGAATGGCTTTTTCCCTTTTTTTAAAAGTTCAGACAAGTTATTGTTTCACGACGTTAAAAAAAAAAGTTCAGTGAGCTAATTAAAGCCTTGGTCTTCCAAAACAAAAAAAATTTTCAGTAAAAAGTCATATTTGTACAAAGACTCTTTCCGGAAAAGCGTAAAATTTTTTTTAAAAAATTCATATTTAAAACTTTTAGAAAAGCAGGTGACGACATCTGGCTGTTATTACTATTTTAATTAAACAAAAAAGTAATGTTTGAAAAGGACAAGCCGAAATTTGACCTCTTCAGCATCTAAAACGTTTCCCCTTCATCCAACGTTTCATACCCCTCTACAGAACACCCCCCATGTTAGGATATTCATGTGCACATAAAAAAGCCGGAAATCTCATATCAAACCCCACAGATTGCCCCCCCCACTGCCAACTACTCTTTTCCACCCCCTGCAGTCCCTGCTCTTCTACCATAGTTCCTTTGACGTGTCACTTTTTCTGCAATTTCTATTCACCCGTTTCCCTTATTGTGACATCTGCAATCTTTTTTTCACTGTTCCCGTGATTGTGACCATCTGCAATCTTTTAATCATTGTTTCCGTGATTGTGAACACTGCAATTTTTCTATTTATCTAGTTCCTGGACTGGACACATCTGCAATCTTCTATTCACTAGTTCCCGTGACTGTGCACATCTAACTTCCCTTTTATCCAGTTTCCCGTGAATTTACACACTGAATCTTCTATTCATTATTCCTGTGACGTGACACATCCAATCTTCTATTCACTAGTTCTGTGACGTACACGCAATCTTCATTCTTTAGTTCCCCGTGACTGTGACCATCGCATTTCATTTATCCATTCCTGACTGTGACACATCTGCAATCTTCTATTCATCTTTTTTCCTGTGACTTTTGACACATCTGCAATCTTTATTCATCCAGTTCCATGACTTGGGCACATCTGCAATCTTTTTTCATCTATTCCTGGGCTATGACAATCTTTTCAATCTTCATCCCCCAATTTCCGGTGCTTGACACTTATCGCAGTCCTTTTCCTTATCCGTTCCTGTGACTGTGCATTATTGCAGTCTTTTATTCACCATATTTCCTGTTGTGACGCTTTTGCAATTTCCCTTTTTTCCGTTCCCGTGACTCAGTTCCGGTGACACTCATCCTCAAACTTTCCCCCTCAGTCATCCCCGGGCGTGACACTCACCTCAATCTTCCGGGCTCAGTCCTTGGCTGTGACACTTTCCCCCAATCTTCTCGTCAGTCCCCTGTGAGAAACGTAAAAGGCCGACTCGGGCCACTTGCTCCCCACCAAGTTTTTGGCGAAAAGGCCAAAAACCGCCTATTCCTGTTCTTGACAATAACCAAAAAAAAAAACGATCCTACAAACAACATTGGGGCAGGGGTTTTCCGTTTTAATACTAATTAAAATAAACTTTTTTAAATTTTAGTTTTTGCTTAATCCCGTTTTTTTCCTGAGTTTTCAAAAACATCATTTCAGCAAACTTTTCAAATGAGTCTGTCTTTCTGGAAATAACACAAAGTCTTTAACTGTTCCTAAGTCTTTTAAAACTGATTATATTTCGACATAAATCCAACACTACCGCATGTCTTCGCGAAGCTAGTTTGAAAAGTGTTCTCTTTTTAACTTGCTCTTCTGCGAACATCACTATAAATAAATAGTGTTTGCTTCCTTCAAACATCTAAAAACGTTCAAAACTCACTCAGTTATGCTGGTCAACTAAATAAAGTCTCTCGTCCATATAAACCTTATCAGATATGCTTTGTTCCATTTAAGTTTTGGACAGAAAACCACAATATGATTAAAATTATAACGATAAACGTTTGTAACGGGTCAAGGAAAAATATTGTTTTTCCACAACCATTTTGTCCACAAATTAATGAACAATGAGGGGTTTTGCCCAAAAGTTTAACTGCTCCATATTTTTATAACAGAACTTAATCTAATCCGTTATTTTTTTATCATGCTCTCTGTTAAAACTTTTTCAGTATAATAAAATCCTAAAAGGGCCTAAGTGTGTAAGTTTAATCCAATTCATTGCTGTAAGATTGTTTCTATTTAGACTAATATTGATTTTGTTGCTTGTTGTTATGACCTTAAATCCTCACCATTGTGAAGAATGACAACAGTAATTTTAAAAGACTGTCAACGTCTAAGTTTTGCCAGCAATTAAATTCCTTAAAAAGGACGTCACTAACGCCCCAACCCCATCCTTCTCCTTATCTTTTAAGGGACAGAAATTTCAAATTTTCTTTGTGAACGCATCTCCTAATTTCATTTGCGGAATGAACTGAAATTTTGTAGAAGCATCTTTTAAAACCTTTTTCTCTTCTTGGAGGATGTACTGCTTTTTCCCATACGGCGTTATTTCAATTTCTTTCCGACTATTCGCCCGGCAATAAGACTTACGTGTAAAGGGCCAGATTTGAATGCTTTTCTGAAACTTTTTGGCGGCTAAATATGTAAATGGGTTTATGAATTCAAATTTATGCCCCATTCTAAATAGGGTTTTCTAAGTGCCATTTGGGGTCAGGCTTTTGAACTATTTATATTCATACTGGCCAACATTATTTCTTCTAGATTGCGCAGCTGTTTCTAGTTTAGGAACTTTTTGCTGTCGCCAACCTCTTTGCGTTTATAATCACCATTTTTAGTGTACTCAAACCCATACAAAGCGCCTTTTCGCCATTTTGGTTCAAAGTCCCAACGTCGGGCAAGGTCTTTTAATTCTAAATTTTTATACACTCACAGGCGCTAATGAAACCCTCCTGGCTCTTCTGGCCCACGCGACATTATTTTTTAGTAACGTATTATTTTATTTCCAAAACAATGTGCAGGTTATCACATTTTACAATTTTCCCTGTTTTGTCTTTGATTTTTATATTAAATGATCCGACCCCCCCACAAACTAATCTTTTAAAACTGTAAATTAGGGAATTGTATAATTTCAAAATCGCAATATGCAGTTTTCCCTGACGGAAGAGCTCTTAAAACAGTTGGGGGGCCCTTTCCCAAACATATAAGTTTTCATCAGTGCTTAGCTCATCCAAATGAACATAGAGTAATGAATGTAATGCAAGATCGAGCGGACTTTCCCCCTCATAAGTAGTTTGGTTGGTGGTAACTCTAAATCTATAATTGTTACTGTAAAAGCCTAACATTTTAGCTACTCTTTATCAAAATAGTAACCTCCTTCTTCTTCGGCTTGAATTTAACATTGTTTTAATTTGCATTGTTAAGTTTGAGAGTAATGTCAAAGTTACTCATTGCTTCTTTTGGGGAGCAAAACCCGTAATAACCATCAGGTATTGTTAACTGGCTAACTTGGCCCCTTTTTTGTAAACTTTTAGAACCTTATTATTCTCCTTGCTTCGCTTATATTAAACCATACGACTTTGTAAAATATTTCATGAGCGCGACCATTTTGGCCCCGCAATTGTTATCAATAGCAGTTCTAAAAACAAAGGGACGGTCTTGGGTTGTTATTGTACAAACTTTTTTTTAAACGAAATAAAAAGAGTGCTTTTCAAATATACTGGCGCAAAATATTCTGTTGGGCCGCACTACAATCTTAAAAATTTATAGCAACTGATACTCTTGACATTGCTGTGCCCCAGACTGCCTCTTTTCATAAAAGGTGAGTACTCCATTAAGCAGATATCTTACCCCCTATTGAAAACGACCACATCAAGAAAGCTGGTTTAGTCATCCGATGCAGTTTTATCAGAACCAGTTAAACTTTGCTGTGTTTTGCGCATCAACTGGGTGTGGAGTGGCGTATGCTGATCATTTAAATAAACCATGATCCTTTGGTGAGGTCAGTGTACAGATTTCATTTCTATTACACCTCAGCTTTATTTGACTGAATTGCAAGCGCCATTACCAAATGACAAACCATTTAATCCACTCAGCAACATAATAACATAAAGGCTTTTAAAAGGATCTGTAACGAATTCAATTTTAAACATCAAGACAGCTTTAGACAAACGTTGGATCAAAAATCATGGTCTAGGCGCCCTTTATTTTCGGGCACGCACAGAAAGTATAATATGACTGGCATCCTCCTTTAAAAACTTTCTTTTCAGGCAAAATGTTCAGCCGGGGTCCCTACGCAAGAGCATAAAAAGCATGGACAACATTTTCTTAGACAACTTCTAAGGGCCTAACTAGGGGGAATAGAACGAATAAAACGACTCAATTCGCACTTACGTTTGGTGTTTGCTAGGGGCGCAAGCACAGGCAAGATCAGCATAACTGATCCTCTACTGGCTTTGATGCACAAAAACAATACTTAGCAAATTTAGAGGACGCCATTAATTCTACAGTTGATTTACCTTCAAGTATTGAAAGATACCAAAATGTTTTACAATACGCAAGATCGAAAGTAGACTTTGCTTTTGGGCACTGGTTTTTTACATGCTGCCTTCTGAACCTCAGACTCCAGTAGGAATAATAATAAACTATAATAATGAAATTCTTATAGCAAGGAAATGAACAAAGGTTGGGAAAAACGACATAAATTCTGAGCCAGTAATATTACAAACAAAAAAAGAACACCCAAGATTAAGTCATCTAATCCCCGAAGTCCAACCCCCCAAATCATTGAAGACTCAGAAAAGGGCTCGCGGGTTTTGTTCGCGATGACCATAATATGAAAAGACAGCGCTTGTTCTTGGTTTAACTGGCATGGATTACTTGGTCTTTATCTTACTAAATAGTAACCCAACTATTACAAGAACTAATGCCCATAAGTGCTCGGCCATAAACCCAAACTACTTTGCTTGCAGTAGACAAAAGCCAGCTAACAATACCTCCTAATATACCTGGTAAAGAGTTTTAGCTTTACTGGCTAATTTTTTTAATAAACTCGCAAGAATGATCAAGTTGTTTTTTTACCCATGATTTATCAGGCGGAGATGGAGGCGATGGGGGCGGAGCACTGAACTTTGCTCTCCACCACCGCCTGTAATAGCCATCACCAGTGTACTTATTGCAAATCCTAAGGCAGTTATAACGTTTGCTAATGTGATCCATGCTCCCTAAACAGCGTTCGTATTCGTTCTGCTAGCGTCGTGTCTTCATATAAAATTTTTTCGATATTTCTCTTATTCTATTCACTTGAGTTCGAAATTTGGGCCCTCGGTTAGTAGTTAGCACTTCTAGTCTTGCTGATCTTTCTTGTTCAAGATTTTTTAGTCTTTGGGTTATTCTTTCTTTAATACAGCCCTAAGTTGGCGTCATCAGCCTCAACGAGTTTTTCTTTTTTCTCTTTTTATATGCTAAACTAGTTCACCTATTTTGCAAAATGTTTGTTAATTCGCCTCTAATGGTTTTTTAAAGCATGATCAAGGGCCGTATTTCTCGCAGGGGTAGCGGTGAGTCGTGTAAGTCTTTAACGCTGTTTCTTCTGAAAAACTGGTTTTCTGCTTCTATTACATTTATTAATTCACCTGCTGATTGATTTAATTCTTTAAGTTCCATGTTTTGCTTTTTGGGTTTTATCTGTTGGGAGTTCTTGCAGTGTGTTTTGAAGTTTAGAAACTGCCTCCGCCCTTAATTTTTGCCCTAACAAGGCCAAGGCGATTTTGATCTTTCACACTGAGTCTATTTCTAATTGAACCCACGGCTAAAAACTTTGAGGGGTCTTTTTTAGTTGTAAGCTGAACAATTTGGGTCCTTGGCGCTCCCACAAACAAATGATCATCTTTTAATTCAAAATCATTTGGGTCTATAAATTCGGGAGGTTCTTGGCCTAAACTTTGGTAACAATGATTTAACCTTACTTCTGTTAATTCATGCCGCTTTTGAGTGCATTGAGCGATGCTGTGTCAAAGGAATCATTTCACTCATGTCGCCCTCCGGGGTCAAAAACATCATAATCTTCTTCACTTCAATTCCTGCCATGTTTTAAAAATTAATTTTTTATTTTGTTTATAAAAAATGGAAAAACGCACATGGCTCGATTCTTAACCCGAAAAAAAGACTGAAAGAACCCTATGGCGTGAAGGAAATAAGCGGAATATTACTGTTCCAAATAATCCATTTTACTATTGATGCGGATCAAATTCTTACTGTCAAATTTCCAGACCTAGGGGATGAAGTGATTGTGCCAGGCCTGCACGTCTTACTTTCAAAATAGAACTCGCTTCAAACAACAGACCCAACAGGAAGTTGTACAGAATCTGGGGCGGGCAATCGTTAAGAAAATTCTATAAAACTTGAGGGGCAAGAAATATTTTCTTTACACAATGCAGACATATTTTTAACCTATTCTGATCTATGGCTAACCGGGAATGAAAGGGCTGATCTTGCGTTTCAAGGAATCGAAAATAAAGAAGCACTAAAACATAGAATAGGCCCGCAGATACTAAAGACGGTAAAAAGTAATGCAGCTGTAAATTTTGCGTAGGGAAAATTTCGCTTTTCCATCCCCTTAGATTTTGAGTTTTTAAAAGCGCATGCGCCATATTTTCAAGGAGCATTAAAAACAGTTTGTCATATGAACTAACTTTTAATGAATAAAAAACGTGTTATCAAATCAACAGACACCGAAGCAAAGTACAGCATTTCGACACTTGTTAGAGTTTGACGTTGTTAGCAACCCAAATTAGAAAAGATGATTGGGGATTCATATAAGTCACTATTAGTAATATATTACGAAAGAGTGATTCATCATACAACATATCCTAGAAGCAGGCAGACACTATAGGAATTTTAGTTTTAGTTTTGCATCACATTCACTTAAAGGTATTTTTTTGCTGTGTGAAGATGAAGAACCGTTCAAAAGAGCAAGTGAAAAGTTTTTTAATCCTAAAAAACAAAAGTGCATTACAATTGACGGTAGTCCTAACCAAATCTACGCTAGCGGGCTTAGACCTTATCATCATTTTGACGAAATAAGAAAATTTTTTGGGGGGTGGGAGGGGTTAAAAAATCCAACAGCAGACCTAGTGTCTAAAGATTTACATCTTCACAATGTTTGGGCTTGATGATTATATTAACAACAAAAAACGGTTTAATGGATTGACCTAAGGTCAACAGAGGATAATGAGTTGATGGAACGGGAGAAAGTGAAGACGTATAAACATTAAAATTGATAAAGAAAAGAAGCCGATAAACCTCTTATGTACATTTGTTTTTATTATATGATGGCAGCTAATATTCAACAATACAGATTAGACTATGAAATTATACTAAATTATTTTTCATTTTATAAAAAGCATGTCTGTTAAGGTTTATCCAAATGTCCTACAGCACCGGAGATGCCAAGAGAAGAGATAGCAGGAAATTTCTGCTGTTATAGAAACCCCGACAAAAAAGCCTTCAGATTAACAAACTTACGCAAAGCAACAAAAACTAGAGCGGGAAACCTTTCAAAATACAGCAAAACCAAACGAAGGTATTCTGCTGCCTTTAATGCCGTTACATATGTTAATACGGGGCATCGACTATTAGTGCTGCATCAGCAGGAACGAGTGTGGGGCTCTTAGCAACGGCATAGGTGCACCCCAGTTTTAAACCGCTAGGAGGTTTGTCTTTACCTCTCGGCCTGTGTTCATTAGCTGTAAGTGCGGCTGGCAAAAAATAAAAACTAAATCTCCAAAAGCACACAGCATGGTTCAACTAATAACGGCTAAACTTAGTTCGTTTAAACTGACAATAAATAAAGCGCTTGTTGACTCAAACATCACGGATGAGAATTTAATCGTTTACAGGCCGATTTGATGACTACAAAAGACAAAAGTTTGATCTTCAAAGAAAGGCGAGGACAAGTTTTTCTCAACAGCCAGACGCCGAGCAGATAAAAAAGGAATGCTTAAAAAAAGTAAACGAGACATTAAACTCTGTTCTAAACAGCTCACTTTAACAACGCCAAAGGGTGTTTTTACTTTATTTAAATGAGTCCAAGCGCAAAAGACCGTTGATATGGTTCTGATTAAGTATTTTTTTTTAATTATAAAAAATTTTGGCTTAGAAAAGAAAGACAGCATGGCAAGATATATGAAGGACAAGACGAATTGTTTGAAGGAATGCCGAGAGAGAGCGTTATCAAGAGCACTGAATGATATTGATTTAGAAGTCATTGACCCAACAAACGTACAGGCAAGTGTTGTTCATGCAATTTTCTAAAGTTCCAGGCAAACTAACAATAGACCCGCCAGTTAAAGTAATGTTAGCTGTTTTAATCGACTATGTAACAATAAAAAGAAAAATCTAGAAGTCGGGTCTCAACAAACAGCAGACTATTCTTTCTCATAACGACTTAACCCCCGGTTGGGCAGACGAACTGCTTGCACAGTTTGACGCTGCCGCTGAAGAACCCAAAAAATGAGGGGCTCTGGTTGGTCAGGGGGCGAAGTCTTAGAGATTAGATTAAAACAGGCTAAGTAGCACCGATTGTAGGCAAGGCCTTACATTCCGCAAACCTTTTCGGGAGTGTTTTTTAAAGAGAGCAGTTTAAACATAAAGAATTCAGACGACAAATGTTTCATGTGGTGCGTCCTTGCAAGGCTGCATCATGTCCCCCGAACACGCAGAAAGAGGACTAACTATCGGCAATACCCAAAGATCTTAACTTCAATGGAATACCCTTTCCTGTTAGTGTAGAACCAAATTGATCAGTTTGAAGAACAAAACAACCCAATAACTGTTAATGTATACACATGGATGAGGAAACAAATTTGGTGCCAATTAAAGTGCCAAGAACAGTCCAACAATAGGCGAACCACCCAAAAAAGTCATGTGACTTACTCCTAATTTTCGCCAGCAGGGCTGCCCCAAATACACATTGACGCACAATGAGCAGATTATTAGCGAATACTTCAAAGCATAAAACATAAACAAGAATTCTGTAGAAAATGTTTAACAAGAATTCCAACCGCTCAAGCCGCGCTTGAACATATAAAACATTGTAAAAGTTCTGTAGACTGTAAGACAGAACAAAACTACCCCCCGCCAGGATCTAAAGTTATTTTTAAGAACTGGAAACGGCTGCAAACAAGTCCATACGTAGTTTACGCAGACTTTGAATCACCATTTTTTCCTTATGAAGGGCCAGCGCCACAAAAACTTCGAAAAACAGTCTTAATGAGTAATCATCAGATTTGTTCATTTGCCTTCATTGTTGTCAGGTCGGATGGCGTTTTTTTCAGAACCAGAATTATATAGAGGACCAAATGCTGCAGAAACATTCTTAAAACGCATGCAGCAAGTGCGTAAGCCTGTTCAAATAATCTAAACTTACCCTGAAATCATAATGGCGCTGAAGACCAACAACAGTATGACTCACCCACGCATTGTTGGATTTGCGGTTTAGAGCTAACGCCCAAGAGTGTAAAACCCCACAGTAAGAGACCATGGTTCACATTAGTGGAAGTTCAGAGGACGGCGCATAACAATGCAATCTTCAACTAAAGTTGATTTCCCAAAGACAAGGAAGCGCCTGTATCTTTCACAACTTGCGAGGTTATGACTCTCACCTTATAATGCAAGCAGTAACCAACGCCTTCAGGGGAGCATGCATTGCACAGTCATCAGAAAAGTACATGTGCTTTAAATCTAAATAACATTTTCTTTTTATGACTCTATGCAACACATGATGGGATCATTAGAGTCACTAGCTATGTCCTTAAAGTCCTGCCCAATAACGGAAGAATATTTTGACCCAACGCTTGTTAGAAAGGGTGTTTACCCTTATGATACATGAACAGTTGGGGGAAAGGTTTGATGAAGACACACTTCCTCCCAAGGCGCGTTTTTTTTCCTAGCCTTAGAGGAAAGGAAACAGTGACTCTGATTACTCAGCATGCTCAAGATGCGTGGCAGAAGTTAGATTGTAAAACGATGGGAGACTATCATGACTCCACTTGATGGCTGATGTATGTTTGTTGGCGGACGTCTTTGAAAATTATAGAAAGACCTGCATGAAACATACAGTTTGGATCCTGCTCATTTATTTCTGCAACCCGGGATGAGCTGGGACGCTTTCTTAAAGGGTTTTCTGGAGTAACGATTGATTTTGTCAATTTTACCAATGATTCAGATGATTGAAAACGGATTGCGTGGAGGAATTAGTATGGCGTCGCATCATTACTGTAAAGCAAACAACAAATACTTGGACACTATGATCCGAGTAAAAGGTCTAACTATCTCATGTATTTAGATCAAACAATCTGTATGGTTGGGCAATTTGGCGCAATCACTTCCGTTACGCAACTTAAAATGTACACAGTGCGAATAATATTCCCAAAAAGGGATTAAAGTGGTTGGGCAGTTTAACGCCAGATCAACAGCGCGGTTTATTCTAGAAGTTGACTTAGAATATCCTCATGAACTCCATGACCTACATAATGACTACCCATTAGCAGCAGAAAGTCTAAAGATGGATCCAAGAGAGCCGCCTAAACTTTTGCCCAATCTTCGAGGGAAAAAATTATGTCTCCATTACAGACTTCTGCAATTTTATTTAAGACATGGTTTGAAGTTAACAGCTGTTCATCGCATAATTGCTTTGATCAAGAACAGTTCTGAAACCATACATCATGAAGAACACTGACCTCAGAACTAAATCCACAGATGCTTCAAAAAAGACTTTTTCAAGTTTTATGAACAACAGCTGTTTTGGAAAGACTATGGAGAATCCGCACAAGCGAAAGATTAGATTGGTCACAGAGAGAATGAAGCAATTAAGCTGACTTCAAAACCTAAAATTTTCAGGACTTTAAAAGATTTCATGATCAGCTTTTTGGCATAATGATGAAGAAAAAGAAGTCAAATTAGACAAACCGTATTTATTGGGTTTACTGTTTAGAATTATCAAAGCTTTTGAGTTAGAGTTTCCTTTATGACACTTTAAGCCCTCGTATCCTGAGTCCAGAGTACTTTTCACAGATACAGATAGTTTTGTTATAGATAAACCCTACTGAAGACATCTATAAAGACATGGAAACCGAAGTGGCTAAGGGCATGCAGGATGGTACGACACATCTGATTTCCCTAAAGATTCGCCCTTTGCATTCACCGTTAAAAAAGAAGGTTTTAGGAAAGTGAAGGATGAATTATCTGGAAAGGTGATCAAGGAGTAGTTGGTTTAAGGTCGAAAATGTACAGTATTTCAAGCCAGGAGAAAATCATTAAGAAAGCAAAGGGAATATCTCGCAGCGTTGTGCAGTCAAACATATCAAATGACACTACCAAAAAAGCATTTTTTGGCAATAAGACTTTCATCATGACAACGTAAAAACTGCGATCTAATCTACATGAGATCAAAACAACAGTTGTAACAAAGAAGTCGTTAGATAGAACAAACACAAAACGGGTGTTTGTTAATCCGGAGTTTTCATATGCAATCGGGCACTGGAGGGCCGCATAAACAGGGGGGGTTTAAAATTTTTCATCAACTTTTATTATAAGATTTAAACAAGTTCACCCAAATTTATTTAAATCTTTTCTCATGTTCTTGCGACAGTTCGAATTTTTTTTTATTATTTCAAGATATTTTTTTCCCCAATTGGGGTTTTAGTTGTAGGTGATTTTGGATGATTTAGCATGCATTGATTAATCCTCGAAAATGTTTCCTTAATAGCATTACACGCCTGAAATGATTCCCGATCATTTTCATGGTCTCTTCCTTTACCATTTCTTGTTTCGTTTCGCGCTTCCTTCTGGCCTTCCATTTTAAACCCAAAAAATGTTTACGTAAATTAAAATTTAAAACGGAACGGTGCCTGGCGGGATTATCTGGCCCGTTCTTCTTTCACAAAAGATCTTTTAGGAGCTGGTTGTTTTGTTGTGTCAGTTTCTCGTAATAATACACGGGGGGATTCATTTTTACAATTTTTTTTTATTTCATATGGATCAAAACTCCAAACTGGATCGGTTCCCTGATGCGAGTGCCCCCTTTTGCTTCCCCCGGGAAATAAAGGTACCTTACTTTCAATCCAAATGGGAATAGTTTGCCGGATGAAACTCTCCTTCAGCAACATTTATTGTTTTTCTTTTGATTGCTTGTACTGGTTTTAGCCCTTTAAATTCTTCATTATTCATTGCGCGCAAAACTGAGGGCAGTCTTCTAACCCATTCTGTGTTGCGAGGAATTGTCAATCTGCTCTCTGTGATACTGGGAGGAGAAAAGTCTTTCGGGTACGTTTGTATAAAGTTTTCGACTAAAGCCTGTGATCTGTGAACTCCCGGGAAAGCCTCTTTAATGGTAACTCATTTCAACAATAATTGATTCAAATTGCCCTTTAATTCTTTTCTCATCGACTTGAAATGCAGGATAAGTTAAAGGGGCCCCGTTGATATATCAGTTGTATAGCAACACAACAGCAAAGCACTCTTTTGTTTAATGGTTCCGCCCTCTTTGGATCTTGAGCTATGTCAATGACTGTGAGTGCGTACTTAAATCTTTTTCGTCTAATCCTATCAGAGGGTAAATATAGAAGATCCATTGATGGGTGTCGTTTGGAGTTGTATTGACAAAGTGTGGGCTCTGTATTCGCCTAGGCGCAGGTAAATAAATTTGCCAAATCGCTTGTTTTGATAACCATTCTTTTGCTGTTTGTTCACTGACTCCCGCTGCTTGGCTTAGCTTTTGTATGCTGTGATGCCCTTCCAATATCCTTTTGGGCGAATAATAGATTTTTTTCATTTTTATTCAGCCAATATTATGTGCAACAAAATACACGACGGTCAACCAAAAGACAATAACGCGATTTCTTGCATCTTTGTTTTTTGATGTTGATAAAAATCACTGAATTTTTGGGGGGGGCAATGTCTGGACTGGTTTGCCTGTTACTAGATAATATTGTTTTATTGCTTGATCAACATTTTTAAAATGTGTAAGCTGCATGCCCGGTTCTTTCAGTTGTCATTAATAAAATCTAACTGCCAAGTCTCTGCTTTTCATAGGGGTCTTGTGCAGCTGCTAGTTTCCCCCATAGCTTTGTTATGCCTTTTTCTCTCGCCGTCATCCCGCAGTTTATAATGCGAAATTACTTCCGCTAAAAGCAAGCGCATTCACCACAGCGCCGCCTATCATTATGGCGAGTGAAGCCATTTTTTATAAATGTATTTTTTATTTACATATTTTTTATTGTCTGGAAATTTTTCCTTGCTTAACTAGAAAATCTTTCGTAGCAAATGAAGCTGCAATAATAGCAATCAGCTTTGCTGAATCCTCAAAGTCTAGTTGCCAAGATCTGCCCGTTTTATTTTTAACAAGCTTTTACCAAGCATTGAGTATCCTACCTTAGTCCTCCAATAACAGCAGAATGGTATACAAGGTTAGCAATAGTTTTTTCGGTGCTCATTTTTAAAAAAAAAAATAAATAAATTATTAAAAAACATGAACAGTGATGATCTCCTACAGCTACAAGGCGGCCTAACCTTCCTGAACTTATGATGACCAAGTTGATGACCAAGCTATTATGTCCAAAAGGGAAAGGGTGTATTCTTTGGGAGCGTGTGGAAAAAACAAAACGTTCCTCGGAACTGAATTCAGCATTGAACAGATTCAACAGATGCCGCCACAAGGGCATTTTAAAGTAAACATAACAGGGATGAAAGCGAGCTGGGGGCTAGAATGGTGAAAAGTGTGGGGCAAACGGTTTCTTTGTTTGTACACTAAACTAGTCGTAAGATTTGCTCCCATTAATTCTGAACAAATCTTACGTATGATTTAACGCAAGATCCAGTTTTAACAAAGTCATTAGAGTCTCTAGGGTGTGGATTTATACTATAGATTTGGAACATTGTTATCGCCATTAATCATGGGATTAAAAACTTTTAATCATATAGATTTTATTTCCCTTCAAAATGAACGATCTGGAAAATCAGCAGAATCAGAAAACACTGAATCAGGTGGAGAAAGTAACCAAGCTAGAAAATCAGCGAAAACGCTGAACCGGGGGGAGACCATTAAAAATCCTGGGGGTGTTGAAGCAGGAAAAAATTACAGAGTGGAACAGACAAAAAAAATTAATGTTACAGCATTATGAAAACATAACACCGCCAACGCCAGAACAATTGATTCAATCAGCTATAAAAACTCCATGTGATACAAGGGCCCCAAAGTCTTCATGGAATATTGAACTTAAAACGTTGCCATTTTGGCGCCATTGCTGCTGTTGGGGGGAGTTATTGCGGCTATAAAATATTAACCGATGGCAACAAAAACAAAAGCAATCAAAAAAAACTGAGCCACTAAATGCAGAAAAAGACACCAGCACGCCAAAACCGCCAATAACAAAGCATCATTTTGATCCATTTCAATGGGAATAATATTTTAAGAACTTAATTTTAATTTTTTATAAAAATAGATCATGGCGTATTATAAAATGAGGGGTCAATAAATAAAGACATGGAGTCTATAAAAGACATTTCCATAGACCCAATTGTAATCAATTTCGGTTGCTTCGGATGTAAAACCTTCCTTTAAAATCTATGCAAGAACGCTGAGCAAGACATCCTCAACGATGACGCGTTTTTTGAGGCGTGTGTGTACTATATGAGACATCGCTATTTAAGAATAAAAACATAGATTGTATTTTTTTTGAAATTATAAGAACTTGAATACGAACTTGTTGTAAATTAGAGGAGACTTAATCAAAACTTATTAGAAAATTGATCAAGAACCTAATTAAAACTTAATCAAGAAACTTATTAAGAACTTGAAGTAACTTAATTAAAAACTTGGTAACTTAATTAAAAAATTAATTAAGAACTTGGGGTGACTTGGGGTGGGAGTGGTGTGGTGTACACAGAGCTTTTATTATTTTCATGTGTAACAACCCCTTGGTGCAAAAACAGTGCTTGCGTTTTTGTAATGCATTGGCCTTTTGTTGCAAGTTCAAAGCAGCCACCAGTGCATTTAACAAAAGCCTGATTGAATAAAACAAGACAATTGTATAAAGTACACCCGGCGGCCGCCTGAAAGGGAGCCTAAAAAATTTGTAGCAGGGCGTTGAAGCAGTGAAGACAGGCAGTGAATGTCAGTGAATCAGCAGTGTTCCAATACTAGTTGACCTATTTGAGCGCTACAGGCGGTTGCGCGACCTACTTTTTTTTTTTTTTACTTCTGTGTTACAGCAATGCTCTGGCTCAGACAGCAATCATCGCAAGAGTAGAATTAGCGAAACCTGAAACTCCTGCCTGCATTAGAGGAGTAGGGGCAGGAGTCCAGCAAGTAGGCCACCGTTCACGCGCGAACGGCGAAGCATGACGTCAAAGCAGGTGAGGTTAAGAACTATTTTTAGAAAACTGTCCGGGGCTTTGTGGGCAGGAGTCCAGCAAGTAGGCCACCGTTCACGCGCGAACGGTCCTATTTTTAGGCCGTGCTTTTGGGAGTTGCCTTCCACCCTTAACAATTACGGGATTGCTGGAGCTGGCTTGTCATTGTTATGTGCGGATCTTGTTTCCATACTGTGCAAAGCCCGGGACTTGCAGCATGCTTTTAATTTCATTTAGCTTGCCAGAAATGAAACGAAAGGGAAGGCCTACAACATAAAACCCTGGGTATCCCTAAAGAACGCTCGCAACGGCACGTAATTTTCGTGCTGAACATCAGAATAACCCCTTTTTTTCTTTCAACCAAACAGCCCATGTTTCCTTCGTTCCCTTCTTTTCCTTTCATTTTCCTGCCATTGTTTACACAAAATCAAGAAGTTACCAAACTGAACGTAAATTAACAAGGACTGTGCATCTTGCCTCCTCAAATTTCTCATCCCTTTTTGTAGTCTTTCTACAATTCAGCTTCATTTGGGTGTTTTAGAAAACACTGATCATAAAAGCTTCTCTGGAAATAGCTGATTGAATGTCAGCCTGATTTGCCATAAGATAGTCATGTAATCTTGTGGCGTTGAAAAAATCGTTCTCCTTTCTTTTTCTTTAACAATTGCTCAAGCTTTCTTTAGGGTTCTTTGGCAAATCCTGCGGTCCTTCCCTTTTAATCTTTTCAATTATTTCCCGTCATTTTTTAAAGTATCTTGATTCTCTGCAAAATGAGCATTTCTTCCTCTGTCCACAATTCCGTTGGTGTTGGCGGTGGTAATAGAAGATTTGAGCTTGTTGAAAAGTAAAGCTTGATCCATGTCAGGTAGAATTAAAGTTGATGGCTGTGTTGAGAAATCTAATAGATTTTGATGAGCAACTTGCAATTCCAGAATTTCTCTCTCTAATTCTGAGGAAATGCTGTCTTGAGACATAGTAAAAATTCGTTTAAGCAAAATCTTTACCCGCAAAACACTCTATCACTGAAACACGTCCGTTCACCACAGCACCACAACACCAAATACGAGATAACTTAAGGCCCCTTGTCAACAACACAAGTGCTGGCGGGTGTGACTCTTTCTAACTTCACATGATTAAAAACTTGACTTAAGATAGGTGAATGTAAAAACATGTCTATATCTGTTTTTTACCCCAGGCGGGAAATTTGCCACACGGCCAGGTAACGCCAGCCCTACCTTAAAGGCGCCATAATTACAGGTCTAGGATCCTCCAGGGGACTGCCTGCCCCAAACCCCCAAACCCTCTAATTAGGGGTGTTCGCACGTGTCTCAGCCAAGATTTAGTTTGGTGACTGTCTCTGCAAAAATGATAGTATTGAAAATGACTGTCTGCGCGAAAATGATGTTATTGATAATGATCAGAAAAACGCGGAAAAACTGAAAACTGAAAGTGGCCTAGAGTCGGCCTTTTCCTGTTCTCTCTGTGGCTGTGACACTCATCCTCAATCTTCCGGTCAGTCAGTCCCTGTGGCTGTGACACTCATCCTCAATCTTCCGGTCAGTCAGTCCCTGTGGCTGTGACACTCATCCTCAATCTTCCGGTCAGTCAGTCCCTGTGGCTGTGACACTCATCCTCAATCTTCCGGTCAGTCAGTCCCTGTGGCTGTGACACTTATCTGGCACCTTCTGTTCTGCCAGTTGCCTGCGACTGTTATGCTTATTTGCGATGTTGTGTCCAGCGTGCTCCTCCCAGCTGTGACAGATATGCCGAGACCAGTCCACCTTGAAAACCACGAGCTGGTGACCTTGAGATCCAAGTCCAGAGAACGAGGCCACCATCCCATACCCGATCTAGAGCCAGTGTCACGACACTGTCCCGGTCACTGAAGTGCAGACATGAAAAAGGTTCAGACCCAGATTCCGTGATGGTGATCAGCCACCCTAGCAGCCCCACTCTCTGTGAGCTGCTGGCTCCTGTGGCTGTCTGAGACAGTCCCTTGTCTGGGCGAGACAACGATGCAGGCAGCATCAGGTCTGTCTGTCCTTGGAGAAAGAAGCTGCAGGTCATTGAGGGGGTCCTTGATGTCTTAAGCAAGTCTGTCTGTCCTTGGAGAAAGAAGCTGCAGGTCATTGAGGGGGTCCTTGATGTCTTAAG